>CM067376.1:232041955-232409512 GCA_034510155.1 Eucriotettix oculatus | reverse complement strand
ATTCAAATTTCAAAGATAATATTTTTGAACGATTCCTATTACACATATCTTGTTAAAAGTAGAGGTGAAATATAAAATTTTGCATCATAGAGTACAATCTAATGAGTAACTCATGACAAAAGAATAAAATATGTAAACAGAATTACAGTCAGCAGATTATTTCCATTATCAAAACTACTTTAATTGAACATATCTAGAGGAACTACCATATAAACTTGAGCCAACATGCAAACCTACACAAAACAATATAACAGTCAACCTCAAAACTAAACAGAGGCTATGATTTATATTTTAACACTTTCCATAAATCAATACCTGCTATATATACATACAAAAATAAAATGTTAAGACACAGTCTTAAGCTCACATATTCCAATTAGCTGACAAAGTTCATGAAATTTAATGAAAGGTTCTTGATTAATCAACCAGGTGAAGTCAGTGTTTGAACACAATGTTTTGACAAAATTCATATCAGCTGTCATCATGTGCATAGTGCATGGGAAATTATGTTATTTGATTAGTGAAATTTAATTCAGGACAAAGGTTTGGAAAACAGGCACATTAATTAGTAAAAAGATACAGTATCTTGAAAGAGTCTCAGAAACTGCACAGCTTCTTCTGATACTTGACTAGCTACAACAAACTCTGCTTCAGCAGTAAAAGTGACACTTCTGTTGACTACTGGCTCTGGTTAATACTGTACTCAAAAACCATCTCTGAAGCATAATCTCCAAGTCAAAACATAATCAAAGTCACTATACTCATCTAACAAATTGCATTATGCTTTTGACTTCTACAAAATACTCCCATATCTCAGTACTTTATTAACTATACCCATGCATTTCTGTTGGTTTTGATAGTGATAGTAAGGGATCATGCCAGTACATGGAAACATTTGTAGTTTTTATCTCTCTCCATCACAGTGTTGTAGTAGTTAATACATTTCTTCACTTATTAAGTGTGTTGTTTGCTGACCTGTATTTTTCACTGAGTTGCAAAATCCTTCTGACCTGTCAGACCCCAAATTTCACAATTCTGTTGTGATTTTGGACCAGTATATCAATCAGAACTGTTTTCTATTTGATATTTCAAAGAAGAATTCAATGGAGTTAAACTTTTGAAAATTCGTGTTTCAGACATAGGATTTTTGAATACCCCAATTTTTAATTGATGTTGGGAGGCTATAGATTCAGGTTTCAAAGATGAAATATCTGGAAAGGAGAAGAAGCAAGACCCAGAAGGCACTGACTTTTCTCTTTTTGGTGGTGGAGGACACTTATTGGATGGAACTAGTGCATGTGACAGAACTTCAGAAAAATTACATTCACATTCTTCTTCATGTACTTCAACATCAGGATAAAGGAAGATTAATACATCAGGAACATCAGCTGCATATGAACTTGTATTTGCATTCAGTGGCAGAGACATTGCTCTGGTGCTGCTGATGGGATGCCACAAATGTATGTGCTGTGAGCAAAGAAGGTAAAGACATGACGGAGGAATGTTCAATGTGAAGAATTATCTGAAACTAAACTAAAACCCATGCATTTAAAGATGAAACAAAGAACAACTACAGTGAGCAGAAGAATGAATAAATGAGAATCTGAAATAGTTTAAATGCTATTTATTTATTTATAGATACTACACAGATGTTAGTCCAATTATGTATATACCATGCATATGTTACCATGAAGGAATCTTTAGGTATAAATATTCATATACAATAAAACAGTGACCATTATACAAGGTCTGTCAATGAAACGGGATGATGGAATGAAGTAATTGGTTGATAATACACTTTCACCACATAACTGTGTTGTTCACCTATCCAACCATTGCAACTAATGGTATATTATGCAGGTAGTGATGTGCCACTTGACTTTCCCCCACTACCTCCCAACTTTGTTTCAAGGCCACCTACAATCAATCCTGTTTTATTGATGGACCCTATATTAGATTACAAATTTGGCTACATTAATTCTCTGTTAAGTGCATATATATGCTCATGAGCTACAGCACATAAATAAATTTAAGAGGAATTATTTTCATTTTAAGAACCTTTACAATAATTGTGTCTTTAACAGTGAGAATTTCTGCTTCGAATTGTACGGTGCGCTCGCTAAAGCAGCCATGGAGAGCCATGGAGAGAGTTACAGAGCGTTCAGCGCACAAATTCTGTACGAAACCAGAAATACGCATGCGCAGCACTCTGTTTCATGTCCCCGTCTCACCCGCTAGCATCTAAACTGCTTCTTAGTTGCGCTGTATCTGAAATAGCTCACAGAAGTCCTGTGCTTTGACAAAGAGAAGCGGACCTTAACGAGACTGCATTAAGCAGCGAAATCAAAATCGAAACCATTCAGGAATTAAAAATCTTATTTTAAAGCAGTTTATATTTAAGATATTCCATATGAATTTAAGTTTTATAGTTTTTTAATTAAATAAAACATTATCATAACTACCAGTGAGACATGTTAACAATAAAGTTATTGACGGCAGATGACTAGGGCTATTTTAGCTCAAAGCTGAGTTTAAATTATGATACTGCAGATATTTTAATAACGATACTTTATTGCATTAAAATACCTATCACAGTTAATATTTTATAAACGAAAATAGTATTCGTACGTTGTTTTTTTTAAAATATGTTCTTAAAAAATTATAATCAAATAATATTTTAATGGAAAATCATTCAAGGGACAGCCTTTCGAGGACTACCTCACGACTCTGCATATAAATACCGCATTCATGCGTGAGTTGGTATTAAACATAACTACATAAGTACGAATGTTTATTAACTTGGAATATAATTATTCCGCCTTTAAAACTACACACTACTGAAAACTAAGTGGACAGAATTAAAAATGTAACATATTACGGGTGAATTCACGTGCCGCAGTGTTGGTAACACTTTCGCTATTGTTGGAGTTAGTCGTTCTTGTGAATTAATCCTGTTGCATTGCTTTGTGTTTTCTCTCGTTATCGTTCGTGTTATTTATCTGAGGTGAGTGGTGGCACTGTACTTTTGAAGATGTATGCTATTGACTTTATTGAAAAAGTCGTTTTCCTTAAGAAGCTTTCAAGAGAAGTTGAAAAAAAAACTGGGCAGGCCTATGCCTGACGTTAATATTAAACAAAAAGCAAAAGGAGGCGGAAATAGAGAATACACAAGACGCTTTCATAGAAAAATTTATAGCTAACTGGATTTGTGGTTATGACGTTAGAAATTCTCTCTTCTGCTTTTCCTGTCTTATTTTTGGCAAGAAAATAGACAGAAACATCTAGGATAAGTGACGCCATAAAATTTTGTGGCCCCTTTGAACTCACACTGCGAGGACATCGAGAATCTGAAGATTCGTTTAATCCTAGCGTGTTCTTAGGAAAAGTAATTTTGTTTTCAGCATTGATACTGCAGTAAAGGAACACAAAAAAGTTATATTTTCAAGGGAACTTCCAAAACAATTCAGAACGAACTATTGGACTGTATGCTCGAAGTTCGTCGTGAAGAAATTGTGGCAGAAATAAATAAATGTGAATAAATAGCAGTTATGTCAGATGAGGCAACAGATGTTTAGGAACACACTCGGTTAGTTTTAGTGTTCAGATATGCAATAAATGGTACGAGAACGATTCTGGGGATTTTTTAATCCTGGAGGACAAACTGCGGATATCATTTCAAAATGTTTATTGAATGAGTTGGATACCATTTTAAAAGATAAGAGTAAATTGATCGCTGTTATGAGTGGCGAGTCGAGGCTAAAATAAAGTGTGTCTACCCAAATGCGCATGACGTACATTGTTACGCGCATCAACTAAATCTTGTGATGGAACTTGCCGCATCTTAGAATCGAGTTGCACGTATATTTTTCAGCACTCTTTCCAGCATATTTCTCTCGATATCCACAAAGAGTTACTGCACTAGAGGCAATTGTTGCCAAACGGATTCCTAAATGTGATTTATGAAAACAAAGACGCTCTCATTGACTGCTTTCTGGAACTGGAAGAAACTCTTTCAACAAATAATGCCATTCAAGGAGCTCGTGGACTTCGACTTAATTTGGAAGATCCTGAATTTTGCTATTTGGCTTTGTTTCTTCCACAAAGTTAGGACGCATATTGACAGCATGTACAGTCAGTTGCAAGCTAGAAATGCTGATATAATTACCGTAAAAATAATGTATTAACAATGGATCAGGCAATCAACAATATTAGTTGCTCTATTGATTGCAGTGACAACAATATGAGTTGAGAGACACCTGCCAAACGGCGAAGAAATTCGTCATCGGGAACGACACAAAGGAAGTATGTGACCGTATCTCACAAGAGGCTCGATACTGTTAAAAGTCTTTGGACCACTTGAGTTGTGAAAAGCTACTAAATAGTGAAAACTCTGTAGAGTACTCAAAACATTTCCCGGACAATTATCTGGACCAAGTTGTAAAATCATACCTGTTGCTTGATCAAAAAAGACTAAAAATAGAGTTAGATGTTTTGTATTCTCGGCCTGACTTCCGAAATACCGTAGGCTCGGTTGCACTGCTACGACTTATTACAAGCCAAAATTTAGCTGCAGATGCTTTTTTTTAAAAAAAAATTAGCAAACTTCTGAATATTCTATAACAACACCTATGACGACAAGTGAACCCTCCTGTTTTTCAACCCTGAAAAGAATAAAAACTTTTTTGAGGATTTCTATGACTTAAGATCGTCAATAGAAAATACATTCATCCTACAAACGAAAGGATTTAACATGAAGGTAATTGAGAAGTTCGCCAGCAGGAAAGAAAGAAGAATGGACTTTCATTTCAGGCATTACGGTGAGTAATTATTGCTAGTAGTAGTATTGTAATAAGTGATTTTGCCCGTCAGGCGTGTTATAATTTTCACGGCACTGAGGTAAGTGCACTACGGTCGTTGCAGCAACCTACGGGTAAGGACCATTGTGTTTGGCAGGTCAGATGTTTTGATCGTGGACGGTCGTTGACCTGGGAGCGGTCTGAAGGCATCTGGACAGGAAGCTGGATTTTGAAAACCTCAGGAAGTGGGGGCAGGTCTGGAACCTATAAAATAGACTGGACTGGTGTGGTTTTTAAGATTATTATTATTATGGATGTTTGCTGTGAACGGCGGTGTGGAGGTTATTTGTGGTGTTAACGGACTCGTGTGGATGGAGAGATTGCCGTGAGCGTCAAGTGAGGAAAGTGTGTTTTGGTTGGAGAGCAGAGACACCAGCCCGAAGAGCCGGAATGAATGGACCCAGGCGGAACGTGGACATCTTGGCTGCCGCACCGAGACCTGCCCTCCCCTTCCCCTTTCTTACTGCGTGTGTGCAACGACAGGTAATATAGTATTTCGCCAGTGACGGTGAACAGTCTCATAATTAGGTGAACTTTCAAAATCTATGTAATCATATTTTAGATTAGGTTATTTTGGTTAGTTTTAATAGTTGAGCGTATGACTTTGCGCAATATTTAATGATTGTGGAGTCAGAGTGGACTTTGGCCGGGAATTAAATTAAATTGTTTAACCCCGTGTTTAATTATTGAATAAATCCCTCCCTTAATTAATTCATGAAAGCCAAGACCCCTGAGAGTCTCCTGCTCGACTAGAAACTCACGTGTCTTTTCTGGATGCTGGCCATCTCCCTCGGGATCTCGGAGTTCGGGATTGCTGTTTTATTTATTTGAGAAATATATATATATATATAATATATTAATGCTGCATATGCATTGCGACGATAGAAAGATCCGAGGGGGAAGCGTTACAGTATTATTAGTATTTTCCACTTCTATTATTTTCAAATTTCTTGCTGTTGTTTATGGTAATGTGGCACATAACTTTATCGCCCTCGTGTAAAAATACTAACTAAAAAAAAAGTCATAGAATCCTTAAACCACAGCCTGGGGGCTCTAGTCAACCCTTGGCTACCTTGCTCGACCTTCCGCTCCCCCCCTTTTCTATTCCCTTACTATGCTATTAAAGGGGAGTTGCCTGTTTCAAGATCACCCTCATGTAGCCTGTTGACCAAAAAAAAAAGAAAGAATAAAAACAGCCGCACTGGCAATAAGACATTTCAAATTGAAGTTAGTTACAAATATGAATAAAATAACATATACATAAAAATAATAGACAATTAGGAGTACTTAAATAAAAGAATTAAGAGATTACATATTTGAAAATACATAAATAGGATTATTGAGAAAATATTTTCCAAATTGAACAATTCTACAGTAGAGAAGAAACACTGTAAAATGAAGAAATATTAGCTACTATTTGTAGTATTAACTTCACAAATAGCACTGAATTTTGCGAATACACTGCACTGCACAAATAACACTCCACTTTGATCACTCCAAACATTGTCTATGGAAGAAATTATCTTGCAGCTCATCTCAGCACCTGGAAATAAACAATTGCAAAGTTGGATATACAAACAAAAAAGAAATTTAAGTATTCTTAGTTAATGGTCTTTATTGAATAAGAAATCATTTCTGTGGAATTGGAATGGAATAAATATAATTCAGGTGGTAATTGATTGCATAGGGTAGTCATTCAGTACACTGGAAACGAAGGCACACAAAAATGTACATAGGATAACAAAATGTTGTAATTGATTTTGCCATTACATAGTTTGAACAGAAAAAGTATTGATGCTTCACATCTGTTTGTGAGTTTATCTATATTATGGTGTGCCCATGCAATATTGATATAACAGAGAAATATCAGGATTTCTTTCTGAATTGTCTTTCCTTGTGAGTAAATGCCCTGTAAACAGGATCCTAGATTAATGATGTTTACTATAATATTGGACTTACTTGAGATTATAATAAAGTTGGGGTGTTGGATTTTAACTTCAATCTAAATAAATTATTGGGTTAGATTAAATAAAACTAAATTTAATTACAGAAAAACAACAATAATTACAAGACTTAGGGTCTGTTGGGGATACGAAGGTAACTTAATTTTAATCACATGGCTACTCACAACCGCACTGTCAAAGATCACCCGAACGACTGACAAATTTGTAGCTTTTCCCGCCGGATGGCTCTGTCCACTCTTACAGGGTCCAATTAAAAAATTTACCATGGCTAGCTCAGTTGTATTTAGTAAGACTTTTATGTACTTAAGGGTCTTTTTTTGTTGGCTTATCGTGCAGCAACAAAATCTTGATCAGAACTTTTTGATATTGGCACTAAAACACCTAAGATTTACTGTGGGTTATAAACAGCTTCGTCATTTGCCCACGCTGGTATCTTGAGGTTCGTCTTCCACAAATTCTGGTTGCCCTGGAGCTCTTTCCTGGGTTGTGGGAAATTACTTGGACAGGACTCCACCTGCTTGTAGTTCACCTCATCGAAGGGACATCGTTCCTTCTCTTATGCCAGCATTTTCTCTCTGCCTGATTACATCAAAGCTCGTTCCTGACTGGCTAATTTCTCTAATGCCATGGCTGAAACTACCACACACTCTACTGACATCCTTCTTGTTCAATTCTCTATGCCCAAATGCCATGGATCAAACACCATACACCCTCCAAACCTTTTCCTTCTTCAATTCTCCATGTCCCACTGCTCAAATTTCTCTTATCCATCCTCGTAGGTCATCTCCTTTAATCACCCCACATTATAATTTGTTGACAAAACATTTCTTTTAAACATCTAAAGTATTTACAAACCATCTTTAATCCATACTCATTGCTAATCATACTTTTCCCCCTCACCTCAAAGTGAAGAGTAATTTTATGTTATATACATTGCAAGATAATTTGTCAAATATACATTTCCATTTCTTTTACTTTTAATATTTGTACATAATGTTTCATCGATGCTGGGGGTTTCCGCTCCCTAACATTCATATTGTCGTCTGGTTATACATGCGCTAACCTGTCAATATTATCATTGTTGTTCCCTTCCCGAATGAATATTTTGATTACTTACTTGTGGGACAGCAACGTCCTCTCATAGCTCTTCTGGTACGTTCAAACGCTACACGGGATGACTGATTGCTTTCGGATCGCGATTTTGAAGTGGTGCGTGTATGAGACGACACTGATTCCTTCGAATCAGCCTGTCTCCTACTTTAACCAAAAATGAATTCCATTGAACACCAAGTTTTACTATTATTCCGTACTTACGCATATCTACAACACATACTCTGCCGTTTATGGATAAATTTGGTAAATTTCTAGCACGATGTCTTTTGTTATAATTATTGATTTGTTTATATTTTATAAACTTCTTTCGTTTGCACTTCGTCGTTTTTTGCGAAGGAACCTAGTTGTTAGGAAGGATAGGCACTGTAGGTCGAACTTTCCTCGAGAACATGAGCTCCGCAGGAATAAACCCATTTTCCAGAGGTGTTGACCTATATGCAAGTAATCCTTGATTTAAGTCACGGTATTTTTTTAAAGATACCTTTCGCAATTTTTACCGCGTTTTCAATTTGGCCGTTACTTTGCGCGTAATAAGGCGAACTTGTTATATGACGAAATCCGTATTCTTTCCCGAATTTGGCAAATTCTGTTATGAACTGTGGTCCATTGTCACTCCTTACTATTTCAGGGATCTATCTTGCAAAATTTTCCTGACTTAAACTTTTCACTCATTTGTTTCAAGGAAACAATTTCAAAGAATCTGGAATAGTACCATCAGTAATAATGAAAAACCATGAGTATTTTTTAAATAGGTCTACAGCAATTTTCTACCATGACCTATTCCGTAATTCCTCCGGAATAAACTTTTCTTTGTGATTAATTTTTGCTTCGATGCATACTTTTTATTTATCTACACACTCAATCCCATCCGCCACACTGATTGTTGAGCTCTCAGGCGACATTTATTGACTCCTAAGTGACCTTTGTTTAATTATTTTAAAACGCTTTCCTGCAACAAATTCGGAATAATTATACCTGTATTGTATAACAGCAAGTTTTCGACTAACAAAATATTTCCTTTAAAAGGATAATATGGCCGTGAGTTAGCCGGTAGTTTGTTTAATTCAGGCCATTCGCTTACACAATATTCTTTTAGCTTTAAACAAATCTCATCTTTGGCTTGCTTTATTATAATTTTCTCCATTACTGCTCGTCGTAGGAATATTATTGATAGTAAAATGTATAAACTTTTTGGTTTCGGGTTCTAAATCACTGTTTACTTCGTAACTAGGAATTGGGTTTCTCGATAGGGCATCTGCCAAAACTACTTGTTTTTCTGGGACGTAAATTACGATGTAATTAAATCGCATAAGCCTAAGTCTTATGCGTTGTAATCTCGGTGTCGTCTAACGGTTTGGTCTGGAGTATTTGAAGAAGTGGCTGATGATCAGTTTCTAAAATTACATTAATTCCGGTTATGTAATTTCTAAATTTGATCTGCAGAATATGCTAAGATAATGGCTTCCTTCTCTATTTGTCTGTATTTTTGCTGACATTGAGATAAGGTTGTTGAAACATGTCACCACCTCCCTATAGCCCTTAGCTTGAAGCGTCTGCCTGAATAATAACTTTCGTGCGGTAATCATAGTGAGCTAATGTTGGAGCGTTTTTCAATAATCACTTAATATTTTCAAAGGCTTTTCTTTGCTTGTCCTCCCATATAACGAGTACATCATTATGTAACAAGGCATTTATTCTAATACATCGGATCTATGGGGATGAATTTAGAAGATAAATTAACCATTCCAAGTAATTTTAATAATTTTTATTTATTCTTAGGTACAGGATATTCACAAATAGCTCTTATCCTGTTGGACAGAATTCGCACACCATTTTTGAAATATGGTGACCAAAAAAATCGATCAAATTTACTCGATTTAATGCCTTCTTCGAGGACTTTTTCCAAAACTTGATTTAGGATTCGGTTGTGTTCTTCCACAGTGCCTGTATAAATCAAAATATCATCCATGGGATCTCTATCCCCGAAATTCCTGTGAATAATTTATAAAATATTTTAGAAAAATATTCTGGAGCACAGGTTATCTCGAACGGTAGACGCTTGTACAAAATCTACCGAATGGGTTATAAAAGTAGTCAAAAGTTTGCTCTCGTCTTCTAGTTCAATTTGGTAAGATCCTGAATTAGCATCAATATTGGAAAACCTCGTGCATATTTTAATTTGGCTAATGTCACGTCAATTTTTGGTATAGGAAATACGGCTCTTTTCACATTTTTGTTCAATATTGAATAGTCTCAACATAATCTTTTTCCAGTCTTAGAATCTTTTGGTACACATGCAATCGGGCTGCACCAGTCTGTTGGAGAGTCGACTGGTTCAATAACATCCAATTCCACTAACCGATCCAGTTCTTTCCTTAAACTTTCCATTAAATGTAAAGGTATGACCCGAGGTGCATTTAGAGAATACGGTTTTGCATCATCTATTAGGTTTATTTTGTTTTTACTTTACCCAACCCGTTAAATAGTTCAGGAAATGATATGAAGGGATCTGTTGTATTTTTATTTTGATAATTCAACAATGGGCGATTTATTTTAATCTAATTAACCCTTTTCAAGAGTTTAAATCTCAAATTTTCATTTTCCCTTAGTAGAGCTAGTTTAAGACCTTTTAAAATATATGTTTTGACTGTATACACTCCGTCACTTTTTTAATTCGGAGTTTCAACGCGCTGTGGGGCTGCATAAATCTTGTTCACGGTGACATCTTCGAAGCCGTTACGCAACATTTCTGTTTGCGTAGACAGCGACTCTGACATCTCTACTGCTCTGTCGAGATTTAGGTGAGTTTGGCGTCTTTAACTCCTATCACGATCCTGTCTCTAAGTAATTGCTCCTTCCATACTCGCAACGATCGGCCATTGTGTGCAACGAGGTTATGAACTCGTCTACTGATTCTCCAATTAAATTTTAATCTTTCGAATATAACATTTCTCTTAGGCAAGAAAAAATCTTCGAAAACTTTGTACACGTCCTTGTATGTTGCCCCTTCGGAGCTTGGCATGACTTGCTTTAATATTTCTTCAGAATTTTCGCCCGCAGAATAACAAAAAAGATCGATTTTTCTTTATCTGATTTGTGTGCTGCGTTCGAGATGGAAATAAATCTTTCAAACCTTTTTGCCCACGTTGTCCATTCTTCTGGATGATTAAAATTGAATGGGCTTGGCGGTTTCACCGGTTCAGCCGCCACATTATTACTCCCTGCTGCCATTGTCACGTACAGTTCCAGAAAGTTTTTATTAAACTACTCGCTTGGCACGCGGGAACACTCGTTTATGACTTACTTGTCATTTATTTGAGTACTCGATTAGGTTTAAACACTTCTGACACTCTGTATTGTGTGACAGGGGTTAAAGGAACACACGACGTCTGGTTACGATCAAGGCTGTCTCGAGGCTGCCGCTTGTTGCATCCCTCCTCAGGGTTGTTGAGTCCCTCTACAGGGTTGCCACACCTCAGAGGCAGACAAGTAGTCACACTCGTTACACAATACACTGTCTTTAAAATAGCTTTCAAGGTACACTAGATTTTTTGAATACCATGTATATCACAAAGGTCATAGTACCTTTAATGTGATTTATTGGTATAAATATTTTGGGGTTTCTTATTTTGACATTCAAGAACAAGTAGCATGGGTTCCAGAAACTTCTGAAAATTTGATATTCAGGTTATAGTGTTTTATAAAACAGGTGCCAAAAATGTCTAGAAATTTTTGTCATTCTATTTATGGTATTCTAGAACGTTTTTCAATATTCTTGTATTATACTTTAACAAACTATAATCTCTTATTTAAGCGTTGTTAATTATTGTATACAACTATCAGTTAATATTTTGGCCGCAACATGCCTGGAACGTATGATTGGGCGTTTTCGCCACTTTTCTGAGCTATGTATTTAAATTATTCTGTTGCCTGTCGAATATAACGCTCAGGATCACCAAATGCCTTCGTGATCTCAGACTGAAAGTTTCTCAACTGGTCAACTTTTCTTCAACAATTTCAAACCATTGTCTTGTAGTTCTATCCAAGTAGACATAAACGTTGGCCAGGCCGAACAGTGTCGTCCCACTGTTAAACTTCGTGGCTTTGTCGAGGTCTCATAGGAGCCATGGTGTATTAATGCTTGATGTATACATGGCGCCTCCACCAGAAATGTCTCCCTATGAACGGTGGCGACACATGAGTTTTTAAAGTTATGTTTTACAAGTTTAATACCATAAAATATGATTAATACTACAATAGCTACAGTGTTGAATACTCCGCAACCTGTAATATGCAGCATTTATAAGTTTGTCTAATGTGTAAAAGAGTTGAATTTTTAGAAGTGTAAAAATATAAAATAAAATTGGCACTTATTTGATCTTACATTAATTTCTGTTCTTATTTTGTTTTACATTAAGATTGTTAAATAATGAGTTAAATAAATATAAAAGTAGTGGGTAATAATTAAATAAAATACTACAACATTTAAAACTGTGTACTGAAGAGACCGCCAGTGTCAGCATGCACGGCCGGGTGCTGTGTTTTTTTGTGGCTCATATAATTGTTAGTTTTTGGACAGGAAGGGAAATGAAACAAAATACTGCACATGCATATGTCTCATTCTAGACAGGAATCTTGAGCTACAGCACATAATAGCATGAAGTTTTAAAAATCTAAGCAGAAATTCACACTCTTAAAATGCTATAAGTTTCTTGAAATTATGAAACACATAATTCTCCTAAATTAATTCATGTTCTGTAGCGCTTTGCACCAGCCATCACTATATATATATATAACAAATTAATGTGACATGGTGGCACACATTGCATATTTGGATAGTAAGTAAGGATAGAAATGAGGGAGAGAAATGGAAATTTGCTTTTAAATCATATGTTGGCATAGAATTATGCTTATGTTATAGTTGGCCAATTTGCACTTTTCCCAAGAGGTGTGTGGGATCAATGTTCTATGTCTATGTTCTGTGCACTAGTCACCACTGCCTCTGAAAATATCCAAAACCCACAATGTTACCGTCCAGCTTTATATATCTCTCTTTCCTGACCTTACCAATTGTGTTAAAAACACTACTTTTTGTATGCCTGTATAAATGGATATCCAGATTAACATTAAGCAGTCAATGATTTGAAAGTTTTAATATTGAATAGATTAAACCATCAGTTTATTTGTTAGTATTGATTAAAAAATAGTTTCAGAAAATGAGGGCATTCTTAGTTTAATTGATGCATATACTCTTTGGTTTATCATATGGGTTAAGAAATCATTAGAACGTAATGCTTCAATAGCTCAGTCTGGCATCTTCGTTAGATGTATTTTGCTAAGTTGCAACATGAACAATTGAAATGTGTTTTTTTATCCTACATTGACACGGGTGAAAACTCAATACCTTTTTATGATTAAATATAGTTTTTACTAAATTACAGTTAAAATAATTGGCAAATAATCATTCCTAAATATCAATTGTAGAATTTAATTGTCTTATTCAAATCTCTTTTTGTAGAGTGGACAGCACCATCTGGTGGGAAAAGTTATAAACAGTCAGTCATCGGGTGAACTTTTGAGTGTGCGGTTGTGTGTAGCCATGTGATTAAAATTAAGCTACCTTCGTATCCCCAACAATTGGTATCAGAGACTGGTTCGACAATACGGACAATTACAAACAAGGGAAGTGAAATTTTACAAAAACGCGAGTGATAACAAAATGGAGCTGTCAACACAAATAGTCGAGATTTTTCGCTGGGATAATTACCTAACGTGGTCGTTAAAAATGGGTGCCATTTTGAGAAAAAAGAAACTTTACAAAACAATTATCGAGAAACCTGAGCCAGTATGGAGAAACGAAGACCAAGCAGAAAAAGAAGAATGGGAATACAAAAATGATGAAGCGTTTTCGGAAATTGTGACAACATTATCGCCCGAACAAGCTGGACCTTTTATTGGATGTACTAGTGCTAGAAAATTATGGATGAAGCTGAAAGAAAATTTCGAAGGTAACGCGCATGACAAATTAATAGATGCTATGATGGAACTGAGACAAATTAAGATGGGAGAGAAAGAGACAGTTGAAAATTACATTACAAGAGCCCGAACATAATCAGATGATGAAACTTACAACAATTTTAAGGACTTCCTGGAACGCAAAGAAAATGAAACAGGGAACAGAGTCAATCGAGTACGCAGCGACAATGGAACTGAATTTACAAATGGACAGATGAAAGAGCTAATGCGACACAAAGGCATAAAACACGAATTGACGGTACCCGGAAACCCAGCGAGTAACGGCATAGCCGAACGTATGAATCGGACACTACTAGAGAAGACAAGAGCACTATTACAAGATTCGAAGTTAACACAGAAGTTTTGGGGTGAAGCAGTATCAACAGCCGCATACCTGCTGAACTGTTCGCCAAATAAACACAACGGAGACCAGACGCCAATTGAGAAGTGGACTGGAAGAAAACCAAATCTCGGACATCTGAGAGTTCTTGGTTGCGTGGGATATTACACAATGACGACTACATGCAGAGGGAAATGCAACTCAAGAGCGGAGCGAGGAATTTTTGTGGGATATTCCAAGTCAAGACTTGCATACAGAATGTACAATCCAGAGAAGCAGAAGTTATTTGAGTCGAGATCTGTCATTTTTGAAGAAAACAAGAAGGGAGGAGACTTACTACAAGGTCAAGAGGAAGAGACGGAAGATTATTTGGTCGAGATGATAGAAGAATTACAAGCGAAAGAAGGGGAAACCCGAATATTGGAAAACACAACATATGTAAACAATGAAGAAGATAGAAGTAGCCATGAGCAACTAGAGGAGGAACCAGAGTAGAACGAGCCCCCGATAGCTGAAATGATAACGAATAAAAGGGGGAGAAAACTGGGTGAAACGAACATACAGATTCAAGAAAGACATCGTATGGAGCGAGAAAAAAATGAACAACTATTGAGAGGAAATGGAGTAAGAAGATCACAACGAATTAAGGAAAAACATGTTGCAAATATCGCCATTAACAATCGAGCAGCAAAGGAATGGACTGAATCGCAGAATTAACATCATTAAAAGAACACAACGCCTGGGAACTAGTCGAAAGGAAGTCAAGTGGACGCGAAATTTATTAGAAGAGCTGGAGTTAGAAGAATTCAGTAGTGAGACGACAACTATCGAGAGTGACTGCCAAGCAGCCATACAATGGATCCGTTTATACTATTTTTGCAGAGACTCGTATACTAACGGCGAAATACAACTAAAGCATATATCGTCAGAAGAATTGGAGGCGGACCTCCTAACTAAACCAATCAGTGAAAGAAAACTTCGAGCAGCTATTGAGATGTTGAAGCTCGGATGGTCTGCCCAGAGGGGGGGGATTGTAGAGTGGACAGCACCATCCAGTGGGAAAAGTTATAAACAGTCAGTCATCGGGCGAGCTTTTGAGTGCGCGGGTGTGTTGCCATGTGATTAAAATTAAGTTACCTTCATATCCCCAACACTTTTGAATAGATACTGATGAGAAATATATTTATTACAACTTGATTGATAGAGTATTTGAATCAGAGATTTTCTTGCAAAATGTTTTAGAAGCATGTATTACATTTTTATTAGAAACTGTTAAAAATTGTGTTTATTGATGATACAAAAAGTAGTTTACAACATAGCCAGCTTCCAACATACAACAACAATCAGGATGAACTAATGCATGCACACACAATAGTATTTTGCTCTTTAAACTTGTAGTATGCCTGATGATGCCACTAATTTCACTTGAATAGGTTGTATTGGTTTTACAACATGTATGCCAAGTACATACAGACCACGGCTAATATATCCAGTCTCATTGTTTTTCCAGTTACACTGTCTTTAAGTTTTCTTATCATCAAAATTTGTATAAAAACTTTTTTGTCCTGCTGCTCTCATAGAGAACAATTGTGCACATGCTTCAGGAACATAAAGAACACTTTTCAGCTCAACAGTGTAGCCAGCTTCCGTGCTTTCAACATACAACAACAATCAGGACAAACTAATGCACATTCTAAAAATGAAGAAGTTTGTTGTACTTATACAAAGATTATCTTCCTTTTTTTTCTTTTTAATATTAACAGATACCATTTTGAAATTCATATTATTATTACTTAGGCATTCTTCTGTGGAAAACATTTTTGCTGTCAAAGATCTGGCCATGTCAGTGTTTAATAATAATAATAATGTTGAACACTACTTTCATAAATTCTCCTGTGTATGTAGGTTGGACTCCCAGTGTAATTTTGTGTGGTTATTGCCATAATTATAAAGTTTGAATTACAAAAAATAATAATCTACTTGAAAATTCTACAAACTTTATGTAAATACTTATCAATCTTGAAATTGGTATGTTACTTTGAAATGTAAATGAATTTAATGATGAAAAGAATATTCAACTTCTCAGGTTGCTTGCAATCCTACTGACAGTTCAGTAGTGTGCGTAGTTGGTCCTGGTCTTTTTCGATTGATGAATGTGACGGAAACTGTCTGGCGTCAGTATGGCTTTCAGAAAGCAGATGTCATCCCAATTCAAAGTGTCTGCTGGCTAAGTTATGATCGAATTCTTGCTGGTACAACAGATGGACGGTTGTTATTAGTGGAGGCTGGAGAACTTAAGGCTGTCTTGACTGCTATGGAAGTCAATTATATCAATGCAAAGGCAAAAGATGAGTGAGTGTATTACATCTATTTCATTTTTTATTTTAAATTGAAAATTGGAATATTGTCTTATCAAATATAGAATTGTCATGTGTATTAAAACAATTAATGGGGAAAGGACAGAGAGATAGAAAGATGATGACTTACCTGAGGTTCATAGATGGTAGACACCTTGTAAGTTCTCTAAACCTCACAAGGTGTCTACCATCTATGAACCTCAGGTAAGTCATCTTCTTTCTATCTCCCTGTCCTTTCCCCATATTAATGTTAAACCAATTTTTTAATGGACATATTCAACATTAAATTTAAATATATATATATATATATATATATATATATATATATATATATATATATATATATATATATATGAGATAGGAAATGACATTGTCATGTTTAAAACAATTAATGGGGAAAGGACAGAGAGATAGAAAGAAGATGACTTACCTGAGGTTCATAGATGGTAGACACCTTGTGAGTTTTGGAGAACTTGAATTTTCGGAGGCACCGCCCCCTTCATCAGAAGGTTAGGAAGACATTTCCAGTGATCGGCTAGCCGACGACTGAGCAGCCAAAATTTGCTGCTCTGCTAACTTGGGTCGTAAACAATTGACCCCACCAGGTCACCAACTTTCTCTCTCAATAAGGGTCTGGGAAGAGGCAAGGACTGGATGGGGGTTGGGGAGATGCATACTGACACCCCCATCTTGACACACATTCATTCAGACACATCCATCCTCAAAGGTGTCAATATTTAAATATTGACACACACTCTCATACATACATGCATACATACATACAACCATCATTCAAACAAATAGCAAGGTATACACACACACACAGAAGGTTTTATTGTATGTACAATTCAATGAACTCGTGCTTTGGGGGGGGGGGGGGGGAAGGTTGGAGATAAAGTTATAGGATATTGAGTCCAGGGCTTTGTCTAGACTGTAGGACATGCTGGAATGAAAGTTCCCACAGATGGAGTTCAGCTTCTGATGAGTCGGGAGGTAGGGTTTTGAGGGGGGTCAGTGTGAAGCACTGGTTGAAGATGTTGGTGTTGTGGCTATGGGCATGGGCGGCTATGGGGAATTGGGTTTTGAGGAGTTTTACTGTGCTGCGGTGGTTGGCAATCCGTTCGGGGAGGGGTCTCTTTGTCTGACCGATGTAAAAGGCTGGGCAGAGTGTGCAGTTTATTTTGTAGATAGTGTGGGAGGACAGACAGGTTATGTTTTCCTTAATTTTGTAGGTAGTGCTGTTGGTGGGGCTCTGGAAGGTTGTGGTAGGTGGGAGTATTGGGCAGACATGGCATCTGTTTCTGCCACACGGTCTGCAACCAATTGTGGGTGGAGGGTTGGGTGTGTGGGGTTTGCAGGGTCTGACCAGGATATTACGGAGGTTGGGAGGGCGCCTAAAGGCAACCCTTGGACAGGTGGGTAGTATGGTCGGGAGGATGTTTTTCATGTCCGGGTTGGATTGTAGTCCAGTGTAGGCAAGGCGGAGGAAAGAGTTCAGTTTACGTAGTCCGGGGAAGTAGGTGGTGGTTAGGGGGAGAATGCGTTCTGTATGATGGTTGGGGGTGGGACTGGCTATTTGGGAGGTGGAGAGGGCACGGGTAATTTGCTTTTGGAGGAGGTCTGTGGGGTAATTTCTGTTCCTGAAGGCATTAAATATTCGGTCGGTGTAGGTCGCCAGGCTGTCCAAAGTAGAGCATATGCGGGCTCCCCTAAGGGCAAGACTGTAGGGGAGGGATCGTTTGGTATGTTCAGGGTGGCAACTGGAAAAGTGGAGGTACTGGAGGGTGTTAGTTGGTTTTATGTGGACAGAGGTGTTAATGAGGCCTGAATTTAGTTGGATGTCCACATCGAGGAAGGTGATATTGGTCGGGGAACAGTTCCAAGTGAACTTGACGGGGAATTTAGTGTTGAGGTCATTGAGGAAGTCTGAGAGGGCATCTTGTCCATGCGTCCATAGCATGAAGATGTCATCTATGAACCGGAACCAGGTTAAGGGTTTCAGTGGAGAGGAATTTAGATGTTGTTGTTCCAGTTGACCCATAAACAGGTTGGCATAGGAAGGGGCCATCCGGGTGCCCATGGCAGTGCCGCTGATTTGGTGGTAAATTTTGTCTTGGAAGGAGAAGTAGTTTCTGGTGAGGACAAACTGGGTCAGTGATATCAAAAAGTGGGTGTTTGGGAGGGAATTTGGAGGCCTGCGAGACAGGAAGTGTTCGAGTGCCGACAGGCCACTGGCGTGTGGGATGTTGGTGTAAAGGGAGACAACATCTACGGTAACCAGTAGTGTGTCCTGCGGGAGTGGTGTGGGTAGTTCACGGAGGCGACGGAGAAAATGGTTGGTGTCTCGGATGAATGAGGGGAGATTTTCCACTATTGGCTGGAGGGAGTCATCCACCAAAGCGGAAATCCTTTCAGTAGGGGAACTGTAACCAGCGACAATTGGGCGGCCAGGGACCCCAGGTTTGTGTATTTTTGGGAGAAGGTAAAACGTGGGTGTTCTGGGGCTTTTTGGGGTGAGGAGCTCGATCGAGGCAGAGGATAATTTTTGAAGAGGGCCATGAGTCTTAACAAACTTTTCTATTTCGTGGGTAATGGAGGGGTTGGGGTCGGTGGGGACAAGTTTGTAAATTTTGTCATCCTGCAGCTGGCGGAGTGCCTCTGTCGTGTAACTGTCGGCATCCATGACGACAGTGGTGGAACCCTTGTCAGCTGGGAGGATGACAATATCACTGTTGTTTTTCAGGTTGCGGATGGCTAGGTGCTGGGCACGGGTTAGGTTGGGTTGTTTGGGGAGAGAGTTAAGGAAGGTTGGCGAGGTCACGTGGGTTACAAGAATACTAGTGAAATTCTGAAGTGGATGGTTGGGTGGCAGTTTGGGAGGTGGCAATTTGGATGGTTCTTTAAATTTAACTAGGCATGGGGCTGCAGCGTTTAGGGGTTCTGGTTTGGCTGGAGGATGTTTTGCAAAGTGGTGCTTCCACTGGACTGTTTGACAGAATTTAAGTGTGTCACGGGCAAGTTTGAATGGGTCCAATGTTGGGGTAGGTGAGAAGGTGAGGCCTTTATCAAGGATTGATATTTCATCATCATTTAGACTTTTGGAGGACAGATTGAGGACACTGTGGTTTGAGGGTTTGGGGGTCTGGATGGGTTTGTTATCGGGGGTTTGGGGGAGTCGGATTGTTGGTTTAGGCAGATTGAAGATGTCGGCAAGGCAAGGTTTTGTTGAGATGAGGGGTGTGTGGTTGGTTTCGGGCAGCCAGGATTGCGTTGGTATTTGGATACCAGCCCTGACTGCCTGTTTGACCAGGTGGGAGAATTTATTGAAGTGCTTTAGTGCGGTGACGCGGCGGAGATTCGTCGCGTGAAAAAAGATGGCGGCCGCTTTCTGGTCGTGATCGGGGAATCGCGAGGTAATGTCGTTGTGGGTGACGCAAATTTTTCGTGTGTGTGTGGGAATGAGGGACTAATATTCATCACGGATTAATTTCGTTAGCTGGAGGGACTGGCGAAACGCCTGCACGTGCAGTTTAGGACGGATGCGAGGGTCGGAGCCAGACAAAGGAAGTTTTATGGTCAGGCCGTTAGGTGGAAGGCCGACCTCGAGACAGCAGGTCAGAAACGTTATGTGCGATTGTAATTTTGCGATGATTGCCGTTTCGCGTTTAAGAATTTTTAAAAGTGTAGAAACAGAACTCATCTTATGGGACTTGGTTTGTGGGGTGGGGGGGAATCTAGAAGGTTAGCGGGTTTTTTAGGAAACTTTGATAGGGAGGGCGAATAAAAATTAAATATCTATAAAGGATAAAAGGGGAAAAATCTAACACCAGAAATAAATATAAAACTAATGTTAGATGTATGTGTAGGGAGAAAAAAATATAAAACTAATGTTAGATGTATGTGTAGGGAGAAGCACGAGCTGATTTGTACCGTGGGTTTTCGGTGTTGTTCCGGAGTTGAGAGTTCCGAAACGGAGAGAGAGAGAAGTTTTTGGTGAAGTGGGAGACAAAAGGATTGATGCGGAAATGCGGGAGACGAAGGTACGATTAAACAACGAGTGTAGTAGGGATACGACAGGTGTAAGTGGGGTTGAAGAGTTAGGAGCTACCTATGAGGTGATTATAAATATGAGATAGGAAATGACATTGTCATGTTTAAAACAATTAATGGGGAAAGGACAGAGAGATAGAAAGAAGATGACTTACCTGACATATATATATATATATATATATATATATATATATGTGTGTGTGTGTGTGTGTGTGTGTGTGTTGAATATGTCCATTAAAACAATAGGTTTCAGTAGATTTTAACCATAACCATCTGAAATATAAGAACTATTTTACTGCATATATATAAAATTACATCAGCATGTAACATTATATATTTTTTATTACCAAGATTTAATTACTGTACGTACCTGTATAGCTAGTTATTTTAATTTATTATGTGTAGGCCATCTATAAATACTCATGGTTTAGGGGGTGTTGTTCATGAATTTATTAAAACCTTGTGGCCACATAACAACTGAACATGTTTCCTGAATTATGACAATTGATTGTTGATATCAGAAGTTAATAATTATTGAAACTGCCTCAACACATTCCTAATTATATAATGTCTAGAAACTTGGTGTAATGTTTATGAATGTCTCCAATTTCATTCCTGGGATTCATATAAATGTGATTATTTTTATTAATATAAATTAATTCTAGAATTTTTCTTTTTTGTAGAAATTGCTGCAATGTAATATTTTTACATTAATTAATATTAATACCTTATGATGTGTGAAAAGGGGAGTGATAATTTTGAATTTCAGCTTGTGATTGTTAATTCTAGTCTTTATATTAGATGTATATCCAATATATATCTGTTTGCTGTCATCACAGTTTATCTAGTAAACATTTTTTTTTCTGTTGTTATTTTATCTTTAGTTTTTGTTAGAATCAAATTTATGTTATTGTATTCATCAATGGCATTATATATTATTATCTTAGACTATTCCATGATGAGTTTAAAATGCCAAGTTTATGTTCTAATTGTATTACCTGATTCCAGTATCCATTAAGAAATACAGGCTTAAATTCACCAAACGTTACTGGTTGATTTTCGATTGTCTCCCACCATGATCTCCCTGCTCCTTCCAGAAAATTGTTAATGATGTGTAACTTTTGATTTTCGCTAGTCAGACTTCATGAAAAATGATCATCCGCCCATTTGATAAGACTATAGGGATGTTCGTCTAATGTCCAACTAAATTTTAGGTTTAGAGGAGTTGGTATGGACATCACATTGGAATTATTAGTTAGCTGACATCCATGGGAACATGTAATAATTTGTCACTCACCCTTGAATCAACTTCTTCTGTCTCAATACAGGAACTTTCCCCCTCTGTTCTGGTGTGTGTTACTTCGGTTTGAGTCTCGTTTGTCACTGTGCAGGACTCGATCTGGTGCGCTTCCTAGCTGCCTTCGTCTCATTCTCCTTGGACTCCATACTTAAAAATTTTAGATATTACACTTAATATTTATGATCTCAATTTCCTTATACAACATCTCAAAATCTCAAAACTTTCCTTGCAATATTCGACACGCAGCCCTGCGTATGGGCGTCAAATGTAATCATCCGGTTTCAGAGTTCTTATGGTTGAATATTGCAAAGAAGGACTTTTGATGTTGGGAGAGGAAATATAAGGTACAAAGTAGTTATTAATTATACAATGTTTACTTTACTTAATACAAATACAAACTTGACAAGTTTAAAGCATATATAATTTTCGTACAATTAAACGATAAATAAATTTAGATGAATAATGGTACAGAAACAGAATTATCTCTGTTTGCGAATTTCAACAAAGTCACCAAAATACTACAAGGAAAAAATATGTACGTGGATTGGGTCTCCACTCTTGGCCCCCTTTGCACACGTTGCTCATAAAAGTTCGTGTAATCTGAAAAATACTAATTTTAGTTTAGTTCACATAAATGTTATAAGTAATATGTAATTAATCCTCCTCTCACCACTTTGATGTAATGATGTCTACCACGATTCCCCCAGAAAATTTGTTGGCCTGGTCAGAACCAAGGGATGGCCATGTAGAAGTCGCTGTCGTGGCAAGTATAAGTCACAAGTCATTGGTCCACACTTCACGGAGTCAATTAATGAATACCACAATATTGATTATGTTGTCTCGATATATTGAAAATTTGGAGTAAAATGTCTATGTACTAACATAATTTCATGGGCAACTAATACGTTTGCGTGATTGAATGTCTGAAATCTCTCATATAATTTCTAAGTCCTGAATCACTGTAACTTTAGTCAGGTTATCACTTGTCATGAAATTTTCTAAGTCCACATATATGGTAATCTTTCTGTCTGGAGTACAAATAAAAATATAGGTCTGTTCACCTCCAGTAGCAGGGAAGAAGTCTTCGAATTTTGCTTGTATAATAAGCTCTCCAAGAGTGTCAAGGGAGGGAATAAATGTTGTCTATTGTATAATAATACATAAGTTCATGAGCAATGCCATCTTCTTCACAGAATTTACTCCACTGCTTTGAGTTAAATTCTAATCCATTATCTGTCCAAAGCCTTTTTATCACTTGTCAATCTGGTTTTCGACTTCCATTTTCTAGTTCCAAAATTCTTCCAAAGCGTTTATTTTTGAGTTGATAAACCCACCAAAAACACATCTCCTTGAGACATTTACAACAGTTAGAATATATTTGTTATCTCCCCAATTAGGTATGTCAATGGGACTCATCAGATCGATGTAGATGTTCTCCTCAAGCTATTTGAAGATTTTTGAAAAGGCCGCTGAGTTCATTTTCCGGTAAGACAATCTTCACACAGTGCTGAAGCATTAAAATATTCAGTATTTGTCGACATGCATAAATCTTCTGTGCCATAAATCTATGAATAATTTTTCTTGACTTAAGCTGTAAGGTTAAGTTATGTTTTTAAAAATTAAGGCAATTTTTTTCTTCTGCTTGTTTTTGTCATCGAAAATAGTGCAACCAGTTTTATCAAAAACAACTACTTTATCATTTGATGTTAATTGTTTTATAGAAATTATTCCATTGTTAATTTCTGGAACTAGTAATACGTTTTCAACATATATTTTGTCATTTGTCGCTGCAATTCTTGCTTTGATTGACCCTTTTCTGATTGTCTATCTATGCAAGTAATTTGTCAAGGAAAGTTTAACAGGAATTAATCAGACTGACAATGATACCCAACTTCTGCCACCTTTGCTGCAACGATCTCCATATCAGCTGCTTCCGCCAACTTAGGCAAAAACTAAATACCAACTGCAGGGTTGAAAATTTTATCAAGAAATTAATATATTTTTATTAATAAGATTCCTTTTGCAATTGCTTATTTTTTAGCTAAACTTTAATCCACTTTTACTCCAATTTTTCTAACAGGTCCTACAGTCCAGACAAAGCCCTGGGCTCAACATACTATAACTCTTTATCTCCAACCTCCCCCCCTCCCCCAAAGCACAAGACCATTGGAATTTGTATATGCAATAAAACCTTCTGTGTGTATACTGTGTGTGTGTGTATACCTTGCTATTTGTTTGAATGATGGTTGTATGTATGTATGCATGTATGTATGAGAGTGTGTGTCAATATTTAAATATTGACACCTTTGAGGATGGATGTGTTTGAATGAATGTGTGTCAAGATGGGGGTGTTAGTATGCATCTCCCCAACCCCCATCAAGTCCTTGCCTCTTCCCAGACCCTCATTGAGAGAGAAAGTTGGTGACCTGGTGGGGTCAATTGTTTATGATCTAAGTTAGCAGCGCAGCAAATTTTGCCTGGTCAGTCATCAGTTAGCCAATCACTGGAAATGTCTTCCTAACTTTCTGATGAAAGGGGCGGTGCCTCCGAAAATTCAAGTTCTCTAAACCTCACAAGGTGTCTACCATCTATGAACCTCAGGTAAGTCACCTTCTTTCTATCTCTCTGTCCTTTCCCCATTAATTATATATATATATATAGAAAGAAAGATAGAAATATTTGGGAGAAAGGCAGGAAATTCGCTCTTTAAATCATATGTACGGCATGGAATCATGCACAAGGAAATACATATGTCAAGCTTGATTCCATGCCGTACATATGATTTAAAGAGCGAATTTCCTGCCTTTCTCCCAAATATTTCTATCTTTCTTTCTATCCAATTATCAAATGCGTGACTTTGTCACTTATCCCATATATATATATATATATATATAAACACACACATACATGCGCACGCACACACACACCCATGTAAATCTACATACAAACAATCTTACTTGCAAGTATTTTATTAAATAGCAATCTGTTTGGGTTTCCAAATGGATTGCCTAATACAAAGGATATAGTTGAAAATTTCTGTACATTATATGACAGACTTTATAACAGATATCTTACAGTTGCAATATTTATGGAATTGCCACAGCCTAGAATCATTTGGCATTGTCTTAAATATCTGTTGCATCAACTCATCAGGATAGTGATGATTAAGATTACACCTGGTTCAAGTAGGTGGTACTGTAACCTCTTAAAGAAAAGATATTAAACAGCAGAAGAAACCACCCATCATCTGATTATGACACCGATGGCTGGCTTAAGAGAGTCATAGTTATGATTTCCACTGGGTGGTCTGGGGGCTGGCTAACAAAATCTCCTAGCACCCCAGGATGCTAGCCCCCCCCAGATGTCAACTGCAGCAGTCCTGCAACCTTATTATGCAAATCAGACACCAAACTCCTCCTTACAGCACCAAGTTCTCAATGGTCACTAACACCCAAACCATGAGACATAGGAAGCACAAAATTACAAATTGGAATACTACACTGTTCAGGGGGCAGGTAGTAGCCTACTTAACCTTTAAACAGTGGGGTTCAATCCTAAAAGATTGCCCTCAGGTTAAGACACATGGTTGCATGAATGGAGTCCCAAGGAACCTTCTCTAGGCAGCTAGAAATGTGACTGTCATGACACCAATTGGGGACACCTCAGATGTCTGTTAACAGACCACTGACTCTAGCAGAGTTTAAATGAGCTGAAAATCTGCTAGCCTTCAGGCCTGAATTCCAAAATGTAACTTTGAAGTTCCAGTATTTATCAGATTTCTTTGATAACTGAGACTGGTCACAGTTCGAGGCTACCATGTGGAACTAATGCTGACACACATCAGAGGATACTAACAAAAGAGAAACAGAGCAGAGCTCTACTACACATCTCATGTTAAAGAGGGTGAGATTGTTGTCCACACAGGTAGGATTGAAAGCACCTCCAATGGCTTTAGGGGTGAATGCTGTGCAGTCTTCAGTGGGACTCGATGAATTCGGATACTATCCCCTGTAGCAGCTTCAGGGGAAGACACTTTGGATGTTTGTTAACCCACTGTTTACATAGACGCAGGTTAAAACAACTAAAATTTATGTTGTCAGGTAACCCAAGTCTCACAATAAAATTAAAGAAACTTGTGTACTTGGCAAAAATACAATCAATGTGGCTATTTGATTGTGCATATGGGGTTTAGCAGCTTCATTGAAAATTAAAATATTCCATCTCTGCCTCACAACACAGAGATCCTGGGTTCGAATCCTGGTATGGGCTTGGATGTTTGTACCATCATGGTCATGGAGACTGGGATTAAAACTGCTGTAGAATCAATACACTGACCATGTCTCACTCCAAATTCAGAATGTGTGATGTAAGATGACTGTCCACGAGATCAAGGCATTCAATGGGCTGCAGAACCAAGGAGGAAGAAGAAGAAAACTCAAAATAATTTGTTTTTAAAACATCTAATTCCAGCTTCCTCAAAGCATAATTTAATTTTCGTATAATATATATTTCATATGAGTTAATTTATTTCTTACCCATACCTTTAATTCTTAACATTCAGAATGCTTGCAATAAGTCCAGTTATTCTCTAGAAATGTGACTAAATGTTCAAACACTTGTTTTTGTCACTATTTAAGTGAGTGAGTTGTTACTAAAAAAGTGAATTGTTATGGAGAACAGTTATCTTTTTGAAGTTGCCGAAGACATTTAAATTATATTTTTATGGATGTTGTAGATGTGTACAGTAATTTTGATAGTCGACAGTGCAATCTTCTTCCAGTTGAAGATTTCTACCATTTCTATTTCTTTCAGAACTGCTACTGCATCAAATACAGCCCTGTCAGAGAATTCTAACATGGACATAGAGGTTCGTGATATAATCTGTTTTGCCAAAGGCTTTGCTTATACTTGTGGTCCTGGAATGGTACATCTGTTTGAAAAGGAATCAAACTATACATATATCAAGAGAAATATATTAAAAATACCTGATATTACATTTACAGAGAAATTTTTTGATTTAAATCTGGTAAAACACTTAAGTGTCAATGTCTCTGGGAATCGCCTTCTGGCAACTACAGACTGGACTCAGATTTATGATGTAGTGCTTTGGGGTCCAGATAGTAGGCAGGTATTTAATTAAAGTATGACTAAAATTCAGTTTCTCTGTAAAATTCTGAGGTTTGTCACTTACTTTTGTTAAAGAAAACAGAAATCTTGTTTTCCAATGTGGGTGAAGAATTACATCATGGTCCTGTGATTGGTCTGGCAACCTGTATGTGGAAACCAATTTTTATTACATGTGGTGAGATTGACCGTACTGTACGAGTCTGGAACTATAATACAGAGAAACAGGAGCTTGTAAAGCAATATCAAGAGGATGTCTTCTCTGTTGCATTGCATCCTACAGGTATAAGATTTTATTTCAAATATAAAAAAACTTGTTTTAGGTATGTACAAAATAGATTTTCAGAGCTGAATTTTGTGGAATAGTTTCAAAATAGGCTAGAAGAAAATAAGAAATTAATCTTTACAATTTATTTAGTTAATAGCTAAAGACTTAACTACGACAATGAGTACTTTCAGTAGATATATATATATATATATATATATATATATACTAACCATATAAAAATAATTAAATTAATCAATAATCTGACATTATCATCAATTAAAAATAAAACATTCAGCCAAATTGTCAGCAATTCACATTAATATTTACTTAAGATCTCTACCAAGTTTCATCCAGATTTGTGTACTCCCCCATGCAAATTTGAAATGGATAAACTATAATTTTGTATCTATAAATCAATAATGACATTATCATCAATTACAAATAAGACACCTGGGCCAATTTTTCAGCACATGTTAACTGCCTCTGGACACAGTTAGTGATGCAAAATTATCAGCGAGTGTGCAATTACTGAAATAATAAATTGCACTAAAAATGTTATGTAATATGACTACAAATATTTCAGTATAAGTGAAAATATAAAACTACTTAAAGGATTACATTGTAATTTGTCATTTTAGGTCTCTATGCTGCCATTGGATTCTCAGACAAATTGCGATTCATGACTTTGATGATTGATGATATTCGGCCCATCAGAGAGTTTCCCATACGAACATGTCGTGAATGTGTTTTCAGTAAAAATGGCCACCTTATGGCAGCTGCAAATGGTAACATTATTCAGGTGTACTCATGTATTACATTTGAAAATGCCTTCAATCTAACAGGACACAACGGAAAGGTATAAACACTTCCTTTTACATTTTATATAACATAAAAATAATTTAACAATTTTTGGAAATGTTAACTTTGTCCAATTGAATACACTGTAGAGTGTTTTCTCATGTATCAAACTGGCCAAATATTTTATTTATATTTGTTTATTTTTATGGCATTATTTGTGTAACAACTTATGTTATGACTATGAGTGGAACTAAATCCTTGACACATTTATATGATTTAAATTCTTGCGGTTACTAGGTTTAAGTTCACTCTATTTCAGATTCGAAAAAACACTAAATAACAGGGTAACTTCCCATTGTTTATTGCATTATCTTCAACTATTGTAACTTTCTGCCTGTACTATAAATAAACTGGAGCAAACTTAGCTTTTAATAATTTATTATTGAGCTTTCATTCTGAACAAACAACCACCACCTCATTGAGTGAACAATCTATGTAACCAGTTTTACCATCTTACCTATAGGAATAATATCACATTCACCCTGTCTTTAATTTTGTGCATAATAATAATAATCATATTCCGTAGATCCTGTAAAGAAGCTAAGCTTCAAGGATGTGGAATGGGTCAGGGTGTTCATTTATTACATTATTTTATTGTATAAAAGATAAATATACTTATAACAAATTTTTGTATTATATACTATTTTAAACTAATTAATTAATTACTCTTCTCCGATTCTTCTATAAATTCCTTTATTGAATAGAAGGAGTGGCTAAGCAAAAATGAGCATAATTCAGTCTTAAATTTACCTTGATTATCGGACAACTGTTTAATTCTGTGCGGCAGTCTGTTGAAGATGGATATCCCTGAATAATGCACACCTTTCTGTGCAATTGACAATGCTTTACATTTTTTATACAGATTATTTTTGTTCCTTGTATTGAAGGGATGAATATCAGTATTATTCAAAAATAAGTGCCTATTTGTGATTACAAATAACATCAATGAACAAATGTATTGGCACATCAAAGTGAAAATACCTAACTTTTTGAACAGAGTTCTGCAAGAAGTTCGTGAGGAAACCTGACATATTGCTCTAATAACACATTTTTGACTAATAAAAATCTTATCTATGCCTACTGAGTTGCCCCAAAATATAATACCATATGATAAAATAGAATGAAAATATGCAAAGTATACTAATTTTCTTGTTTTTAAATCACTGAAGGTGGACATTGCTCTGACAGCATATGTAGCTGAGCTGAGTTTCTTAAGTAATTGATTAATCTGATCAGTCCAATTTAATTTATTATTTACTAAGAGACCTAAAATTTAACAGAGGAAGTTTCATTTACATTTTTGCTGTCGTATTTAAGTGTTATAGATTGTAAAGTTGTGTTGAGTGTGTGAAATTGCATGAAATGTGTTTTGTCACAGTTATTTGTTAGTCCGTTCGCATTAAACCATGTTAGCAGGTTAGTTAAATTATTGTTACTTGCCTCTTCTAGTGTGTCTTTGTTACTTTTTACTATTACACTAGTATCATCTGCAAAGAGGATAGCTTTAGAAGTTGAATCTATGGCATTAGGAAGATCATTTATATATACAAGGAATAATAATGGCCCTAATACTGATCCCTGTGGGACCCCAATTTTAATAATTCCCCAATCTGATTTATGTATTTCACCTGTGCATGAGACTTTTAATACTACTCTTTGCATTCTATTTTGTAAGTATGAATTAAACCAAGAAAATGAAGTTCCTGTTATTCCATAGTACCTCAGTTTTTCTAGCAATGTACTATGGTCTACACAATCAAAAGCTTTACTTAAGTCACAGAATATACCTAATGGGTGATTTTTTTTATTTAATTCTTCTATTATGTCGTCTAAAAGAGTAAAGATCGCTTTCACGGTTGAATATCCTTTTCTAAATCCAAACTGTGAATCGGTGAGTAAATTATGTTTGTTCAGATGTTTTATAACTCTGTTGTATACTACTCTTTCAAAAAATTTTGATAATACTGGCAACAGTGATATGGGGCGATAATTTGATTATTTCAGATCTTGACATAGTCTTTTAAGTAATCAGGCAGTTGTCTGTGGTGATCTGGATGCAATGATGAAGTATCCAAGTTCCTTTCTGCCGCATATTTGTAGTAGTAGCTGAATCCAAGTGTAATGGCTGCACATCAGAATCCACTATCATGTTTTGTTCTGTATTGACTTTGTAGTTTCTCCTTTTGAATTTAAGAGCCTAATAGAAACAGTTGTCTCCTTTCCATCAACAATCTTTACGTGACATAGAATGACAGTGAGCAGAAACAAGTGGTTCATACTTGTTTGCACACAACTGGTTTTTCATTAGAATTGGATCAGTCTGAATACCCATGTGGTGATGGAGCAGCCATTATATGATCCTCAAGGGTGAGAAAACATTCCTTGTGGGCAGTGGCATTGGTAGCCATACACAAAGATGAGCCAATTGACTGGTGTACAAGTTTTTCCCACTGTTCAGTTCTCATACTATTAGATCTTAAGCAAGCAGTATAATTTTCCAGATTATCCATTGCAACATTCCACTTTTCCATTTTTGACAATTATTGGGAGTTGTGTGACTTGAGCTATTCCATGAGATGTGAGGCATGAAAGTAGATCTTCTGTCAGAGTGAATGAAAGCTGCCATTCCAAAAATGGAATAAATGTTCTTTAAATGTGTTATTATAGTCATCGCAGAAATATCACCACAAGGGATGGCAAATGGAAATCTGGAGAACTTATCCACTATTACTAATTTTAATGGTTTCTTGAGACACTAGGGAGAAGCCCTTTAAAGTCAAACAAAGTTCAGCCCTTCATATGGTAAAGTAGCTTAAACAAGAGTTTATAAATTTGTTAAAAAGCTGGACTTAAACTCATTACATACAGAAGAAGAATTAGTGACTATTAAAATCAAACCAACATTGTCGTCTCAAACAGATTTATTTAAAACTTTATTTTACATCTTCAGGAGATTTTGACACAATTTTATAATTGTTTTTGTAAATTTTTGTAGTTACCAGATGAAGTCCACAAATGTGGATAAAATTTTTTTAGATGAATTAAATAAATATAAAATTCTGTGCTGACAAATTGGCTGTATTGTTTATTTATTATTACTTAATCTTAGATTATTAATTTACTAAAAATTGGTATAATTTCCCACAAGCTTCAATAGCTCTGAAATTACTTTTGCTATCCAGAATAGGAATTTGGTGATAGGCACTTTGGAGATCAATTTTACTAAATAAGTTATTTTTCGAAATTTTTATAATTATTTCTTCAATCTTACGCAGAAGATAGGCATTGATCAAGGTATAATTATAAATAGTGTTAGTATTCATCTACTATTCTGGTCTTGTGATTTTCTTCTCTCGGACCCTAGAGCAGTTTATGAATATTCTTCTGTCATAAAATTATTTTCTTGATCAGTGTGATGCCTTAACTTTGTCACTTCAGACCGGCAATCTGGGTTCAAGTTATAAAATAGAGAAATAGGAGGTACTTGAGCTACAGCTAAAGAACAGATTGTTATTGAAGGTCTATTTCTGTCAAATCCAATTTCCACCCTTAAAATTATCATGTCCTATCAATACATCACTACAAAGGTCTTTCAAGATTAACAGTTCCACATTTTGATAAATAAAATTTTTGATTTTCAGATTTATTCTATACAGTTTCATTGAACATAGAAGAATTTGCTATGGATATTTTTCCAAATTATGGTTCAATTTTTGTACTACATTTAGCCACTATGTTCTCATTAAGAAAACTTAGAGAGCTGCCTACATCAATTAATGAATTGTGCATTCAGCATGATATTATTTACTGATGCCTTAATGATTCATTTCTGGAGACTGGTTCCTGAAATCACTGCCAGTGTGTTTAAAACAGCCACCATATTTAAAAATTCCTACCTAGTCTAGATTTATGTACTTTCTGCAAATAAAATATCTTACTGGACACCCAGTTTGTGAATAAAAACATTTCTGCAGAAGAAACATTTTTGAGATCTGGAGGAGAAAAAAGCACCGTATGTTGGTAGAATGTCTTCTTATAGAGAGTTTTGGTTTTCCATAGTAATAGATAGGGCTGAGATACAATCTCAGAAGGTGCATGGCTTTTTCCGACACCTTATGATCATTCAGGTATTTTTGAGAAGTCATTGAGGAATACAAAGATACTTTAAGGATTGTATGAAAGCATCCCTAATATATTCCTTGCAATAATCTTCCACCTTAATGTCAGTGAAGCCACAGTCTTTGCTTAATTGATCCTAATTTTGCAAGTATTCAACAGAGGGTTTCACTCTCTTGTTGGTTTTACATCAACAAGTAATGTCTAGCAAATATAATAGTAGGCATCTCTATGAAAAGCTTCATTACAATTTGTGCAGTCATTAATGAACTGGTACACAATTACACTCTCATAATTGCATAGAAAAGGTAATTTATTTCCTTCATGAATATTTTTTATGCCTCCTAGAAAGTTTCCAATGGCTCCATCTAGCTTCTGTGTTTGCACAAGAGGTATCTGTGGTTTAATAAGTTGTTCCATATTATTCACTTTAGGATACACATTCAAATATTTATGTTATTAAAATTATACTATAACTAAATTTGAAAGAGAGATTTAGGAATAATATCACAGTGCCATACCAAGGTTGTCAGTTGGAAAGAGCTACTGCTCTATAGCCCATAATTCACCTGTGGCTTGGCTAGTGCCTTATTTGTCGTAATTGTACCACAGTGGTCTGTTCTAACTAACAGATTACCCATAATTTCATGGGTATTTATTAATTTTAGATTGGAAAGGGAATTCATTCTATGCTAATCTTTTGGTCAGTTTCAATATTTTATGGTTAACACAATGAGAGCAGTATTACAGTTCATTTGATATGCACCTATTGATTTAATGCCTTTATGGGCCATTTTGAACCATTTTGCCCTACAAATTCTCCTCTTACACCATGCCAATAATGAATGTCACAATTTTACTCAAAATCCTAAAAGATATTAATGTGACACCAATTAAAAACAATTTGGACATTTTATAATTTTTCCATTATTGAACTTTGAGTGTGTCAATTTTCATATCCATAGCACTGAAAATGTGATGAGTTCAACAGGAATAAGGTCTTTATAATTGATTTTTCCTCTTCTGCACTTCTACCTATATATCTTAATTCTTTATTTTGAACCCAAAAGCAGTAGATTTAATACCAATCTCAGTTGGTTTCACATTTTTCTATTGTCATGCCCTTCCATCTCATGGTTGCTGCCTTCTGTTAGTAAAGTTTGATGTGGGTGAGAGTTTATGTGATATCAAGTGGCAACTTCAGTGTGTCTATTGGTTTAAATTTGTGCATTTTTCTGGTTTATTATCTGTTTTTTTTCCCTTTGTCAAAATATTGCCTGATGAGTAAGGTTTTCATTTATTATATGAGGGTGGTTGCCACATAGAAGTTATCCCTGATACATTCCCATCACAGTTCATCCTAGTCTCCAACTATCACATTCAATTCTGCAGTCTTGTTAAATGGACATAATTCTTGAAACTTTCTATTATTTCTAACTTATTTTTTTTAGATAATTGAACTGAATATTGTTTAATATTTTATTATTAATATGTATGATATTATTAATATGTATAATATGTATGATAGTTTCAAAAAATTTATTGTAAAAATCAATCTTTTTAGGTCCCCTCTGTGGTTTAGTGGCTACCGTCACAGTCTTGCATCACAGAGTTCCCGGCTTCAATTCATGACATTGGCCTGAGTGTTAAAAATTTTTTGTTTTTCCATATTCCCCAAATTAATCAAAATAGATTATTTAAGTAATATCTCTTGAAGAACAAAAAAAAGTGGTACCAGAAAATTTAATGGCCAATTAGAAAACACAACTGACATACATATAAAAATATAAAATTTTAACGGCTATTAATGGCATGAGATTTATTTTACAAACTTTGAATAATTGACATGCATTATATTTATGATTAATGAGATTTATTTTCTTAACTTTCTATCGAAATACAATTTAATAATGGAAATTATTGTCAACAGCCTAGTAAATTTGAATCTGTAAATATTTTTTTTTATATTTCATTTTGGAGAAAGTGTTTTTACATAGATAAGCAGTGCAAAAAGTGGAGAAAAGAACAAGCAAATTTATATTAGGCAGAATAAACAATTCTTGGGTTTCCACCCGGGTTAAATGGAGTTTAAGCCTCGACGTTTCGATGGCGTACTCTGTCATCATTCTCAAGTGAAAGTGCCGTCCTGAGGTTTGTGCGTCGACTTTATAGTCCATGCCTAGGTGGCATAGCGCATGTCCTTTCTTGATCGGTTCTCAGTCTCAGTAGGTAACGCCCTGCCTTCTCTGCTGGCTCAGGGACTCTGGTCGATTTCAAGCAATCGCTTGTTGATGGCGTAATTATGGTACTTGGACTTTGTTTGTCCTCTCTTCCAAATTTCTTCAGTACCGGATCCCAGGCTTTACTGAGTTGAAAGCCTTGGTCCCAGTTCATAAGGTTGCAATTGGCGGTTTTTATCGCTACTGCCTCCATTAGTATGCTATCCCAGTAATTATCACATTTATGCATGGAAAAGCATCTTGTGCCCCGTGTGAAAGTATGTTCAGCGATCGCAGACTTAGAGGGTTGCTTGAGGTGGATATTTCTTTCATGTTCTTTTCCCCTCTCCTCTATGGTCCTGACCGTCTGACCAATATAATTGAGACCACATTCACACGGGATTTGGTAGACCCCAGCTGCTTCACCTCCGAGAATTTATGGATTGCCGAAAATACACAAAGAAGGGGCTCCTCTTCGTCCGATTGTTAGTGCAATCGGTTCGGCTACATACAAGCTCTCGAAATTTCCACCAGAACTCATCGGACTATTTAATCACGTCTTAACCACAACTTACTTTCAGTATTCTGGCCAATACTATGAACAAGTGGATGGTGTTGCGATGGGTTCCCCTTTGTCTCCAGCCATTGCTAACTATTACATGGAATATTTTGAAGATAAGGCTCTAGAATCTGCGCCGATGAAACCAACGTGTTTTTATCGTTACGTCGACGATACTTTCATTATTTGGCCACATGGTTTCCAACAACTACAAGACTTCCTTTGCCACCTAAGTGGGATACATCCCAACATCAAATTTACCATGGAAGTAGAAAAGGAGGGAAAACTTCCCTTTTTGGACATTCTTATTAAAAGGAAACATGACGGCACATTAGGAAGTCTGCGCACACGGACTTATACCTAAATGCTATGAGTTTCCACCCACCGGTGCAGAAAGTCTCTGTATTGAAAACTTGTTCACCGAGCCCAGGCTATTTCCGAAATTACAAATTAGTAAAGTTATAAATACAACTAAAAATATACACTACTAATTTTTTAACAAATCAAAGGATAAAATCAAGAATGTTTGGAAAATAGTCAAAAATAAAGCCATGAAACAAAGTGAATAGCAAAGTGTGCAAAAACCCTAAAAGATATCAAGTCCAGTTCAAACAACTTAAAACATTACTTTTTAACTGTTGAAGATAGGACAAAGCTGCAATAAATATTTAATTGATGCTGTATATCCCTTGAGAAGACACTTAAATGACAATGTTCCTGAACTTTTATTTAGCATTACAACTCCATTCGAAATAAAAATAATAAAGCTAATGAAAAACAAATAATCTACAGAATATGATGAAATTGTAAGTATTGTTGTGAAACGTGCAATCATTCACTTCTAAGTGATATATGTAACCAGATAGACTAAAGTACTCCATTGTAACACCGCTCTTTAAGAAAGGAAGTACAGAATACTTTTTTCTATCATCCATTTCACATTTACCTGTTATTTCTAAAATATTTGAGAGAGTTGTTTATAACAGGTTCTGCACTTACCTCAAGAACAAAAATAACTTACTTAGTGACTGCCAGTTTGGTTATATGAAAGGTTCTGTAGAAAAGCTGTCTACACTCTCACTGATGAAATTATAGGAGAATTAAATGCAAAGCAATATCCTTGAGCAATTTTCTGTGATTTGTTTGAAGCTTTTGATTGCTATTTTACTATAAAAAAATTAAATATTATGTATTTACTGGAATATCTTTTTATTGGTTTCAATCATACTTAGCAAATAGGAAACAGAGAGTTGTATTAAAAGATTCATTAACGGGTGAAATGTTTTATTGTGAATGGACAGAAATAAATGTGGGAGTTCCATAGGGTCCAGTAATCTACCCTAAGTATTAGAATCATTTTCAAAGGTTTACTGTTTGCATATTATACAAGAATTTTAAGAAGTAGCAAGGACAATGAAGCAGATAATAATGTATAAAATCAAGTGATTAGATTGTTTTCTGTCAATGGTCTATCACTTAATTTTAGTAAAACCAATTTTATACAATCCGAAACAACCAATGCATTTTTACAATCTCTAAACCTAGTAAATAATAATAATAAGGAAATACATAAAACTAAGTATTCTAACTTTTAAGACTTTCTGTAAACAATAAACTTACTTGGAAAGAGCATATTAATCAACCTTTACAAAAACTTTCCACTGCTTCTGATGCTGTAAGCAGTTTATCTAATTATATGGAGATGAAAAAACAAAAAAATAGTATACAATGCATATTTAAATTTTGTATTGTCATATTGCATTATATTTTGGAGTAGCTCTTCAGTAGATGTAGTTCCTGTCTCTGATATTGTGTAGATATCTGGATATTGAGTTGTGGGTGGATTTGTCATTTGGGAGTTTTGTATATAACCATTTTTACAGGATTTCCTATTTTCTTGGAGTAAGTCTTTGAGTGTGATGGTATTTGGATAGGAAAATATGTTCAAGAGGCAACAGCTGAGGAGAGTATAGAGGCATTAAGCTTATTGATTGCTGTGTTGAGGTCGGTAGGTGATTTCAGTGTTTGTTAATAAGCAAGGTGTAAAGTTGCCAGTAAGTAGCATAGTTAGTGGTAGGGCTGAGAGAGGGTGAGAAGAGAGGTGTAAATATAATAGGTATGGGAGGTGGTCAGAGTTAAGTTCATGTAGGAAACAGAGGGATGTTTTATAGCAGATTTAGTAGTCTAAACTGTTATGGGATTTAGCATTGTTGGGGTAATATTTAGGTTCAGTGGGAAAAATGATATCTATATTTTTTTTATAATTAAATTGTAGAGGTGGCTGCATTGAAGTCACTTCCGATTATGATCAGGGATTGGCAGGTGTAAGGAGTTTGTGCCAGAAATCATGAGGGAGAGTGTTGGTTGGTGAGGAGTGAAAGGAAGTGATATTAATTTTGGAATTTTTAGATAGATGAGGGTTATTTTTGGTAGTTGGAATTCATTGAATATAATTTATGGAAGTTCATTGTGATTAATGGAATTTCTGATGATGAGGGCGGATCCACCTTTTCTTGAGAAATCTGTGTGATCTAACTGATACAATTTGTAGTCTGTTAAATTGAAACATAGTGAAGGGATTGGTTTTGTTTCAGATATTAGTAGGATGTCACTATTGTGTGTTTGAAGGAGCAGTTCTAATTTGTGTTACTTATTGGATAATCCTCGGGTATTCCAGGTGCAAATGGTAAGTTAGCTTGGGTATTAGGGTAGATAGAAGATGAATCAGTGGAGTGATGAGGGATATTAAGTAGTCAATTTTTGACCAGGTTTTCTTAGTTGAGTGTGTTAGTTTAAAGGGGTGTTGCAGATGGTTGTGAGATTGGGGGAGGGTTTTTTTAAGAGTGTGAGAGTCTGTTTAGATTGTGAGTTGGGTAAGGGGGGCCGTGATGGAAATTATATGGGTGTTGATGGAGTGGAAGGCTTGTAAGGAAAATGCCTATTATATATTTTTTGGATAGATTTATAATATGGGCAACATTTGTAACTTGCTGTATGGGATCCTTTACAGTTGATGCAGATGAGTTTTGATAGTTTAGGGTTTGAACATTCAGAGAAAACATGGGTAGAGTCACAGTATACACAAAGTGGGGGATTGTGGCAGTAGTTTTTAGTGTGCCCAAAGTTTTGGCACCTCAGACACTGTGAAATGTGGCATTTAGGTTTTATTTTTATTTGGCAGTGGTGTAATGATTATAGATCATATATGATGTGGTTTTAGGGATCAGGTAGAAGGTCAAGGAAGAATAGAGAGAGAGAGAAGTGTTTTTGTTATAATAATTTATGTGCCAGATTTAAGTTGAAACCCCCCTATTATGTGTTGGAAATATTTCTCACTTTTAATTTGATATATGTTAAATTTGGCACTATTTGCTTGAAGGTAACTTATCACTTCATGGAAGTCTTCTATTGAAGAAGTTTTTAGTTCGAATTTCGACCATAATCTGCTGATTATGAAATGCAGACTGAAAATAAAGAAACTGAAAAAGATGGGAATTAGATAAACTGAAACGGCAGGAGGCTCTTCAGAGTTTCAAATAAGATATCAAGAGTAGATTAATAGAAATATATAAGAGAAATGGGTACTCTTGAAGAAATAAACGACTAGAGCAGCAAACGAAAAAAAAGGAAGAATAGCTCAGACCAATAGGAAAGCATTGATAACACCAGAAATAATAAAAATGATTGAAGAAATGTGTAAATATGAAAACTTGAGAGATGAAAATGGTAAAGAGCAGTACAGACAGTTAAAGAATGAGATAGATAGGAAGTGAAAGCAGCCAAAAATGCAAAGCGCTTGAGGATTTCATGGTGAAAGGGAAAATACATGCAGCTTATAGAAAATCAAAGAAACATTCAGAGAGAGGAAAAAATATTAGCAAGAACATCAGGAAGGCAGATGGGAAGCGAATTCTGGGTAAAGAAGTAAAGGCAGAAAGTGGAAGGAATATCTAGAAGAACTGTATCAATGTGGAAATCTAGACTAGTCAGTAATAGAAGAAATATCACGGCTGTTAAGGATAGTTTGTGAAATCTAGGAAGCAAGAAGAATACCAGAAGATTTTAGTAAAAACATAATAATACTGAAGAAGACTGGGGCTGATAGATGCGAACAGCACAGGGCAATTAGTTTAGATCTCATGCATGCAAAATATTAACAAAAATAGTATATAGGAAGATGAAATGACAAATAGAATGCGAGTTAGGAGAAGATCAGTTAGATTTTAAGAAGAATGTAGGGACAAGTGAAGCAACATTGACTTTGCATCTAATTTTATAAGACAGAATAAGAAAAAGACAGGGCTATGTTCAAGGCATTTGTATTTGTAGAAAAGTATTTGATAATGTTAACTGGAAAAACTATTAAAGACTTTGTAAATGTCACGAATAAAATATTGACAAACAAAAGTTATCCATAACCTCTACAGATGGCAGTCAGAAGTAATAGAATTGAAAGTCAAGGAAAGAAAGAAGAAATCAAGTAAGAAGTAAGACAATGTTGCAGTCTGTCACCCATGCTGTTTACCTTATATATATTCATTTCTAACTTAACTTAAAAATATAAGAATATGGAAAGGGAATCGAAATGAATAGAAATAAAATCTCTAACGTTTGCTGATTATATTGAGGTATTAGGGGAGTGATAAGAAACCTTAATAAATAGCATGTATATGATCCAGGAGGAAGAGCACAACATGAGGATTAATGGACAGAAAACTAATGTATGTGGAATAACAAAGGGTGTTAGATTGGGAAGGGATATTTTGAAGAAGTTAAGGAAATCTGCTACTTGGGGAGCATAATAACTAGGGATGGTAAAAGTATTATAGGCATAAAGAGTAGGATAGCACAGGCAAGGAAGGCTTTTGCAAAATAGAGGAATTTTCTTACAGGTAATATAAGTTTGAATATTAGGAAATAATTGCTAAAAATGTTCCTATGGAGTGTGGTATTGTATGGGTGCAAAACATGGATGGTATAAGTAACAAAAAGGAAAAAATAGAAGTCTTTGAAATATGGCACTATAGGAGAATACTGAAAATCAGACAGGTTGATAGGATGTCTAAGCAGTATCTGACTATATGCTGGGCATTGATCAAGAGAAGGGATAGATTAATAGGCCATGTTTTGAGACATGAGGGTCTTGTAAAATTAGTATTAGAGGGAAGTGTGTGGGGTAAGAATTGAAGAGGGATGCAAAGGATGGAATACACTAAGCAGATGAGAAAGGATGTGGTAGTTATGTGAAATTGAAAAGGTTTGGGTGAGATAGGTTAGCATCAAGGGTTGCTCAGACCAGTAGGACTGAATTCCACAACAACAACAACATAGATTATTCAAACATAATTTTCTGACTATAAGTTTACAATAAAAAAAGACAGCCAATACGTCAACATATAATTTTATTGCTATTTAATTCTTGTAAGTGCAATGTTTCTTCTTCCTTTCGAGAGTTCATCAGGTATAAAATTTGGCAATTCATGTTGTTCACTCTTTAGCTCCTTGTCCAAAAAGATTATTAAATGTACTGAAGTATTTAAATGAGAAGAATTTGTGTCATGGATTACTTTCCACATCAGTTACAGCTGTAGTAGCAATAAAATTATATGCTGACTTATTGGCTCTCTTCTTGTTTATTGGAAACATAGATTATTTTTTAGGTTACTTTTCAGAGTGTAGCCCCAGGTAGGTAGATGAACCCTCCAGTTGAATCTGTATTGTGGTGAAGTTATATTTCCAGTGACCTGCAAGTTCCTGAAGTGCAGAGCTGAAAATGTGATGATGAAATGCAGCAACTGTTATATGGAAGCCTGGCAGCTGCCGGTTTTAACTGTTTAGCTGTGTCAAGTTCACTTGTGATCATTAGCATAGACTGAAGTAAACACAAAACACATCTAACCTGCCCATCAGTTGCTGATGTTAACTATTTCGTTTTTTTTATCACTGCAATGAAATTTTTTAGCTGTGCAACACCTTTCCATTGAAATTTATTATTAACTGCAAAATATATAAATTTTACATATTGAACATTATGGTTGTGAAATGTATCTTTATATTTTGAATTATTCTAACTAATGTAGACATCATATTTAGGATGTTGAAACTTCTTTGAATTATATTGATTTAAAAAAAAAAACATGTTCACATTTTAGATAACCAACCTAATCTGGGCCTGTATGGATAACAAGTTATTTTCTTGTGGAAATGATGGAGCAGTGTATGAGTGGGACATACCTACAATGAAAAGAATTGGTGAGATTATCAGCAAAGATACCTACTTCACAGGAGTTGCTGCACCTAAAGACGGAAAATTGGTTTTAAGCATATCAAGAGATGGTCATATTCGAGAAATATGCAATTCCTCAGTGAGCCTATTTAAATTAAATTCATTTACAGTTTATTAGTTGTGCATCAGTCGTATAAGATTAATTATGTAAATTAGTGATGTATATAACAATTATTTTTAGTCAGTACAAATGAAACGCATTAACATTAGCCAGTTTTCATGAGCAATACCATTACAGTTTAATCATGAAGATGAGAAATTTATAAAAACAGGGGAATCAAACTTAAACAAAACTTGCAGTATTAGGTGGAATACTGTTTTCAGTAATTTTGTACTTACAACTTATTTTGTGGGTATTGATTCAACTAAGATAGTAAAATATTGTTATATGTACTATAATTGCCTTCCTGGCAAAATTAAATTAAAGTAACTTATTTAAATTTGTTTACTATTATATCAACATCCATTACAGATTCACATTCCATTAATCCCCCCTCTCCCCCTCCCACCCTCTCTCTCCTATCCCCCCTCTCTCCATCTCTCTACCTCCTCTCCCTCCCTCTCTCCCCCCTCCCTCCTTCCCCCTCTAATTCTCTCTTCCCCCCCCCCTCTCTCTCTCTATATATATATATATGGCACTCGTTTCTTCTTCTGCAGTGTCATTCTTGTCAGACCTCGTGTTGATTGATGTCACACTTCCAGATAACATGACTCAAAACTTCCTTGCTTCCAAATTCTCTACTTTATTGTGTAGCATACTCTTAAGCTTGCATTTAAAGCACTTTTCACCACCAACATCCACAGTCTCCTGTCTACTGCTATTCACTCCCCTCTCTGTCCAAATGGATGTTGGCACGCTTCACCCAGTGTTAGGCCTTACTGCATGGTGTAGAATTGTTACATCACAATATATACAATTGAAAATAAGTATACAAAATTACCTTGATTTTGTGATATGTAAGAGTCTATGTCAAATCAGCTGTTTCTTTGCTGTATTATGTTTGTATGTAATTACATTTATTCATAACATCATACTTGATGATAATAGTGTTGTTGGCAATGAAAACATTGTGATAACAACTGCTTTGGTGGAATATCTAGAGCTGTTTACTTATTATTTTTTGTGTGAAAGATTTCATATCATCATTCACTTCAGACACCATCAATTGCGCTGAGGTAATGTATACATTTTTAAGAGCTCTCTTCTTGTTTCTTCAATAAGGCACAGGCTGTCCATTAATATAAAGTAACACTGTCAAATTTTCTGCATAGAAAATTATATTTTAAGCTAATTCATATTTATTGCAAAATTTATAGTGATGGTTTAATCAGCAAACTTTTATTTTTAAACCCTTCTAAGTTTTTGTAGATGAGAGTTCTTGGCTAAGTTTAACGGACATATGATCACACCAGAAGCAATTAGACAGGTATTTCATATTTTGAATTTCATCTGCTCCTTTAAAATTTGCTTATGTCCATTTTAGACCCTTGTGAAATGAATGTATCAAGGTTATTTACTTATTTGTGTAATGATTGCACAAATTATGGAGGCACTTTTGTGTCTATACCATTTTGAAATATTTCATAATTTCACATGATGTTCCTAGACTCTCTTATAATACTTACAGATAATTATGTTTTTAATTAATAGGTTAGCTATGACCAAAAAATAGTGGATAGCTCTCTGGATTGTATTTCAATGGCACAGAACAGTTTGTCATTGTATGTTTCCACGAACACAGGGTCAGTATTGTCTGTTGTTTACCCTTTTGGAGAAAAGTCAGAGTTTCAAGAGTATACTATACACAGTGAAGCAATAACAAGGGTGAGAATTTTTTCAGAATATTTCTGTATGTTATGTAGTTTAATTTATTTAATATTACATGGATGCCCTGTGTTGCCTGGGCATTTATTTCTGTCTCAGTACAGTTTGAAAACACATGATTTAACTTAAGAGTCCCATTTTTAATCTTTAAACTTATTCAAATTGAATTTCATCATAAAAGGTGTGATGGTTCATAAATTATTCAAGTAATCTACTGTAGCCATAAATAAGCACATTAAATTAAAATAAATCTAAATATTGAGTAGATTATAAGAGATGAATATCCTCCTGCTGCCTGTTTGATACCCACTATAATTTTTATCAGAGTTTTGCCTCTTTCTATATGCCTACATCTACAAGACTTGATCTGGCTTGTGAATGTCAGAATTAAACTTCCATACCCATGGCATGGACATGATTGTCAAGTTTATTTTATGTTCTTTTTATCTAATGACATTCCTCTTTGAATTTTCCAAGCTCTTCGTCAGAACTGACAAAAATTTTTCTATGAATGCACATGACAACTCACCAAAGTTTAATCACAATAGGATGCATCTAATAGAAGTTTATATGGAACAAACAAACATACATTCATTTTTATTTATATATTTAAACTGAATTATTGTCTGGCCAATTTAAAGTGAATAGAGAAATTGATTTTACTATAGTCTTAACTACTGCATTATTTCAATTATAAAATTTCCTTTTATTTAATAATATAGAGTACTTTCTACATGATAAAATACAAGCTCTTAAACAGTATTGTAACCTAGTTTACACCATGGAATTTGCCTCTGATACCACTGAATGAATATTCCAATTAACCCTCAAGGTACACAATATACAATAAAATTATTTTTTTTGGAAAATTCAATCTACTTATTTCAATTATTCTCCAAAATAAATGTCCTGATAATCAATAACTGAATGATAATTTGTTATTGATGCATTAATTTTTTAGCATCTAAATAAAATAAAAGGAAACATGCTGCAAATATAAATTAATGCTCTAAAATTATATATATACATATATAGAGTAAATAAGGATAACATCTCAATCAATTTCAATATGAAAGGGCAATAAAATGCAGCTAATGTTTCCTTGCATTAACAGTTGTCATTGCCACACTGGGAAGCAATAATGTGTAAAATTTTGAGGTTCTTAAACCTTTTTCTGAGAACAGTTGGATGTATGTTGTGCCGGCCAACCATACAATATCAAATTCAAACCCTAGCCATTAGACAGAAACAACACCCAACAATGCCAATGACTATCTCTCTCAAGGAAAGCAACATCAGTGGAATAATAATAAATACCCACAATAATGAAAATGTGCATATTATATACACAATTCATACCCAAATGTTAGAGGTGGAAGGAAAAATATAAAAAGAAGTGAGTGTGATTGGGAAAAGAGTCCAGGATTTCACCTAGATTGTAGGGTATGTCATTGCAAAGAGTTCCTGAAGATGGAGTTCAGTATCTGATGAATCAGGAGATAAGGCTTTAATGAGGGTCTGTGTGCAGCATTGCTAAAAAGTGTAGGTGTTTATGTTTGAGCATCTGATCTATTGTTAATTGGGTTTATATGGTTCACAATGCTTTCAGGAGGAATTATTTTGTTAGTCCAATATATAAATATGGACAGAGTTTGCAACTTATCTGATAAGTGGCGATGGAGGAAAGGTAGGTAAAACTTTATTTATTTTAGTTGGTGGATTTTGAAGGATTGTAGAAGATTGAAGGTTAGGGCAGACATGGCACCTTTTCCTAACCTAAAGCTGGCAACCCAGCATAAGTGGAAAAGTGTGAGGGTGGGAACTACAAGTGTGAATGAGGATGTTGCAGAAGCTGTGAACTGTAGAAAGCCTAATTTCTAAATCTGGGTAGAATTTAAGTTTAGTGCAGACTTAGCTGAGAATCGAGTTAAGTTTCTGTATTCTAGGGAAGTAGGTTGTGGTTTGGGGTTCATTACATTTTGGTATTGATCAGGGATGGGTTTGGTAAGTTGGACAATGGAAAAGGCATGGAATATTTATTTCTGAACAAGATCTTAATGTTATTTTCTCTTTATGAAAGCATAGGTTCCAAGTGTAACAATAAGAACGTTGTCTAAGGTCTAATTTATATGGGAGGGAGAGTTTGGTGTGTTCTGGATTGTAACAGGTGAAGTGAATGTGTAGGTAAGTGTAATGTGAGCATACAATGTGTGTAGTGATTAGGTCAGAAGTGAGGTGTTTATCAAAATCAATGTGATGTTGCTAATGGAGTAGTTTCTAGTGAACTTAATGGGGGATTTTGTGTTTGGGTTTCACAGAAAATCAGAAAGGACATCTGCTTTGTGGTTCCACAGTATCACCTATGAACCAGAACCAAGTTAAAGGTTTCAATGGAAATAAATTTAAATGTTGCTGTTCCAATTGCCCCATGAACAGGTTGGCATAGGAAGGAACCACCCAGTTGCCAAAAGCTGTGCTGCTTATTTGGCTGTAGAGGCTGTCAAAGGAAGACAAGTAATTCCTGTCAAGAACAAACTGGGTGAGGCAAATATCATGTGGATGTTGATGTTGTACATACAGTACATACAATTATTCACTTTTTCAGATTATACTATTAAGAAATATAAATATCACAACATAAAAAACAATTGAAATTAACTAGATTACTTACAGTTACATATAAAATATTAGTAACAGTGGTACTCTTGAAGCTGTGTTTTAGTCAAAATCCAAGCAGTCCTATCAAATGTAGTGGAATATTAGTTGTATAAGATCATCAGGTGAACAAGCAATATCATTGTTGTTCAGGATAGTTTGTGAATCTGCAAAACGGGAAGAAAACCAGATGTTTTTAGTAAGAAACATAATTATTCCTATACTGATGAAGACTGGGAGTGGTAGATGCAAAGACCACTGGACAATTAGTTTAGTTTCTCATGTGTGAAAAATATTAACGAAAATCGAGGATGGAACGTCAAATAGAATGGAAGATCAGTTTGGTTTTAGGAAGAATTTAGGGACAAGACAAGCAATAATGACTCTGCATCTAATTTTAGAAGACAGGATAAGAAAAAATGTTCCTACGTTCATGGCATTTGTAGATTTTGAAAAAGCCTGGAAAAAACTATTAAGGATTTTGAAGATGAAATGAATAAAATATCAAGAAAAAGAGTTATCCATAATCTCTAAGGATAACAGTCAGCGGTAATTAGAATTGAAGGGCAAGAAAAGAATGCAGAAATCAAGAAAGGAGTAAGACAAAGATGCAGTCTGTTGCCCATTCTGTTTAACTTATATATAGAATAGGTCATGAAGAAAAGTTAAAACAGAATATTGAAAGGGAATCAAAATGCAAGGAGAAGAAATAAAAACACTGTGGCTTGCTGACGGTATTGAGATAATTGGAGTGTCAGAAGAAGACTTGGAAACCCTAATTAATGGCATGTATGTGATCCTGGTAGAAGAATACAACATGAGGACTAATAGAGGGAAAACCAAGGTGATGGAGTGTAGTATAGGAATCACAATAACTAGGGATGGTATAAATTTAGTAGACATAAAGAGTAAAATAGCTCAGGCTTTCACAAAAAAGAGGTATTTACTTGTGGCTAATATAAGTGTGAATATTAGAAAAATCATTATTAAAAATGTTAGTATGGAGTGTTGTGTCATATGGGTGCGAAACATCGACGAAACAATTTGCTGACAGAAAAAGAATAGAAGCTTTCAAAGTGTGGTGCTGTAGGAAAATCAGATAGTGTAACTAACCAGGAAGTTCTAAGGAGAATAGGGGAAGAGAGAACAATTGGGGGGATTTTGACCAAGAGAAGGGATTGATTAATCGGCCATGTTTTTAGACATGATGGTCTATTAAAATTAGCATTAGAGGAAAGCATGTTGGGTAAGAACAGAAGAGGGAGGATAAGGATGTAATATGTATAGCAAATTAGGGAGGATGTGGTAGCTATGTAGAAATAAAAAGGCTTGTGCAGGATAGGTTAGCATGGAGGATTGCATCAGACCAGTCTTAGGCTGATGACCACCACCATAACTACTTAGTTGTTAGAAAAATTTATCATGTAGTTAATAAATAACTACAGTACAGAAAACTTATATTTAATGATTCAGGGCTATACAAAATGTCACATATCAACACTGAAATAATTATCATTTGATGAAGGGACACAACAGGTAAATAGAAACTAAATAAAAAGACTCTTCTTTTTTCAGTATTCTAAGATAATAGATGGAGCAGAAGAGAATTTTTAATATAGGGAAGGACAATCTCACGCTGTAATATGGACACCTGCCTAACTAGTCAATATGTCAGTAATCAGATTGATAATATCAATCCCTAATAACTGTATATTACATCTTTAACTTCCATTGAAACTACAAGGAATAACAATAATATAATTAAAATGTGTAAGTACTAGTAAAATGTTATGTACTTGTTGTTTTGCAGATGTCTCTCAGCAGTAATGAGCAGATACTAATCACAAGTTCTCAAGATGGTAGCATTTGCCTGTGGAAGATGATCATTAAAGAACGAAAGGCTCGCTTGCTCGCTATGGACCACCTTTATTCAAATGATATTCTAATAGACAAAGATCTGTTAGACAACAGATTGACACTTATTAATGACTTGCGTCAAAGGATGCACGAGATGTTGGCTGAGCATGAATACAAAGCAAGACAGAGGGAAATACAGTATGAAGAGCAGTTGCAGGACACTCAAAACAAGTACCGTGCCATAATTGAGGATCTCAAGGATAATATGGAAGTGAGTAAGGCTTTATCTTCTATATCAGGTTACATAAATAATATGAAGAAACAATTTCTTTGTATTGTTTAACAAATTTTAATAAGCTGAGAAATTCACTAATGAACTATTTGCAAGATAATTGTGACTTGGTGGTTACCAGCCACTATTGGCTGTACTCATAGTTTAAGGAGGTGTTCAAAGTGTCATTCAGCTGCAGACTTGTTCCTGTTGCCTCAGTGAATTTTGAAACTTTTCAAACACATCTGGATCATAAGTGAACTAAGGCTTTTCTGGTGTAGTTGATCCAGAAATACTTCTCAGATTTCGACTGGTGCAATTAAAATGTGATGTTTCAACGACCACATGCTCCGTCCCAAGAACTATTTCTCCAACTGGATCAGTTTAAAATTCTTGACAAGTCTCTACTCCTATTCTTCATCTTTGGTAGCCAATGTGTTGTACATTACACCTTAAAGGTGGCCACTGATACAGAATTCAATGGAGTTCAGACCATCTTTGGTCATACTGGTGCATTCGATGCCATCTCACCATGGCAGTAAAATGTACTGTTGCTACATCATGCATGTTCCATATACTCTAGCATTGTTCTAAGGAAACATCCTCAAGTAATATTGCAAGATGATGCCACAGAAACTGAAGGTAATTCCATCCAATTGGTTTGTTTAGTAATCTGTATGGCCCAATAAGACAGTCACCTAGTATGCTCAACTGCACATGCAATGATAAATGTAGCTGATGTGGAGACTCATGCACAGAATTTTTGTTAGAATGTAGATGACTCCAAATGTGAGAATTGTAAAAATTAAACATGCTATCATCAGTACACCCTGCTTCATCTGTATATAAAATGTTATTGTTAAATGAAGGGTTTCCTACAACTTGTTGTATCATCCAACTAGGATCAAAGTCACAAAGCCACTGAACTTATTGGAGATGGAATGGGAACATTGCATTGTGATACATTACTCCCCAAACCTTTTTGTGGCTCATTCCAGGAATTTGTATGTCAAGTCTCTTTACCAATATTCCTGGAGAGTGTTTAACTGTTTCGAGTGCCATAACTTCAAGCAAAGGTGTAATTCTCGCAGGCCTAACCACTCCCACAACATGTGAACAACTCCCAGTTACTCTGAGGGATTGATGAATGCTTGTAAATGTTTGACTCTTGAAGTGGCTTTGGGTATGGTATAAGTGTGCACCCTCGTGTGCATTGCCATTAACCCTACCATACATATACACATATTGTGTATATTGTAATGTTCCATGTTATTACTAACACACTTACAGCTTTATAAACAACTTACATGAATGGTCTCTGACTGTGTACTCTAGTGTTGTATCCATTCTGTTTGTAACTTCATATATCAAAAATGTAAACAAAGATCACATCACTGACTGTTGTGCTGATTACTCAGAATCAAGTCACAGGTGACTGGTACATACAAAGTTCAAATTATCTTGCAAATGGTTCATTTATGCACATATGATTACTTAGACTTTTCTATTACAGCATTGTGTACTTTCAACAGTATACATTAATGCCATTAATTATGTTACACATTGTATATATATAGTAATGAAAACAGAAACAATTTGATGAATTGTGAGCTTCTCCAACTTTCCTCAGCTGAACTCTGTCATTGATTAATTTATAAATTTTTATTGAGTGCCAGATAATTTTGTTGAATATAAATTACTAAACATAAACAAAACAACAAGTTCTTTTAAACAAGAAAACCTTAGGGTGTGGTTGAGTTCTATAATCACTTCTGGATTAATAAATGCTCCATCCCTAATTCATCCTGCATGTAAACTGTATAATTTTATTTAATTGCTGCCCAGTTTACTCATTACTGTTGTGGCAGCAATTGGATTGAGTATGATCTTTTTCTTCCATCAATCTCCTTTAAGCATAGCTCCAGATGAACAGCACTCTTTCTGGGCATTTCCATGGTGGTATACAAACAATGCGGTCTTTACATAAAGGTTATCACTGCTCTGATGACAATGCTATCTACGTTGGCATGCTTGTCTTAAATATATATACTGAGTAGCTGACTGTATGTTATTCGAACATATTGTCTTGAAAATAGAGCTGAGATTATTGAAAATTAGACATTTTCCTTCATCCCTGAAAGTTGATACCTACCTTCAATTTAATGTAAGCCAACAACAATTCTCTCTCTCTTCCTTATAAAATTAATTAATTATTTTGACTTTGTCACCTTACTTTATATATATATATATATATATATATATATATATATATATATATATATATATATATATATAATTAATGGGGAAAGGACAGAGAGATAGAAAGAAGATGACTTACCTGAGGTTCATAGATGGTAGACACCTTGTGAGGTTTAGAGAACTTGAATTTTCGGAGGCACCGCCCCCTTCATCAGAAAGTTAGGAAGACATTTCCAGTGATCGGCTAGCTGATTGACACCTTTAAGGATGTATGTGTTTGAATGAATGTGTGTCAAGATGGGGGTGTTAGTATGCATCTCCCAAACCCCCATCAAGTCCTTGTCTCTTCCCAGACCCTCATTGAGACAGAAAGTTGGTGACCTGGTGGGGTCAATTGTTTACGACCTAAGTTAGCAGCGCAGCAAATTTTGGCTGGTCAGTCATTGGCTAGCTGATCACTGGAAATGTCTTCCTAACTTTCTGATGAAGGGAGCGGTGCCTCCGAAAATTCAAGTACTCTAAACCTCACAAGGTGTCTACCATCTATGAACCTCAGGTAAGTCACCTTCTTTCTATCTCTCTGTCCTTTCCCCATTAATTGTTTTAATTAACATGACAATGTCATTTCCTGACTCATATCCATTATCATGGATCATTCCGACAATGAGACGGTGAATGCACTGTTGAATCAGTCAACTTTCCTTATACTATTTTCTCCCCTGTTGTCCAAACCACAAAAGAGAAAAACTATAATAAATTGAACCAGGCTCCCCTCAACTATTGCAAAGTCATCTACAAAACCTTTTCTAACTTTTCCACCGCAAACAGGTTACAATTACTACAAAACTTTGAAAATGAATTCACAATAAACCAAATCCCAGTAGATGCCACCAGAAAACCTCCACCAATCTTCATCAACAATACTAACATTAACATAAATTTTCGGAGGTACTGCCACCTTTTGGCTTGGAGATCAGCTACTCTGTTCTGAGTGTTATTTGATAATATTTGTTGCACTATCATTTTAAGGATTATTACTCTATGTATTTGATTTCTGATATTTAATATTATTTTTGCCTTTGTTTAATAGTTTTATTTGTATTTGTTTTATTATTTGTATAAATTTACTATTTGATTTTAGCAAATGGATATGCAACGTACTACTGATGTTAGCAATCTAAATGATGAAATAGCAAATATGAAAGCTAGCCATAGTGATGCTATGCAGGCATTAGAATCAGGCTATGATAAGAAGCTCATAGAAGAATATGAAAAATATGAAAGTTTCCAAGATAAAAATATAAGAATGAAACTACAATATGAACAGTAAGATTGACCTTTAATATTAATTTTTTATGATTATTACAGCATACAATTGTAACAACTTTTTTTTTAATTTTAGGCAACTAACTGATTTGGAGGAATCCAAGGAAATTTCTTTGAGAAAACTGAAGGACAGCTATGAGAAGCAATTGAAAGAGAGGAATAAAAAGTTGACTGAGGTAAATTTTAAATATGAAAAGAATGATGTTTTTCATCATAAGTTCTAAAACGTTTTCATGTTTCTAGGTTTGTGATATTATTGATATTATTTAATGTAAATCTCTGGTAAGGTGATATTATTGTATTGATTTGGGATAAACAGTTTCTGAGCTTTGAGGAATTCCTGACATTTTTCTTATGTTCTGTTACTGCTCAACTTATTCCATCATTCAATGACCTGGTCATATGTTATGTTCCACCACCTATGCTTACATTTTCTAGGTGGTTGTCCCCATCACTTTGTCTTCTTGACTCTTTTCATGAGATCTGTCAATTTTTTAAGATTGGTACAAACATTTCTCAAATAATCCTTTATGTTTTCTGATATTGAGAGTACCTTTCATAACTTTGTTTAAAATGGATATGTAGTCTATCTGGACTAATTCCCATATATTGTTGGATACTTTATGTGTAGGGACAATACATGACAAGCAGTAAAGCAGTGGTTGCTTTACCATATTGGGAAAAAAATTATTATTTTGCTACATTTCTGTATGAATTTGGTAGTTCAAAACAATTTTTTTTTAAATTTTCATTGTGTCAGATGTGCTTGCTGCTTTGTGTGTTAGTGGTACCTACGATATTATCAATTTCTCTGTACTGGATTGATTGTCCTATCATTTTAAAATAAAAGCAATTGTATTCAGTAGATTCATGTCTACAAACCTAATCTCAATTTATTTATTATATTATTTTTTAATTTTCTCCGTGAAATACAAAGTTATTAATTACAAGTGATGAAAATTAAATTTTTGAATGATAATTCCTTCCAAATGGAACAGTTTGTGCTCTTTCTTGTGCTTTCACAAATAAGATTTTAGCTACTCTATAGAAACTATTCATGGTAACCAGAAGTTGCACCTATTTCAAAATAAGTTTTTGACTCTTTATCAGAGTTTAAGTTTAATATCACTGTGGGAGACCTGATAAAATTCTAAAAAATTACAAATATGGATGTTGCTTATCTTCTGTATAAAAATAATCTTGGGAGATATGCCTCAAAGCTGGAATACAATTTTTTTGAACTACAAAATTCTTACAAAAACACACCAAACACACATTATTAATCCATCAAATGTCATCAACTTTTTTGAAAATCACCTTTTTGTGCTCCAAATCATTAAAGTCACAAATTAATGCTGAAAATAAAGTGTCTTATTTTGTCGGTTAGAAGAATGAACATATTTATAAATAATAATTCAAGCAATGCACCTTTCACATTTGCACAAAATATTATTTCAAATATACTACATTTGTTAAATATTAAATGAATTAGTAAGCAATTCACTCAGTATGCATACAAGTACACTGTGGTGGGTGTTTAGTTAGCAACTCGCAAACATCCTGTTGCATCAATAAAGACCAGGCAATAAGGGACGGTTTTTTGACCTGCTCCTCAGGCCATCCTTTGGAGAAAGTTCACATCCAGCCAGGCAGTAAAAGGCGGGGCATAAATTTATATAAGAGGATGCAAAGCAGATTTTAAGAGATTAGAGTGGACTTTAGAGTACATTACATTATGAGGAGTAGTGGACGCAGCAACACTTTCTTCCAATTATTATGAGTAGTGGACTCAAGAGTAGAACAACAATTTCATCAGGGCAGTCAAACATCAGTATTAGTGGAGAATATCCAGCTCCAATAACTGATTGTATGAGCATCGATGCAGAGAAGTACCGAGACAACCTGACCGAGGAGGAGATGCCGTATCATTACCAGATTCAGGTCTAAAAGTCGGTGATGTACACAATTTATGTTTCTCGCCCCTGGTTTGTTTGAGTAATATTAAATATTCAATGGCAAGTTTTTGTCAATAAACCCTTTGATACTCTTGCTCTCCGGTGAGTTTAGTAAGCAGCCGGCCCAAAATTTTAAATAATGATGTTTGTGAATTAATGTTTTATTTAATCTCTTTTCAATATTGTTCAAATTTAACTTAATAAAATTGTTTCTTTTCCTTTATTCCTTGAATTTTTATCTTTAATAAATAATCACCCTGTCACCACAACACTATGGGGAATATATCAGAATCCTACAATCTTAAATCGAAATGTTAAAATAATGCCAAGCTACAATGCAATTGTGGTGATTCATGACCCTTACAGTCGGGTAAAGCAAAAATAATTTAGTTTTTGTTATTTACGTATACAGGACGGAAGACGAGAATGGCTTGGTGGGGCTGAGTAGGCGGGAAATGTCGGCTGGAAAACGTCACCATCTGCAACATTGTTGATGGCCTGGAAGAGATTAGATTGGACAGTTGTTGCAGAGAGACGCTAGGGAGAGACGAAGCAGTGGCAGAACAAGGCAACATGTATAAAATTTAGTTTCTGCACATTTAAGAAAGGAGATTCATTTGGTGGAGTACAGAAAATAAAAAGACAACATTTGATCTGAAGGAGAGGCACTAGAGAATCTTAATATGAAGAAGACGTGACCCAGGAAAGGAACAACTGGCATACGAACAAAAAACGAAGAACGACGTCATCAGGCGTTAACATCCAGTAATGGCAATTTACCTCGGTTTTTCCACACAAACCATTCTCGTCTGATTCACGAATTTAATTTTCAACTATATCGTTCGTCACCCGCATTCCTGGGAGCAGCCATTTAAGAAGCTGCATAGAGTATTATTTTTGCTTTTACCGACTGAGCTAATGATTAAATTGATATCGTAAATTTATATGTTTTCCATTATAACTTAATTTGAGTTATATTTCTATTCAAATTAAATTCACTATTATTATTATTGTTTGTTTGATTGTACAACAATATTTTGATGGTGTAACGACGAACACCACACAATGAACTTGTGCAATTATTGATGCATTAGTCAAATGCAAACATATAAATTCAAAGGGTCAGGCTCAAAATTTGCCTGTTGTTTCCAAACAAAAAATAAAATAAATAAAACGGTCAGATATTTTTTTTAAAAAATTGTGGAACTGTAACACCAGCTACCAGATCCAACTATAGCTAAGAACTATCCAGGTAATTGCATACCACAGAAATACAATAAAAATATTTTATCAAAATCAGTGAATCTGAAGAATTATGTACACATGCACACTGGAATTTTATATATATATTATTGCCTCTCTTTTCAAAGTCATCTAATATGTTTGATGCCTCAGCAGTATGAGCACAGTGGGTGCTGGGTTCTTGTTCAAGCTAATTGGCATAAATATCTTAGAAATTGGCATAAGGTAGGAAAGGGAACCAAAAACATAAATAAAAGAAAAATACAACTTCACACACTATATTAAGATATAAAAAAACACAGATAAATCCAATTGTTATTCTCCTTAGACTCAAACACTTAACATCAACATAAACAGAAGAAAAACTATTACTACAAAAAACACATTTAAATCTAATTGTTATTCTTCTTGACACCCATGAACTTCCACCAACAATATAAATGAAAGGAAAACTACAAATGATCACTTTCTTCATTAAATTTTTATTGGGATTCATTATAATTTTCACCAAATCCTGGTTATCCAAGATACGCAGTTATTACAGCAGCAACCTGGTTTATGTTTAACTTATCTTATTTCCGGTTTGGATGTTAACCCTGAATTCCAGCTAGTGCTTCTCGACAATATGAAGTCCAGCAGGTCCAGGGCGCGAGCCCCCAATGCCACTCAAGGTCGGTCACAAACACAAACTGGCCACCATTACTGCGGTGCAGCAATCGGCCCCAGCCACAATCCGCTCGCCTCGGCATACAACAGAGAAGAGAGCCCCTTTAGCTAATTGTTCATGGAATAACTCCATTCAATTGTCGTGCCCTCTAAGAAGCAAGAATTGAAGGAAAATACTCAAATAAAGTTAGTGAATTATTCCATGAATTAAGTTCTAACCATTTTTATTTCAATATTGTTTAAATTATATTACAGACTTTACTAAATAAATTCATAACTTATTATTTACAATTTATTAAAGAAATTTTGACAAAATAGGTGAAGCGGTCATTCTTAGGTTCACTTTGGACTGTGATTAGGGAGGGATGTAAATAACACATCATCAATAAAATCAAAATAACTATCTGTTTCACCTGAAATGGGATGTTACAATATATTAATGACAGGAAAAAGAAATAGTAAGTTGGTGACTTAACTGAGGTTCACAGATGGCAGTCACCATGTAGGGTTTGAAGTTCTTTAAATTTTGGGAGGCATCGCCCTCTTCAGCATGGACTAGCAAAATTCTGGACCAAAGCGACTAATATCCCTCCCATCTGGGGCTTCGAGACAAAGTGTGTTTCACAAAACTGAGAAGTGATCTTCTCAGATGGAAATTACGGGGAATAAAAAGTAGAGGGGATGATGATTGAACTCCTAAAAATGAAAATTCTAAGAGAATAGAAATAATAATAAGAAAATAAAATTGGACAGTAAATCATGAAATAGTTTTCTACATCAATAAATATTAAAAAAGATGGTTAAATAATTAAATTAATGTCAAGAAAATAATAAATTAAAAGGGCTGCAATTGATATTGGGCAGAGCCTATGTTGGAAGATTCTGGAAAAATCTCAATAATTACAGATCAACTGTGTAGAAAACCAATTGAAATCATTCTTGAGATAGATAAGTCAACAAAGTATAAAGATGCCATTGATCAAGTTATATGTAACTCTGACCATCTGTTTATCATGACAATTGGATGTATTGAAAAAAGATAAGTACAATGAAAAGTAAGAGAAATATTTGGAATAAAAAATGTGATAAACAAAAAAATAGGAAAAATTAGGAGAATTTTCTATCTCTTAAGAAAATAATTCGGAAACAAAATGTTGAAAATAGAGGGTAATATCAGAAAATTAGAGGTAGAAATTCGATTCTTGATGAAGAAATTCTATTCTTGGGGCAAGAAAGAATAGAAAACAAAATTGCCAAAAAATCATGTGATGCAGTGGCGATCACTGGTCCATCCCTCTTCATCAGAAAGTTAGGAAGACATTACCAGTGATCACCTTACAAGGTGCCTGTCATCTGTGAACCTCAGGTAAGTCACCTACTTTCTATCTCTCTTTCCTATCCTTATTAATTGTTATATGGCATTGTCAGGTCAATTAAAATTATTAATTTCCTGGCATTTATATATATGCATCAGGAAATGATATTGTCATGTTAATTAAAACAATTAATAAGGAAAGAAAAAGAGAGAAAGTAGGTGACTTACCTGAGGTTCATAGATTGTAGGCACCTTATTAGGTTTGAAGTTCTTAAATTTTCGGAGGCACCACCCCCTTCACCAGAAAGTTAAGAAGACATTTCCAGTGATCAGGTAGGTGATGACTGATTTATAGGGTTTGACCAGAATGTTGGGGAGGTTGGGTGGGTGCCTAAAGGCACAAAGAAACAGGTGGGTAGTATGGTTGGGAGGATGTTTTTCATGTCAGGGTTTGATTGTAGTCCAGTGTAGGCCACGCAGAGGAAAGAGTTGAGTTTATGTAGTCTGGGGAAGCAGGTGGTGGTTAGGGGAAGACTATGTTCTGTATGTTGGTTAGGGGTGGGACTGGCTATTTGGGAATTAGAAAGGGCACAGGTTATTTGTTTCTGGAGGAGATCTATGGGATAATTGCTGTTGCGGAAAACATTGAATATGCTAGGCTTTCCCAAGTGTACCAAATGCAAGGTCCCCTAAGGGCTAGACTGTAGGGAAGGGATCATTTGGGTGGCAACTGGAAAAGTAGGGGTATTGAAGGGTGTCAGTTGTTGGCTAGCTGATCACTGGAAATGTCTTCCTAACTTTCTAATGAAGGGGGCGGTGCCTCCGAAAATTTAAAGAACTCCAAACCTTACCAGGTGCCTACCATCTATGAACCTCAGGTAAGTCACCTACTTTCTATCTCTCTTTCCTTGTATGTATGTATGTATGTATGTATGACTTAAAGTGAATTTCCTACTTTTCTCCCTCATTTCTATCCTTACTTACTATCCAAATATCCAATGTGTGTTGCCATATCATGTTTGATATATATATCTGTGTGTGTGTGTGCATGTGTGTCAGTTACTTAAAGCAATTAAGAAAGATAGAAATTTGGTGGCTTACCTGAAATGTAAAGCCATCAATGTAGGGTTCTGAATTTTCAGAGCCAACTGCCATCTTTGTCTGAAGATTAGGGATAGCCGTTGATGGCTAGCTTTACACTTCAGTTATATCTTTCTTGTTCCATATTATATATATATACACACATATGTGTCAGAAAATGACATTGTCAGGTTAAATAAAACAAATAATGACAGGAAAGAGAGACAGGATGTTGGTGAATTACCTGAAGTTAAGAGATGGCAGTGAACAGTAAACATGTCTTGCAGTCCAAACAGAACCCTGGGCTCAATATCCCATAGACAGTAACCTTTCCCTCACCCTTTCTGACCAATCCAAACTGTCAATCCATAACAGCATGAGCAATGTATGTGTTAAAACCTTGATATATGTGTATACTTTTTGGTATGTGTGTGTATGCAGTGATTTTCACACTATCACAGGTCTGCACTGGATAGTAGTGTGGGATTCTACCCACTAAAAACACCTACTTTTCCAATGATGACTGTGTGTATCTTCCTGTGGGAAGCAGTCATATTGTCATCCTCTGTCTCCATTAATCATTATTATTCCTCTTTTTTTAAAATTTTGAAATGTTGAATTATTCTAGAGGCATATGTACTTACTTTATTCCAATTATAAAGTGAAATCAGTATATTGGGAACCGAATTATCTGGTGTTATGCTCATCTTCCATCTGAAAATCTCAAGTAACTGAAAAACACATGTTTTGGAGTCTCATTAAGCCCACATTCAGGGCACACAGGTGAATTATCTATGCAAACCTGTAGAAGTATACCCTGAAGCAGTCGTGTGACCAGTCAAGAGTTGAGTAGATAATAATTCACTTCATATTTTCAATTAATCCATTCTTTAATTGATCTTGTTAACCAATGGGTCCTATTGGACACATCCAATGACATTGCCATTCTTAATATGTTTTAAGCCTCTCAACTCTCTTGCCTTTCACACCTCTGTTTATTTGAATTCTTTCTTTGGCACACATCAGCCAGAATGGTCATCGGAGGAATTCCTGCCACCACACAGACTGCATTGTATGATACCATCCTGTAGGTACAGGTAACACGTAGTGCTCAGAGCCTGTGAATGGAACCTACCTTTCTCCTGTTTGATTTCACTACCATTGCACTACACCATATCGAGGCACCATACAAGACCACTAATAACACAACATTGCTGGTATTGTCTAAGACCTCCAACATTTGACATAATTCATGTCAGTGGAGATACTCTCCCAGCTACTTTATGTCTTAGGTAATCGAGGTGTTGTTTACGATGATATCTGGTAGATGTTTTAAATAAATTTCACAGTTTCTGTTGATGTAAATTGTATTTTATCTTAGTATTTAATAACTTAAGTTGGTAACACTGCACTTCAACCCTTTCTTGTTACAATATTCTTTGTTTTTTAAAAACGGTGCGTTTAGTTATCTTGTTAAATCTTTGTTGTACGATTGTTTTGAACTATTTAAAGCAATACCCATGGAGTTATCCAACCACTTGTTTAATATATCAAAGTACAATGGAAGCAACAAGAATTATTAACATTGGACTTCTGGAAGGGAAAACTAACTGGAGCACGTGGAAATATAAAATAAGTATTTATTTACATGGGATCCCAGGAGCACTGGATGTTATTGAAGGAAGGTTAGTGGCACCCTCTCTACTCGTGGGAAATGAAACTTCAGACGAAGTAGCAAAGCACAAAAATGCATTAGAAGCATTTAACAAAGCTGATAACCTGGCATTACTAACTTTATCAGCCAATATGTCAGAAGAAACTCTACAGAAAATTATGCGCTTCACCACATGTCGGGAAGTTTGACAAGAACTGCATAAATTGTTTGATGATGTGTCTGAAGATAAAGTATACAATCTGTGTATGAAATTCTTCAGTTTTCGGAAGAATCTGGAAGATGATATTGCGACACACATTTCTAAATTGAAAAACCAGTGTCATATTTTCTTGGTTTAGAAATTAAACAAGAGGAGGATGGTTCTGTGTGTGTAAGTCAGACACACTACACAAATAATCTGTTTAAGTGATTCAACATGCAAGACTGCAACTTAGTGTCCACCCCTGTTGTCAAGGACAATGATGTGGAAGAAATTCCACAAAATGAAAATTTTCCATACCGGCAGGCTGTTGGAGCGCTGATGTTCCTCATGTGTGGAACTCGACCAGATATTGCCTTTGCTGTCAGTGTGGTATCCAGAAACGTGGAGAATAGTATTGAACGTGATGTAATCCGAGTAAAACGGATTTTCCATTAGTTGAAGGGTACAGTGAGCCTTGGACTTCTGTACAGGAGAAACCATGGTGGAGATTCTTTGATATGTTTCAGTGATGCAGACCTTGGGGGTGACCAAACCTCGGGTGTGCTGTGTCTCTATTCTGGTGCTCCCATTTCCTGGATTAGCCAAAGGCAACCATCTGTTGCCATATCTACTACAGAATCTGAAGTTGTAGCTGCCAGTGAAGCTGCATTAGAGATCATCTGGATAAAGAGACTGCTGTCTGATCTAGAAGAGTTGAAAACATTATCCACACTTCAAGTGGATAATGAGGCTGCTATTCGACTCTCTCAAAACCCAGAGTTTCACCGAAGAACAAAACATATACAAATTAGACATTTCTTTGTGTGGGAATTAGTCACAGCCGGAGAATTAGTTATTTCAAAAGTGGACTCTGAAAAAAAATTAGCAGATATATTAACAAAACCACTGTATTCTATCCGGTTTAGAGATCTATGTAAGCAAATGGGAATGTTTGAGTTATTAAATAAGGGAGAGTGTTGATGTAAATTGTATTTTATCTTAGTATTTAATAACTTAAGTTCCACATGTCGACGAAACGTCGTGTATTTACAACGCTACCCGGCTACAAACCCAAGAATCATTTCAACAATTAGTTAACCGGGAAAACCTGCGGAACTTAATTTGTTCCTGCTGTTTAGCAACTACGACAATTGCTATGTTGTCTTGCTTTCTGGGGGAATCCCAAGTCTTAATACACCATTATACATAATGTTCTACAGAAGGGGTTCTAGTACTGAGCCTTATGGGACGCCGCCTGTGATTACGTACTTTTCCATTAGTGTTTCCATATCATAGAGAAGAATTCTGTGGGAGAGATAATTCACCACAATTCTCCTTTTGAATGTTGGCACCTGGAACTTGCACAGTGCCTCAAGGATACAACTCTATCTTGCTGAGTTGAAAGCCTTTCTGATGTCCAGGATGACTATGGTGCAGTATTCTTATCTTCTACCACCTTCAACAGTCTATTATATACCAACCACTCTAATGCTTTCCCCAAAGTATCAAGTATACAGAGTGGATGGCATGATGATAGAAGCCCATGTGGTTTATTTGGCTTTGGGAGTAATACCAGTCGTTTCCAAGGATCAGGAAATACACCCTCTTTCAAACAAGAATTGAACAAGTTAATAAAAAAACATCTAGTCTTGATTTCATTGGCGCACCATCTGGCCCACAGGCCTTATTTATACTTGACAACCCTTTATAATTCCTCTTGGATGAATTCTGGAATCGCCACATTTGAAGAAATTCAATTGTGGGAACAATTTACAGACAATTTGGTGCAAGGTTTTGGGATATGTTGGAGACTGAAAATATTTCAATTTTCCCATCACAATCTTGTATGGCAGTCCCCACAGGTCTTCATCGACCTTCTGACACAGCTCATCCATGCAACGTCTTATGCTTGCCTTTATTTAATTTTTTAGTGATCGGCAATCATCTCAATATTAGTGCCGAAGGTCATCAAAGATGACTTGGTCATTGGTAGCATCATCTACTTTGATTTGCACACATCGTGCAGTTCTTTAATTTTATCTGTCCACCAGTAGACTGATGGTTGGAAACGCTGGCTTCGTTTCCATAGCATAGTTGCATCGCAAACTTTCTTAATAGCTTGCATGACTTGTACTGCTTTGGTGGAGGTATTACTGACTGGCTGGTTAATATCTTCTGTTATAACTTAAAAAATTTCCTCATCAAATCGATGAGCCTTCCAACCAATACGTTTGGAAAGTTTATGCAAACTACGATTGCTTCCTTGTACTGCCCACCCCAACTGACAGCGATGACTGTGAGTGTAGCCTTCACTGACCTCCCAGTCAATATTTTAACTGACCAGACGATGACTGATAAAAGATCTATCACAGTTCCCACACCAGCTCGGCGAAAGGTGTGTATATTGCCATTGTTGAGCAACACTACATCTAGCGAACCAAAGGTAACATTTTTACCTTCACTGATGTAATTTTGCACCCCACTCCAGGGTCCAGGTGTTGAAATCTATGTCTACTGGCATCAGCAACCAGACGATCTATAACGTTGGAAAATTCATCTATAGTTGCATTGGGCAAAATGTAGCAGCTGTACACATAGATGCCTTCATCTTTGCCTAAGTAAAACCGTCTTTCTTCCTTGTTTTAACTTCTTGAAAGCGTCATCTACCTCAGTCTCAGGTGGCTACTCTCCCCATTTCATCTCATACCCAGGTTACATCACAAGGAATTCTATATGGTTCACTGATTTCATTAATATCAATTGATTTTTCTCTCACTATTTGTTATAATATGTCCTTCACAGATTTAAATTCAATTGATAAATCTTCACATTCAGATTCGGCTTACGGATTCTCGAAGTGACCTCTGGTACACTGGACACATCTGTGTACCATACAGGTGGTCTCATGTGCCCTTTTGTTTACACACACACACACACACACATACACACACACACACACACACACACACATATATATATATATATATATATAAACATTTAATATATATATATATATATATATCAATTAAATGTTTGAAACATGATGTAGTCACACACATTGTGGCACAATTTTTTGAAAGAATAATACTAAGTACAGTTATTAGTCATTGTGGCTAACTAAATTCAAAACAAAGTCCACAAGAATATGATATATCAATAATTGCTGAGTTACAGACATTAATATTTATCAAATACTGGAACTATTTCTTCCAAAAAAAAAAAAAAAATTGTTGATTTAACTCCACTTTGGCATAAATTTTACTTTATTTCAGCTAATGGAAGAATCTCAGCAGCATCTTAGGGATCATGAAGAAATAAAAGCACAAATTGAAGATGATGCAGATAGAGAAATAGTGTCTCTAAAGACTACATATGAACAAGCTTTGAAGGAAGAACAGGAGACAAGTACAAAACTCCGCAGAGAAATTGGTGTAGTGAAAAATAAGCACAAAGCGTATGTAATAACTTAAATGATGACATTGATCTGGCTGTACATAAGTCTACATAATATTAATTAGTTTTCTCCATGTTTCACATACTCATATGTTAAATATTTCTTACAATGCACATAAAAATTAGAGGTATTTTCCCACAATTGGGCAGGTGAATAGTATTATTGGGAGGATATATTTTTATAAAGGAGTTTTCCTTCAGTTTCCCACCAAAGTTCAACGTCGTCCGCCCTTGTACCGCACTATCATACTCCACCATTTATGCAAGTTTGTCATAGGAACAGGAATAAGTGCCTCATCTGTCAGCCTACTACAGCCTTCCAAATCCATCATAATAATAAATTTATTAATGCAACAATACAAGAGAACATTTGGCACAATGCAAACATTTGTTTGTTACTTTAGTATTTATAAAATGAGGTACAAATATTTTTAGATAGCTATAGATAATATATTAAAAATACATTAAGGCTTATGGATTGAAACAACTTAAAAAAACTCATTAAACTGTTCTTTGTAAGTAAGTACTTAATCCAGTACTTATTCTTACATCATATACAGCCCTGATTAGGTGTTCCGCAAAAAACATTCGAGTGAATCTATCTATTCCTGTTATATTACCACTTAATCAGCTCATAAGACAGCGTCTCGCTGTTAGTTCTGAGCTGCCTTGAGTCCTCTGGATCTCGTCGTTGGCCCGACGTAAGTAGGTCCTGTTCTTGGGCTGGCAGTCGTCATTCCTACGTCTTCGTCCCCATAAAATTCCGCGTCGTCGTCGGATCGTGTTTGGTCTTCAACCTCCCTTTGAGCGTCGGGTTCATGGTATGGCTTCATACTCAGTACGTGGACGGTGTCGCGTCTCTTTCTGCGTCTCGAATTAGGATCATAATCCTCGACCTCATATGTGACGTCGGATAAACGTTTTAGCACACGGTACGGACCAAAGTACCGTTTGAGGAGCTTTTCTGAGACGCCGACTTTGCGAATGGGAGTAAAGATCCAGACTAGATCCCCTGGCAGGTACAAAACTGGACGATGTCTTGCGTCGTATCGTAGTCGGTCCTTCTCTTGAGCTTGGAGCGTACGTATTTGGGCTAGTTGTCGGGATTCTTCGGCCCTCGTTACTAAGTGACCAATGTAAGGGTCATTCACATCGTCGGGATTGAAAGGTAATATCGTGTCCATTGTCGTTTCTGCCTCGCGATCGTGAACCAGGAAAATGGTGTGAATCCCGTTGTTTCTTGCTTAGCGGTGTTGTAGGCGAACGTCACGAACGTACGGCGTCCCAGTTCTTCTGATCGACGTCGGTGTACATGGACAACATGTCGGCCAACGTTTTGTTTAACCTCTCGGTAAGCCCGTTTGTTTGAGGATGGTAAGCAGTCGTCATTCGGTGCGTTATTTCACACAGTCTATTGACCTCATGTATTAGTCTAGACTGAAATACCGTGCCCCGGTCTGTGATTATGGTTCTTGGAGCTCCATGCCTAAGTATTATTTTTTCGACGACGAAGGTGGCGATCTCGGAAGCTTCCGCCGATGCTACGGCTTTTGTGACGGCAAATCGAGTTAAGTAATCGGTGCAGACAATAATCCACTTGTTTCCCCGGGATAATGTTGGAAATCTTCCGAGCAGGTCAATTCCGATGCGTTGAAATGGTGCGTCGGCCGGAGGAATCTGCACCAGTCGCCCAGGTGGTCGTTGGGGAATCGTATTTCTTCTCTGACACTCTGCAGTGGCTTACATAGTGTCTGACGTCCTTAAGTTGTCGCGGCCAATAAAATCACGGACGGATTCTGTCATACGTCCTGACGACTCCTAGATGACCAGCGGTGCGTCGTGGAACTCCCGCAGAATTTCTATACGCAGTTGCTTGGGGATGACTACCAACCATCTTCTTCCCAATGAGTCTTAATTCTTCTTGTGTAGTACGTCATTAATTATTTCGTAGTCCCCTTTCACACCTTGGGAAGAGTTCAAAGCTTGTATAATCTCATTCAGCTTCGGATCCTTTCTCTGTTCCACAGAAATATTAGTCAAAGAGTTAAGACAATCCAGGATCTCACTCTTCGGTTCTTCGTCGTCGACAGGGTTTCGGGAGAGACAGTCTGCATCCTGATGTTTTCGTCCACTCTTATACTTTATCGTGACGTAGTATTCCTGAAGTCGTAAAGCCCACCTAGCGAGTCGTCCAGAAGGATCCTTGAGTCCGGTCAGCCAGCAGAGGGAATGATGGTCCGTCACAACCGTGAACGACTTGCCAAAGAGATACGGCCGGAATTTATTTATGGCCCAAACAACAGCAAGGCATTCTCTCTCTGTCGTCGAATAATTCCTCTCTGCTTTGCTAAGTGTTCTCGACGCGTAGGCTATGACCTTTTCTTTTTTGCCGAATATCTGAACGAGTACAGCACCAAGTCCGTGGCCGCTGGCGTCAGTATGCTATTCAGTCGGTGCATTTTGGTCGAACAACCCCAGAACGGGGTCGGAAACAAGGGCTCGTCGCAGGTTGTTCTCTGCTCCAGATAAATTTGGCGTCTCCTTGCAACAGTTTGTGCAGTGACCGCGCCTTTCCACTAAAGTCTCGGACAAAACGCCTATAATAAGAGCAGAGTCCAAGAAAACTCTTGACGTCGTGTAGATTTCTTGGCCGGGGAATGTTTGTTATCGACCTGACTTTCTCCGGGTCTGGTCGTACGCCTTCTTGTGAGACTAGATGGCCAAGGATCTTTATTTCCTTTGCACCGAATAGGCACTTCTTTGGATTCAGTCTCAGCCCTGCTGTACTCAGACACTCGAGAACAGTTCGCAGTCTATTCAGATGTTCGCTGAACGTTTCCGAGAAAACTATTATGTCGTCCAATAGCAGAGGCACACAGTCCATTTCAAGTGGCGCAGCAAGTTGTCCATCATTCGTTCGAATTTTGCTGGTGCATTACACAACCCAAACGGCATAACTTTGAATTCGCAGAGTCCGTCTGGTGTAATGAAAGCGGTTTTCTCTCGATCGGCTTCGTCCACTTCTATCTGCCAGTACCCTGAGTGCAAGTCCATGATGGACAAAAGCTTTGCTCTCTATAGACACTCCAGTGTATCATCGATTCTTGGAAGTGGATAAACGTATTTTTTCGTGATCTTGTTAAGTATCCTATAATCGACGCAGAATCGCCAGGATCCATTCATTTTTGTGACAATACGACGGGTGATGACCACGGGCTTTGTGACAGATGGATAATTACTCGGCCAAGCATCATATCCACTTCTTCTTGAATAATGCGTCATTCTGCTGGTGATACTCGGTACGCCCTCTAACTGCTTGGTGAATGGCTTCCTGTGTTAATTTTGGTTGATTTGCTTCTGATTTCTGCGTCGAATAACGTAGAATATTTCTGAAGCAGTTCAAGAAATTTTGACTGTTGGTCCAAGGTTAGTTCCGCTGCCAATAGCTTAGGAAACTCGAATCTGGTGTTAGTCGTCTCTGGGAAGTCTGCGGCTGGGTAGCTTTTCTTCCATGACAGACGGATATTCTTGTGTTATTGGTTCAGTCCTTGCTAAGCATGAATGTTTCGGAAGAACCTGAGGTTCATTCTGACCATTAACTACCCATAATTCTCCAGTTCCATTCTTGAACGAGATTACCGACGCAGGAATAATTACTGGTGATAATTTCTTCTTTGATTCAATTATAAGATCTAGGTGGGTATTTAGTTTAGGGCACGCAGGAATGGTCACATCGTCGAGGACAAATAACTGCCATGTTTCCTTATCTCCTGTTTCTTGGGGCTTGTAATTCGTCTAACTAAAGCTTTGAACGTCCACAGTCAATTACGGCTTGAGAGCTCTTCATCCGAGGATGACGTCTGTCTACACTGCGTCAGGATGACGATTTCCAATGGTTGTATTCTGTTATTTAAGTTCAGCCTGATGGTGCATCTTCCGGCTGGTTCACATATTTGCCATTCGCTACTCTTAAAATAGTATCCCAGCGGCTGAATGGCGACGGAGATCTCGAGCGAGTGATGGAGAGCGTCCTCTTCTTCAGGCGATAATGACCTTTATCTTCCACGGAACAACTCAGTTTGTTCTGCTTGGTCATATTGGCGTCCATCGTCGTATACGTATAGTCGTCGTCTGGGTCTTACGTCATTGAATGTCTGTGTCCTGTCCTTGCAGTATCTTAAGACGTGTCCAGGACGGCCACAGTGGAAACACACAAGTCTATTATCCTGTGTTCTCCAAACAATTAAGCGTAAATTGGCTCCTCCCGTGCAACGACTTTTGCAAAGGTGGGCTTCCGCTTTTGGACGTCGGTGTGGAGATTGAAGCTAAGACGCTTTCCACTTCTTCCCTGATGGTTTCTTGAATCGTTTCTGGCTCTCATGCGTCGGTACGTAACGATAATGCACGTTGAATTTTCTGTCTTACAGTACAATCCAGTACAATTTATATATACATGGAATATTCCAGAAACAGAACATTCTCGAAACAGAAAATACTAGAAATGAAAGATAAATAAAGTAAACAAATAAAAACGGTTGCATTGGGTGGGTCTCAAACCAGAGTCGACATTTCTGCAGTCTAGTTCTATACCGCTCAGGAAGCCAATTATGGATAAATAAGGAAAAGCAGAAAGGTGGAAGGAATATCTAGAACAGCTGTATCATTATGGAAATCTAGATCAGTCAGTAATAGAAGAAGATGTGGAAGTGGATGATGAAGATTTTTAAGGTTGGAGTTTGATAGGTTGCTGACAGACCTGAGCTTTAGTATAGCACAAAGGAGTGTTAACATTCCAGCGGAGTTGATAAAATCATTGGGCAAACAAGCAATATCATGGTTGTTCAGGATAGTTTGTGAATTCTGCTACTTGGGAAGCGTAATAACTAGGGATGGTAGAAGTATAGTAGACATAAAGAGCAGTTTAGCACAGGCAAGGAAGGTTTTCACGAAAAAGAGGAATTTACTTGCGGGTGATATAAATGTGAATAATAGGAAATCGTTGATTAAAATGTTCGTATGGAGTACGGCGTTACATGGGTGCGAAACGTGGACGATAGGAGTTGTGGAAAGGAAAAGAATAGAAGCCTTTGTAGTGTGGTGCTATAGGCGAATTCTGAAAATAAGATGGGTGGATAGAGTAACTAACGAGGAAGTTCTAAACAGAATAGGGGAAGAGTGAACAATATGGAGCACATTGACCAAGGGCCCACATTTTAAGACATGAGGGTCTTGTTAAAGTAGCATTAGAGAGAAGTGTGTGGGGTTAATAATGAAAGGGGAGGCCAAGAATATAATAAGCTAAGCAGATTAGGGAGGATCTGGGTTGTGCTAGTTATGAGGAAATGTAAAGGCTTGTGCAAGGTAGATTAGCATGGAGGGTTGCATCAGACCAGTTTTAGGATTGAATACCACAAAGACAACAACAATATATATATATATATATTGCTTGACATGTTATATAAGGTGGTGTGTTCGCTCGTTAGAGCGTTTCGTTCGTGGCGCCGCCACCAGAAGGCACCAGCGGCTGACGCGGGAGTGGGGAGGACTCGCTGACTACTTGAATGCGCGAGAGTCGTCTTACAGAATGTATCCATATAAGTCATGCCGTATTATACTAAATAAAGTGTCAATCTAACGTGTGTACTGCTTATTCAATGCTACCCGTACTCACCCAGGGATCTGAAAGGACTATATACGCAACAACTGGCGACGAGGATGGGATCCCTGCGTGAGAATAAACAACTTGGAAACAGCAAGTGAGCAAAGTTCAAAAGTGAAACGTAGGTAGCCATTGCTGTGGCAGTTGAACATTCAAAAAGTGAACATTCCGTTCGTCGAAAATACAAGTTCTGAAGTGGAAATTCGTAACTCAAGTCATCAATCACACTAACATTCAGATAAGTGGCATTTTAATTCAAGAAAATGGCTACATTAGGCGCGATTGAAGAATTCGACGTGAGTCAACCGCAGTCGTGGGACGCTTACGCTGAACGACTGGCGTTTTACATGCAAGCGAATGGAATCGAGGAAGTCGGTAAGAAGAGAGCCGTATTTTTAACTTGTGGCGACGCTGAATCGCGGTGAGACAAAGGTTGCTGCCTAAAGGAATCTCGCAGGCAGCAAGAAAGTTAACGGGACACCGGGGAGACAAAGGGATGCCTCTGGTCTTGATCGGGGGAGTGAGCTCAGTCTCGCCTCAGCCTCGCACGCAGCCGCACGCGCCACCAGCTTCCTGCAGGACCGACACGTGGCGAGAGTTTGTAGTTGGGAATAAAGGAGTGTACATACATTCATCGGCGTTATAATTGCACGACCTCTTATAGAATCCCATATTGGTGACCCCAGACGACAGCACGCAGCAAGATGGAAGAGCTGCTCGCACGTATGGACGCCATGGAGAAAGAGAACTCACGGCTACGAGAGCAGCTGGGACACGGGACGGAAGGAAACCGCGGTCCCCTTGACGACAACCACGCCGTAGGCAGCGATCAGGTACCACTGGTGGGCAGAGTGGCCCCCAGAATTCCTCCATTCTGGGCCGACGACGTCGCCCTTTGGTTCGCACAGGTCGAACTACAATTCTACGTGGCCGGTATTACCTCGGACCGCACTAAGTTCGCCCACGTGGCCGACCATCTTGAACATAGATGGGCAGCCACAGTGCAAGACATACTCTTGCAACCTCCGGAGTCGGGTCGATACCACAAGCTCAAGGAGGAGCTGATACGTCACCTGACACCATCGCGGGAGCAGCAGTGGCGAGGGTTTTTCCGCGACGATGACTCGACCGATATGACGCCGTCGCAACGCCTGCGCCACATGAAGGCTTGCGCAGGTACCACGCCCGTTCCCGACGACCTGATGAAATTTCTGTGGGCGCAGCACCTGCCACCCATGACGCAGGCATTCGTGCAGTGGCAATCCACCTTACCACTGGACTAACTTGCGCAAAAAGCGGACCGCCTGAACCAAATAGTTCCGGCAAGTGCGCCGCCAACACTTTGTGCGACCAACGATACTCGGCGCGACGCAGGAAGATGTAACCACCGATGCCAGCGAGCGCCTTCCTGCGACCGCACGCCGAGTCCACACGTAAAGCAGCAAGGGGCCTAGCCCCCACGCTCAGAGGACGGCCGCACACCAGACCGCGGGAGCCGACGCCAATCACCCGTGCCGACAGCCTCAGGTATGTGTTGGTACCACCGTCGTTTTCGGGGGGAAGCACGCCGATGCCAGCCACCATGCGCCTACAAACCGGGAAACGACAGAGGCGACTCGCAGTAGCGGCTACCTGGTCCGAACGTAAGAGTAGCGGCCTCAAAATCCGCGATCGGACTTCTAACACCGGGTTTCTGGTGGACACAGGTTCGGATCTGTTGTGTTTTCCAAGGAAAATGCTGGCCGGGCGTCTCATCGCCACAGACTTTAACCTGAGCGCGCCAACAACGTCACCTCTGGAGCTAGTCGTCTTGGCCGGCTGAAAACGGGTGGTCCCGGCGTCGTTCGTATGTGGTGTACGGTGGTGTGCCATATTGTTGATGGGTGGCCGGCGGGTCCACCGTACACCACATACGGACGACGCCGGGACCACCCGTTTTCAGCCGGCCAAGACGACTAGCTCCAGAGCGGCTGAAAATAGCGAAATCCGAGTTCGACGCCATGGTCCGCAGTGGTGTTGCCCGCCGTTCAGAGAGCCCATGGGCATCGCCGCTACATATGGTACCCAAAAAGTCTCCAAACGAATGGCGGCCCTGTGGTGATTTCCGTGCACTCAATGCCCGAACAATACCGGATCGATACCCGGTGCGTCACATGCAAGACTTTACCGCCCAGCTACGCGGCAGTTAAATATTCACTGTCATCGACCTGGTTAAGGCTTACACGCAGATCCCTATCCACCCGCCCGATATCCCGAAGAGTGCCATCACTACACCGTTTGGACTGTTTGAGTTCCCATTCATGACATTCGGTTTACGAAATGTGGGACAAATTTTTCAACGATTTATCGACGAGGTACTCCAGGGCCTGGATTTCTGTTTTGTGTATATTGACGACATCCTTGTTTTCAGCCAGACTCTAGAGGAACACCACAAACACCTACGAGCAGTTTTCCAACGCCTCGCCGACCACAGCATCGTGATCAACATAGAGAAGAGCGTCCTGGGTTCCGACTCCGTCCAGTTCCTCGGGCATATAATTACGGCCTAGGGAGTGCAGCCACTGCCCGACCGCATCGCTGCTCGATTTCCCGCAACCAGCCACCGCGAAGGGCCGTCGGCGTTTCTTAGGGGTCATTAATTTCTATCGGCCGTTCCTCCCAAATGCAGCCGGGAAACAAGCCGCATTGCACGGCGCCCTAGCCGGCCTCCGCGGGGCATCACCCATTCGGTGGACGGACGAGTTATCACGCGCATTCAGCGAGTGCAAAGCGGCACTCGCTGATGCCGCGCTTTTATCTCACCCCGAGCCGTCGGCAGAACTTGGGTTGTTCACAGACGCATCCCAAACAGCGGTTGGAGCATCGTTGCAGCAGAAAGTTAACGGGAACTAGTAGCCGTTGGCGTTTTTCTCAAAGAAGCTGATGGTGCAGTAGACAAGATGGCCAGCGTATCACCGAGAGCTGTTAGCTGTTTTCCTGGCCGTGCGACATTTCAAACCCATACCACTCTGTTACATTTTCCAGCAGCGACAGGAGAATCTACCGCCGGTCCAGGCCAACCAGCTCTCCTTCATTGCACAGTATTCGACAGATATCCAGCACGTCAGCGGGTCGGACGCCCTATGTAGGATGGACGCCATAACTACAGCGACAGTGACACCCACCGATATCGCCAACGCGCAGGAACTTGACGACGAGCTGCGTGTCATCTTACGCGGCGAGACGTCACTCAAGCTACGGCGTTTCCCCATCCCCGGGTCTAACAGAACCATCTACTGCGACGTCGCCTATCGCCGTACACGCCCCATCGCGCCGCAAAGCCTTCGACGTCGGGTGTTTGACGCGGTTCACAACCTGAGTCAACCTGGGACGCGTGCATCGGCGAGACTGGTGTCGGAGCGTTATGTATGGCCCGGTGTCCAGCGCGACAGCAGGGAGTTCGCGCGAACCTGCATGGCCTACCAGAGAACGAAAGTAAATCGTCATACCACCACCCCAGTAGTGGAATTCGCAGTACCGTCGGCGCGTTTCCAGCACGTCCACCTCGACATCGTCGGACCACTGCCTCTAGCGGAAGGACATCGCTACTGCCTCACGGCCGTAGATCGGTTTACGAGGTGGCCAGAAGCGGTGGCCAAACACATTCTTTAGAGGATGGGTCGCTCGTTTCGGCTGCCCCGAGATCGTGACCACCGACCAGGGACGACAATTCGAGTCGAGACTCTTCTGGGCTCTCGGAATGTATACGGGGACCCAGAGGCACCGCACCACAGCTTTCCAACCGCAGAGCAACGGCATGGTGAAGTGGTTGCACAGGCAGCTAAAGGCAGCTCTGATGTACCATCCCGACGCCAGCTGGTTCGACGCGCTGCCGATCGTTTTACTCGGCATCCCCAGCGTCCATACGGATGACATTCACGCCTCGGCAGCCGAACTCGTGTACGGGGAACCGCTCCGGCTCCCAGGCGAGTTCCTCGCGCCAGACGCCGTCGCCACACCCGGCCCTCCCGATGGGTCTACGCCGCGTCACAAATGCATGCATTGTGCCCGACGCCTGCCAGTCGCCATTCTCAGCGGGCGGTGTTCACGCACCCCGGAAGCGAGACGTGCTCACGCGTTTTCGTCCGCGACGACACGGTACGCACCGCGCTACGCCCGCCATACACTGGCCCGTACAAAGTCGTCGCGCGGGATGCAAAAACAATTACCATCCTGGCACAAGGAAAGACCTCGCGAATATCGCGAGACAGGGTGAAGCCCGCCTTCCTGCTGGCTGACGATGCCCCAGCCACACACACGTCGCAGAACGTGGAGCAGAAGACCCCGCCGCTGGCATCCACGGGCACAAGCGACGGTCACGTGGTAGCGGACAACACACCTCCCACCGATCAGCGTACAACCCGAGAGCGCAATGCCACGCCCGCACCACCCGAAGACACGACACGACCGGCGACGCACAAGCCCGCCGTAATAACGAGAGCCGGACGCAGGGTACGCTTCACGGAGCGATATATAACTCAGGACTCAGTGAAGTGAAGTGCTATAAGACTAGTGTTTGGCGAAAACGCGTCAACAGAAAACAATGACATTACATTTTCTACGGTTTTACTTTCCTTCTCTTTTTATTTATTTATTTTTTAGTTGATGTTATAGGCACTCCGTGACTCCGCGGGGGGCTCTCTGTGGCGACGCTGAATCGCGGTGAGGCAAAGGTTGCTGCCTAACGGGATCTTGCAGGCAGCAAGAAAGTTAACGGGACACCGGGGAGACAAAGGGATGCCTCTGGTCTTGGTCGGGGGAGCGAGCTCAGTCTGGCACGCAGCCGCGCGCGCCACCAGCTTCCTGCAGGACCGACCTGTGGCGAGAGTTTGTAGTTGGGAATAAAGGAGTGTACATACATTGATCGGCGTTATAATTGCACGACCTCTTATAGGATCCCATAAACTGTTTGTGGGGCAAAGACGTACGCCGTTTTTCGTTTTCTTGTGTCGCCGGAAGCTCCGTCAACGAAGACGTATGACGAAACAACCGCTCTTCTTAAAGCACATTTCGCGCCGCAACCATCCGAAATATTTCAACGGTTCCAAGTCCACCGTCGAAATCAACTTGCGGACGAAACTGTTAATACGTTTTTGCCGAACTTCGTCGTTTAGCTGAACATTGCAATTTTGGCGCTACGCTAGACCTGACGTTGCGAGACGAAACTCTACAACACCGGTTGCTCGCCGAATCTGCTTTAACTTCGCGCGAGAACAGGAAAAAGCTTTAGCAGCCGAAGCTGCTACCCGACATACGAATAAAATCCGATGTGCTGGTACTATAAATGGAAATCTAGTCAACACGGATCCTCCAAAATACGAATACCGACGCCAACGGTCGAACAAGGGTTCCGCTAAGCCACAAGGTGGACAGAATTCAATTGGAGCTTGTGCAAGCCGTGGTGGTAGTCATCTTCGTGATAATTGCAAATTTCGAGGTGCTGAGTGTCGCCGTTGCAAGAAAAAGGACACATCGAGCGTGTTTCTGGTTCCAAGCCTATGGAGAACTCGCAAGGGGACCGTGGAAGTTTTCCTCGTCGCCCACCGACGATTCCAAAGGATAAGAAGCCTTCCAAGACGAGTGTATACAACCTTCAGCATATCCAGACGTGCGAAGTATAGTCCACTGCGACCGAAATCAAGACCGTCGTGCGAGTAAATGGAGCATCAATTGAAATGGACGTGGATTCTGGTGCGAAAGTTTCAATCACCTGGAAACTTGTCGACGGATCTACGGTAACAAATTACCTCGTTTTAAGAAGTCGCCGTATATTCTTCGCGACTACAACCAGCGAACTGTGGAGATTGTAGGAATGTTGGATGCCCCAGTCTGCTACGGAAAATTCAATGGAAAGTTGCCACTACTAATCTCGAAGAAGGAAAGGAGAAGTCTTCTGGGATTGAGTTGGTTTACTGCGCTGGGAATTAAACTCGACGGTATTCTACGCGTGAGTTCGACGTCGCCAGAGTCAGTGTTGGTAGAGTTTCCCGACGTTTTCAGTGAGGAACTGGGGGCATACAAAGGACCGCCGGTATTGCTACGGTTGGATCCGATGGTTAATCCTATCCGACTCAAGGCTCGGAAATTGCCCTTCGCGCTTATTCCGAAGGTGGATGTGGCAATCGACCGACTGATAGATCAAGTTCTTGAAGCAGTCGCCGACTCCGAATGGGCTACTCCAGTAGACCCTATTCTGAAACCCGATGGTACTATTCGTCTATTAGGAGATTACAAATGCACGATTAATAAGGCTCTTCGACAAGATCCGTATCCAGTACCTGCCGTCAACCGACTCCTCGCCGAACTCGCAGGAGGTTGTCACTTCGCAAAGCTTGACTTGTCGCAAGCGTATTTGCAACTCGCCGTCGATGATGCATCCGCAATGGCCCAGACCATTGTCACTCACCGAGGCGCATTCAAGTGCAAGAGGTTGCAATGCGGGGTTTCAACTGCACCAGGCATCTTTCAACGATTCATCGAAACGTTGCTGGCTGGGATTCCCGGAGTCATTCCATACTTTGATGACGTGCTAATCAAGGGTGCTACGCCGGAAGAACTCGCAGGAAAGTTACGCGAGGTGCTTCTACGATTTCCGGATTCTGGCATTCGAGCGAATCGAGAGAAATACATCGTCTGGACTACAAGCGTTACATTCCTGGGTTATGTGGTTGATCAGACGGCGTGAGAACTACTACAGACAAGATCGACGCTATCCACAACGCGCCGAGACCTAAATACAAAGAGGAATTGCAAGCATTCCTGGGTTTGCTGAATTTTTACCACGTCTTCCTTCGTAACAAGGCCGACATCGCGGAGCCACTGCATCGCCTACTGGACAAGGGAGCGCCGTGGAATCAAATTCATGACACCGCATTCACAGGGGTTAAGAAGCTGCTGTCATCGGACACTCTTCTCGTCCACTTTGACCCCAAGAAGCCCATCGTATTGGCGTGTGATGCTTCACAGTACGGTACCGGAGCTGTGTTGGGACACCAGTTGGCACCGGAAGTGGAGGAACCCGTCGCTTTTCATTCAGCGACGATGAACGATACCGAGCGTCGTTACGCCCAAATCGACAAGGAAGCACTTGCGATTATACGCGGCGTTAAAAAATTCCACTATTACTTATATGGTCAGACATTCGAGATCCGGATGGACCACAAGCCGCTCCTTGGTTTGTTGGCTAAAGACAAGCCTACTCCGGACATGCTATCGCCACGCATGCAGCGATGGAGTCTTTTGCTGGGAGCTTATGACTACAAGCCGGGGCTGACGGATTGAGCCGATTACCTCTACCCACAGACGAACTCGAAGTTCCGCCGTCGTGCGATGTCCTCTTGCTTGAGGCATTGGACAAGCAACCGCTTACAGCTTCGGAGATTGCGAAAATGACGTCGAAGGACCCGCTCCTGTCGCGTGTCCTCAACTGGGTGTGGAGGGGATGGCCTGCCGGAAAGTTGGACGACGTATTCACGCCATTCATCCGGCGTCAGCATGATTAATCAGCTCATAGAGGATGCCTGCTATGGGGTTGCCGCGTCGTTATTCCGAGCGAAGCAAGGCAACACGTTCTTGATACGTTGCACGATTCTCATCAAGGCATCGTCAAGACTAAGGCACTAGCCAGGAGCTACGTTTGGTGGCCGAGCATCGCCGCGCAGATCGAGGACGTCGTCAACCGATGTGAGACGTGCCAATTAACTCGTCATGCACCACCGAAAGCACCTGTTTTCCCATGGGAATGTACTAAGAAGCCGTGGACTCGACTTCACATCGATCACGTATTATACTAAATAAAGTGCCAATCTAACGTGTGTACTGCTTATTCAATGCTGCCCGTACTCACCTGGGGATCTAAAAGGACTATATAGGCAACATAAGGTTATACTCTTCTCTTTTGCACTGTCTTGTTGAATTTACTTGTGAGAATTTGTCAGTAAATGAGTTGAGCAGTTTTGGAAACTCTCTTGAGATTGGGATTCTTTTCGAAATGAAGTAATCTAAATCTTCAAGAGGTTGATTCTGAGATGAAAACTACAACTCCCCAAAATATCATGGCAATTGGATGATGAATATTGGAACACATAAGGAACAAACATACATTCAATTTATATATATTGTTGCGGATTCCTCGTTCCTCCGTATTCGAGGATTTATAATTCTTTTAGGGCGCCAGGTATTTTTCATAAAAAATACCAAAAGATGATTTTAATAGTTTTAATTCCTATCAGAGCATGAGAAAAAATTACATCTGCAGGGCGTGGTCATCTTCTTGTCGTCCCGCCGACACAACCTACTCCTTCCACTATCCCATGATGACCCCCAAAAGTCTCGCCAGACTACATTGTTGGCCCGGGCTGCGTCGTTCCTCAACATTTGCAACTCGCAAGCTGGCCTGCATTGTTGAGTGTAACTTTTCATGTTACAATATATTAACAAATATGACAATGAGTTTATTTACTCTTAGTTTGAACTAGAATTATTTTATTACAGTTTGTTACAACAGTAAATGTCTACTAATTTTAAAGTCTATGTGTTTGTGGTGGAGATTTAATGTTTTTCACTCAGTTCAACAAATTATGTATGGTTGAAAAATATAAAAAGTCAATCTAAAAGAGTTGCAGTGATTTAATAATTTAACTGGTTAATCCATACTAATTTATTTGTGTTAAAAATGTATTGAAACTATTCCGTTAGGGCTATGAAGGATATTGAAGAATACAAACATCAGATTCTGACTATGACTGGAGAACAACAAAAGTTTCAACAAATTGTTACTGCTTTGGATAGGGACATTTCTGACCTGAAAACAGAAATAGCAGAACGTGATACATCAATAGAGGACAAGGTGAGTCTTTGTTAGTTCCAAGAAATAATCATATGTATTAAGTTTACAGATAGACAATTCAGCCAAAATGCCAGCAAAATACTAAACACTATTTAAGTTCTTTTGTGGCCTTTCTCAAGAATTTAGAATTTTCAGGTACAATTAAGTAATGAAATTGCAACTGAAATATTGAATCTATAAAAAATATATAAATAAACAATTTTGCTTCCTGGGTGGCACCAAGTTATAATTATGACTGAAATTTAGTCATATAATTGAATTATTGTAACAAGTTAATTATTCTATATTTTTTTAGTATATACTTTATAAAAACTTCATCAGACATGTAAAGATTATTACTTTTACTAAGATATTGATCATAAATATGTCTTCAATATTATATAGATACCAGTTAGTAATTAAGGCTAGAACTGAATAAAGAGACATAGAAAGTAACCTTTCTTAAAAATGAAAACTAGAACCACATCTTGAAAACAAACTTTTTAGTATTTGGTTTGTTTTGTAGCATTTAGATTAAATTAGTTAACATAATTTTAAAAGTTCTATATTGTTTTTTTTGTGATATTTTACATGAGCAGCTTTTGTTTTATAAACTTCTATTTTATTTCTCTGGTCGATCATTTCCTTTATTACTTCATTTAAAAATTTTCTAATGTTGATTTTTTTTAGTTAAACCCATCATTGTGTGATTTATATTTGTCATCATAAGTGTATCTCTTCAAAATGCAGTATTTTATTTTTACATTTTATTGTTCTTACAGGAGAAAAAAATATATGATTTAAATAGAGCAAATCAAGAATTAGAAAAATATAAATTTGTTCTTAGTTACAAAATAGAAGAATTAAAAAATCAAATACAGCCAAAGGACAATGAGTTAAAAGACAAAAAGGAACAGATTATTGATGTAAGTAAATAATATTAATTGATGAATATTACTGTACTATACTTACTGTATTAGGTGCAGAATGGAATAGGATGTTTTGTATATATAATAAAATAAAATTTAATTTAACAAATATCTAAACACATTTTCATTTTTCTTTCTTACACTTATTTAGCAAATGATTTTTCCTTTTGCAAAGAGATTTTTTTGCAACTGCACAGTCTTTGCTAACATATTCCCCTTTTTTCATTTATTTTCCTTATCTATTCTTTTTTGGGTACAACATCCTCTAACTCATTCTTATAAGCTGAGTTTGCCAGTTTTTCCTTTTTTCTAGAGGAACACATTACATTTTGCTTTATACAGCAGTATTCAGTTCAGCTCCACATGCTACTAAAGTTTAAGGTTTATCACCGAGAAGATTTAAAACTCATACTGGTATCTTAGCTATAGCTGAAAAGTGTTTTAACCCTTTAAGCTATTGTTCAATCCCTAGAAGAGAAATGGAAAAAAATGTTCAAACTAAACACAGAAAAGTATCAGAGGAGGAAGGTAAAAAGCAAAAATGAAGTGAGTGTGAAAGGAAAAGACAGAAGTTAGAAAGTTCCTAAAGATGGAGTACAGCATCTGATGGATGAGGTACTGAGGCTTTGAGAAGAGTCTGTGAGAAACGAATGTTGAAATTAAATTGCTCGACCATATTTGGTCACAAAATGGCCAACCAAAGTAGCATATACACTAGTTATTTGAAGTACATAGAACATTAATCCCACACACCTCTTGGGAAAAGCACAAATTGGCCAACTATAACATAAGCATAATTCTATGCCAGCATATGATTTAAAATCAAATTTCCATTTCTCTCCCTCATTTCTATCCTTACTTACTATCCAAATATGCAATGTGTGTCACCATGTCACATTAATTTGTTATATATATATAGTGATGGCTGGTGCAATGTGCTCATGTGCTATGGCAGATGAATTAATTTAGGAGGAATTATTTGTTTTGTAATCTGAAGAAACTAAAATAATATTATTTTAAGAGTGTTAATTTCTGCTTCAATTTTGAAGACTTTAAACTGAACCGCTGTACAGCACACACCCTCTCATGTATATCTTGGTTACATTCTTCATAGCACAAGAAATGCGCATGCATATTATTACCATTTCCACCCCCTGCTTGCCTCAGATCCAGCAATAATATGAGCTACCAAATGCACAGAACTGTCAAAGCGAGCATGCTGAAACAGCTGTAGGCAGCTTCATCAGTATACAATTTTAAATGTTTTTGACAAATTAATAAAAATATTACTCTTTATTCACTTGTTGTGGTTTATTTGGTTTAATCAATGTTTATTAAAAACAAAAGAAAAACATTTAACAGGCGGCATTTCAAAGACTCATAATTCTGAGAAAATTACCATACGATCCCCATACAATATTCCGATAAAATTTGACTTTTTCTTAAAATTAACTTTCTTTATTTAAAATATCTAATAAGTAAAAATACTGTCATGTTAGGATTTTGTGCTAATATGGTTATACATTTATCCAATTTTAAAATTTCATTTCTATTACAAATGATGGAGCTGAAGTTACAAATGTAGCATTTTATGGGTCGTGGAGTAGTATTTTTAATATCTTTATCCTCCTAAAATTTGTCTTGGGGTGATGTAGCACATAACTTTAAATACTCATGAGCCACCATTATATATATAAAAAGCAATTAAGATAGAAAGTAAAGACAGAAAGGTGGTGGCTAACCTGAAATTGAAGTTTGGTGTTACAAGGAAAAGTTATTAAAATTTTTGTGTCAACTTCCTTTGTCACTTCATTGATTTGGACTGAATCTCCTTTTCTCCGAAGAAAGCTTTTTCAATTCAGCACTTGTTTTGTCAGGTATGCTATCCCTGGAGTTGCTCTTGTGCATTTCTATTATCTGATTAAAGCAACAAGGATTGGATATTATTTATCATATAACTTATATTTGTTTAATTCACTACTTATTTTTGTAATCTATATTACTATTATCATTAGTATTCATGATTAGATGTTTGAGTAATCATTATCATTTTTCAGAACAAACCTCAGTTATCAGTATTCCGAATTAATTTTGACACATTAACTTATTCATTTTTTGAAGAATATTTTTTCTCTTTCTTTGAAAAAATATTTCTTAAAAATATAGCAGACTATTTTTGATGTGTATGTCTCTTTCATAGATGGAAAAAGAATTAGAAAACCTCCAAAAGACCAATACAACTCTTGAACTACAACTAACAGAACTGAAGGAAAAGTTACAATCTAAAGAGGTAGAGCTCGAAATTGCACAAGCCCAAAACAAAAGAAGCAGAGGTCTGTTACGTAGAATTCGAAATGATATACATAATGCTTCAGGATTGATCCAAGAACCAAGAAAACTTGGGAGTGCTATAAGCGTATGTTTTTATAAATATAAATTTAAATTGATATATTTTGCACTTAGAATTTTCCCATACACAATAATTAATGGCTGAAACATTGCAATAATACAAAAATATTAAAAGCTGGGATTTAATGTTTTTATTATTATTATTTTCCTAACATATTTTTAACATTTCATTAAAACTTTTATTGATTTAATTTCTAAGAGAATATTAGTTTTACTGATGAATAAATTTTAAGTAGATAAACTGTATCTATTTTAAATGGTTGTTTAACTTCTCTACTTGTTGCACTTCTTTAATTTCAGGAAATGTACCACAAATATGGGCAGGACCAGGAGTTCCTGAAAGTCCATGTGCAGGATATAGATGCTCAGATGGAATTCATGCGTCAAAGGGAACACTTAGAAAGGACAGTTGCTTCATTGAAGAGACAGGTCTTAAAAAATGTTTCTGGGTCACAAGGAACAAGCATCAAGATATTGGATGTGAGAGAAATATAGATCATTTATTCATGTCATAACAATGCTGCATTAAACATATTTATATTGGCTCTTATTTCAGGAAAATGTAAATCTTATAGCTGAAATTAATGCGCTACGAAGAGAATTGAAAACTGCCCAACATCATATATCAAACATGGAGGCAGTGTTGGGCATAAGTTGCCGCTACATGACTCCCAAGAAAGCTCGACATCAGCTTCAAATGGCAATTAGGGGAAATGAAGAAATACAGAATGAATATAAAAGAAAACTTGAAGTAAGTTTTTATAACACCTTAATAAACTTATTCACTTGAATTTATTTCACAAAGATCAGCAGAAGCTGTTGGGCATAGTCATCTGTTATGAGTATCATGCTATTGTCACAATAAAGAAAAACATTTTACAATATTGTAGTGTATCATAATTACATACCTGCTGTTTAGACAAAGGTTAACATATAAAATTGAATTTATCAGTTAATGACATTATCAAAGTGGCATAGTCACCTCCTTGTAAAACAACATAACTAATTCAGTCACCTAGTGTCTAATATAAAACTTTACTTTATTACTTCTAAACATTTTATAAATAGCATCAATTCCTTTAATAATTTTATATATATATATATAATATATATATATATATATATATATATATATATATATTTAAATTTTAAATTATATATATATTTAAATTATAATATATATATATATAATAATATAATAATTTATATATATATTATTATTATTTTATACATATATTATAATTTTTTTATATATATTATTATTATTTTATATATATATATATATTATATTATATATATATATATATATATATATATATATATATATGCATCAGGTAATTACATTGTCAGTTTAATTAAAACAATTAATAGAACAGTGACTTACATGAGGTTCACAGGCGGCAGGCCAATCGCTGGAAATGTCTTCCTAAATTTCTGAAAATATCAGAAAATTACAAGGTGCCTGTCATCTGTGAACCTCAGGTAAGTCACCTACTTTGTATCTCTCTTTCCTGTCCTTATTAATTGTTATACATAACCACGGGGTACCTGTCATGTGGGAGTAATGGGGTGACCCTCCCACGCCGTAGCTCATCGCCTGCAGTCCAGATCAATTGGCAGAAATATCCCTCACTCCCTTCTCTTGTGCATAGCGGATGATCAGTTGCTCACTGATCCCATTAGACCAGTCGGCCAGCTGCCCTTCAAATTTTGTCAAGGCATGGAGCCAGGTTGGTAGCTTTCCCACAATAATCCAGTCTCCCGTCATCAGAAGGGTGTCGGAGTAATAACAAATACCCGACCTACCTGATGCAGGTTTTCTAGGGTTTTCCTTGCATCATCTTTAGGTGAATAACCAGGTAGGATCCTTCCACTACATCCCGGGGGCCTTAGTCAACCCATGGCTACCTTGTTCTACCTTCCTCATCCTCCCTTTTCAATTCCCCTTGAAGGGGAATAGTCTCTTTCATGATCAACCTCATGTAGCCTGTTAGCCCCAATACAGTGACAGTCGACAGGTGATCCCAGAGGAATATATAAGGAAGTCTCTAAGGGCTGAGTTCCTCCTACAGCTTATTCCTCCACCCGAGGTCAAGATTTTTAAATTTTTTTCCCACAAGCCGAGACGACCTTCATCAGATTTTAGGAGTGAATGATTCGGGATCATAGACCTTGGGAATATGGTAAGAGTTGAAAACATATTGAGGCTTTGTTGCGCCACAGAACATACCAGTATCCTGTCGTCGGAAGGGCATGGGAGTTGTACAAAATGTCGGACTTACCTGTTGTAGGTTTCTCTAGAGTTTTCCCTGCATCACATTTAGATGAATCACCAGGTAGATGATAAACTAATCTGTGTAAATATTGTAGTTTAAAAATATTTGGTTACAACAATGTGACCTTTGATATCTGTTTCTTTGTCCAAACATAATTTTATGACTTTAAGTTTAAATAAATAAGAAGACGGCCAGTAAGTCAGCAATTAATTTCATTACTATTAATTAATTCAAATACGATTTATTTCTATTCAACTACGTATATTTAAATATATAATTTTTTGTAGAATGAACTGGGGAGGTCCAGAATTAAATTATTGCCTTTCTAACTTTTTGCCATTCTTTGTATTTTATTTATAATATTAAGTCTTATTAACTTAATTACTTTATTTTCAACAAAATTTATTAACTTTGAAGACATTGGGCAAAAATGAATATTTAGGGACGCTTAATCAAAAAAAATTAGGCGATATGGTTTGAAATTAAAATTTTACTACGGCTTTACTCAGTTATATGAGTTTTCGTTTCGTCAAGGAGTTGAGATGAGGATATTTACGGAGACAATTTTAAGTATTTAAAAGTCTTACAGGTGGTTGGAATCACTTTAAAATGAAGTAAATTTGTATTGTCTTGATACATTGATTTCATACATGTATGATACATGATATTGATGCGGCTTAATTTGAGCCATGGCCCGGGTTACGTTGACTCTAAGAGCATCGGTCGATTGCGGAAACCTCACAAGAAAAAGTCGCACGATCTTGGAGGCTAAGCCACGTCATCTCTGCGAGCGATAAGCATACCCTCAAATCATTCGCGTAGAATGTACATCGTGACGTCCGCCGTGTGCCACGTAACGCCGCCCTGCTTGTACCACGTGTCGTCGACGTCGATATCGTTCAATTTTGGCCAATTGAAATCGGTTATCATTGTTCTGTAGCGCTTGCCGTTGATGGTGATAGTCTCACTAACATCGTTTTTAAAAAAGTAGGAACCAATGACGCTACCTGCTCAAAATACGCACCAAACAGCAACTTTTTGTGGATGCATTACGACCCGGTAATTCTCGTGCGGGTTGCCGCTTACCCATATATGGTAATTGTGCACGTCAACAGCCATTCATCCAAAAATGCTCATCGTCGCTAAAAATAATTTTTCGGCCAAAATTCAGGTTCTGTTCAGTCAGTGAACAAACAGCGTTGTCTATGGGCATAAACTTTGAGCTCCTGGGTCAGTTGGATCTTTTACGGGTGTAGGTCAAAGTACCAACCCAATATTCGCCAAGTCGAAGTCTGCGAAAGGCCAAGTTCTTGTGAACAGCGAGGAATTGACGACCTCGGGCTCTCCCGCACACTTTCACGGACAGCGGCGATGTTCTCGACCGATCTGGCGTGTTTTGACATACGGGTGTTCTCTGATTGTATACCGAACCGGTCGTTTCTATTTTGGCCATCAAACATCGGAGAGTCGATTTTGAAGGGCCACCAAAGTATGCCGTAAAATAGGCGGAACGTTTGCACTAAGGAACACTCGTTTTGTTAATAAAGTTTTATCATTTGGACGTACTGCTCAATAGTGTAATTTTCCATGGTGATTTCGTATCAGTGACTGAATAATTAACAATAGATTAGACATACGTCAACAAAACAACATGGACGCCACGTGCTGCCAACATGGACCCGCCACAATTGAAAAATCCTATACAATCCTTTTAAGTTTTAATTAACGAAGATTGTAATTTTATTGAGTCTGCTGCTGTCACGATAACATCATCTAATATAGAAACCAAGTTGTGTGAGGAGAAATTAGGAGTTATGAATGGTTATAATAACGATAATGACGTCCGGAAATCATTCGTCCAATTTATAAAATGATTCATAAAAGTATGAAACTAGGAAAAATAGTTCTAGTTTGACTTTCACACGAGAATGAAAAAAACGCATATTCCAAACATAATTGCTATCAGTCCTATTAAATTTAAAAAATAATAATACGTTTTGCTTGTACCCATGTGAAGTGACCAAGGGGCCCCGCGCGACCATTTCCGATTTTGATCAAATTTAGACAGTTTGTACTCTGAAGCCTTACATGAACATATGCAAAATTTCAGTTCGAAATATGCATTTATGACTGAGGTACGGGCTTTTGACTGGTAAATTTACATCCCATGCTTACTGCACGCTGTTAATCTTGATCCTCGAATGCAATGGAGCGAATGGTATCAGCAAATGCTAATTGAAGATGAACAGTTTGTGCCGAATGGAGTGTGGAGCGATGGGTCCTCTTTAAACTATGCAACAATGTATCAGCATAATTGCGTCTACTGGGCACTGGCAGATTCAAATTTTTAAGCTGCCTTCATTGGAGAAGATGCAAAATAATTTTATCATGTATACGTGCGCTGTATAGAGCTAACAGGAAGCACACTACCACCTCACCTGGATAACAGACAATATGCTGGTGAAAGGACCATTGAACTATGGATTTTTTCTTATGAACTATGAAAAATCAAGAACGTCGACGTAAGCAGCACACGCAGAAGGAACTTCAACTAGATATTATAGCGGCATGTGCAGCAACCTCCATTGAAACATAGACCGACCGAGCTTCGGTGACATTTAGTTTCTGGCCGCTAACATCACCTGACCTAACAAAATACTTAAATGAAGAATATCGCATAAGTGATTATTATTTGAAACATACACATATTAAATAACTTCCGTTGTTTAAAATGTGTATACATTTTTTTGGTAGATCATTTGTATTTATCCAATATTTGCATAATGGTATAATATTATTTTGATTTCAATTATGAACATAGAATTTAATATTCCCTTGCTTTTCAGGACCGTGAGGCAATGATTGCATTATTAAAGGAAGAAATTCAAGTACTTCTGAACAAAACACCGACAGACGAAGAAGGTATGAGTGTAGCTGCGAGTGCTGGCCATCAAACAAAGGAAAAAATTTTTAAATTCAAATTGTGATTCTGAAGAATGTTACACAATATTTCAAGTACATGTAACAAATGTTTCCATAATTAAATGGTATTTTGTTCTGTATAAGATCTTTCATCAAGATAAAAATTTGTATTCTAATACATGAAACTTTGTCTTATATATATATATATATATATATATATATATATATATATATATATGTGTGTGTGTGTGTGTGTGTGTGTGTATTATCACCCCCTATTCTTACAACACTCGTATATTTCACCTTGTAAATATTGAGGGGATATTAATTAGTTAATGAATTTACTAATTGGGTTTAATATGTACATTTATTAACTGAAAACACAATACTTTTAATATGGGTTCGGCGTGTGTATATCATGTACAAAAATAAATAATTAAAATGGGATTATATTTTAGTTCTCAGGGTAATTATTGTTTGGGTGACCACGTGTAGCAGATTTTCCGTTCATTGACGAACCTGAGTTGTTTGCATATGCGCCTTGCTGTAGATGTCACTGGAACTTCCTTGTGGAACTTGAAGTGGCCGGTAGACAATAGCACAAAGTCGTGCTGCCGGAATTGAGGAAACTCAGCTTTTCCCTCTTTCTTACCTCGTTGTTAAAACCTTTCTTCACCGCTTCCTCGAGTGATCAAAACATGATACACCTCTCCGCTGCCTCCTCTGAGGGATCAGTCCGTAATTTACACTGTCTTCCCCCACTTGTTAATGTCTCACCTTATACTCTCGCCACCACTCAGCTCAATTCCTTCTCCACTACCAATCTGCTCTCTCCACCACTGTTTTGATTCCGAGCCGCCAAGTCGGCGCGCGGAAACCTCCTTCTTCCTGGCCAGCGACATGCTCATGCCGAATTATTTATGAAATTTAAGTTTCCATTAATAGTAAAAAAATAGGACGCGTGTTCTACTGCGCTACAACCTCCTGCGTAATTACTGTGAATAAATAAATAATAGTGATAAATTAACACTCGGGAGAAGGTATTCGTCGAAACAGAAACATTATATAAATTAAATTATAATGTAATGCCTTGTTTGAATGAATGTGTATCCACAATGTATATGTTTACCAAATAATTGTTAACACTTTACAGATGAATATGAACTCAGAGCAGTAGTAGGAAAGTTGGGGACTATGGATTTGGTGAAAGGAATCAAAGGGGAGACATGCTAGTAGAATTTTGCAATTAGCATAAATTATTTGTGACAAATACGAGTGTTCAAGAACCATGAACGAAGACTCTACTCACGGAAGAAACCTGGAGACACTGGCAATTTCCAGTTAGACTATATAATGGCGAGACAGAAATCTAGGGATCAAGTACTCGTCTGCAAAACGTACCCAGGAAAAGATGTGAGCTCCGATCATAATCTGTTAATTATGAAATGAAATCTGAAAATGAAGAAACTCAAGAAAGGAATTAAAACAAAGAGATGGGAATAAGAAAAACTGAAACAACAGGAGGTGCTTCAGAGTTTCAAGAAGATATCAAGAGTATATTAACAGAGAAAGGAGAAAGAAACAATATAGAACAGAAATGGATGCTCTTGCAGAATAAATTACTAGAGCAGCCGACGAAAAAAAAGGAATATCTCAGACCAATAGGAAAGCATGGATAACACAAGATATAACGATTGTACAGACGCTTGAAATATGAGATAGATAGGAAGTGTAAGGCAGCCAAAAAGGATTGGTTCCAAGAGAAATGTAAAGCGTTTGCGTTGGACGTAAAATCTAAAAAATATTTGCAAGATATTTCGTACTTTACTGTACTATTCCGACGCCGGATTTAAGACCAATGCAATCACCGACGGCGTTCCACAAAGATATACAACATTACTTAGGCAACCATTGGCTATTGAGGCCGAGTTGCAGAGTTATATACAAATAATGGCTGGTCTGTTGCTACTATCCGTTAGAAGCTTACATCCGTTCGCCTACAATTAGCAAACCATAAAACTGAAGCTGTACTGGTGACCATCGGAAAGGACTTTAACAGTCCTTCTCTCGTGATTAAAGGAAAGCCAGTCTAGTCGATAGAAGTCCACATGTATCGGAACAAGCGGAATTGGTTCGCAACCAAACTTTAGAAGATTTAACCTGATGATCATCAGCGAGAAGGCGGTAGGCGTTGATTTGGCTAGTGTCACGGTCCGTATACGGTCAGAGGCTGCGGCAAACCTAAGCTACAAGTACACCGCAAAAGTGGTATGCGCGTAGTATAGTATCGTGCGATGCCGTGTGCAAATATACAAACAATTGATCTGCTGGCGGATGTATGCGAAAGGTTATTTACTCGAGATTACCAAAACATACAACTCCACGCAGTCATCATTAGACGTGATAGACAATTGACAATGGTAAGATGGTACAATCACAACAAAAGAAGATGGACATAAGATCTCATTCCAAATGTTGTTGTGAAATAAATATTAAATACGCGAGTTGAAATTTCAAGTAAAATACACGTTTCCTGGCATTCAGGGGGGGTGGGGGGTGGCAACTCGCATTCCTAGACATAAAAGATTTACTCCTCCTTTGTATGCGAAAGAAGCCCATCAAAGAAAAGGGATCACCCGTAGAAAATTTGGGTTGACCGGCTTTCAAAATCGGTTAAATAATTATGGTGCTTCTGGCGGAAACGGAAGTACTGTGGAGAATTTGGAATGTTACGGAAGGATGCGTAACATATGAAGTATTTAGGCCCTGCAAACTGAAAATTTTCCTATTGGCTGCAATTTTCCAACTAATAGAAGCATTTGTGGAAAATAGCTGATTGGTAGTTTAAGATCATGTAGCTTCCGACCGATGTTACGAGGGAAGAGAGTTTTGAAGAAGCGGGAGACCGGAGGGAGACGGAAGTTGTGAAATGGAGAGGCCGGCTAATGATGATCGGAAACTAAACTGGTAGAAGAATACGGAAACCTCCGCCAGATTGGTCCACAAGACCCAGACCAGTCGGTGATCCTGTTGCGGCCACCAACATACGACGTTGCAGAATGGGAGCAGATGTATTTTCGGCCACGGGTATTGTAGATTAAAATTATAAATAGTTTCACATTTGCCAGGCCTATTGCCATTAGGGAACCAAATAAGCTTCGATGTTCACACCACTGAGAAACCCTGAATTAAAGTCTCATACTAATCAATTGTTTTTTATGATGTTATCTAAGAAATTTGTAAATATCTTTAATGATTTTATTAAGATTAAAACTTAGAATTTTAACTTACAGTTTTTTCTTTTCAATAATATATCTCCATCAATATCATATTATTATAATTAAATTAATAAATTAAATTCACCCCACCTAATAAATAATTATTACAGTTGATGTAGACTGGTCCGATGCAACCATCCATGCTAACTCTACATAACTACAACATCCTTCTTAATTTACTTAGCGTGTAGAGTCTCCTTTCATGATTCTTGAGCCAGTTTTTGTATCACTATTTTGTGCTCAATGCAAAATTCTAGTAGACTATCTCCCGTTTTATTCATTTCACCAAGTCCATAGTCCTAAACTGCCTTACTTTCTCTTCCCGGTTCTGTTACTGCGTTCCAATCGTCAATTATTATAATTTCTTGTTTCCTCTGACATTATTCATTAATCATTTTCATCGTTGATTTTCTCTATCTCTTCTTCTTTTTGTATTATGAGTACAAAGAAAAATATAAAACATTTTCTCATGGTACGTGAAGATCATCTTTGAGAAGAATATGGGTGGTATCATATATGGAATGTTCTGTAAGCTGGAAATAAGAATTTTTTGCATGCTGAATGGAATATATTATGAAAGGAACAATTGGTTAAGGATAGATATGCAGAGAGAATTATTTTGATTGGAGACGAATGAGTAGTATGATTGTATTATTAGCGTTTCATATATTGGCAAAAATGGTTGATTTCTCAAACCGCGTCCATGAGTGCAGGATAGCTTTCAATAGACATTATTTAACACGTCTGCCACGACGTGTGGTGACAAACGTGTGAATTATTTCTGCCTGCTGCAGCTTCAGAAGTACCATCTACACAATGGGCAGAATGGCAACTTGAACCGGGCGTTCATCGGGAAGGAGCTGAATGGTGTGAGGTGTGCTGAGAACCCTCATAGCATTTCTGATATTGCAGAATTATTTCCTCAGTCTATTAACTGAACGAGACGTTTTGTATTCCTTTGAGCAAGGTAAGGCGTTCACAAGTGGACTGACCCAGAATGCTTCCTACGTCGTCAACTACCCCGTAGTAACGTAATAGAAACCGTCGGCCCCGTTTGATGTCCATTACTGAGGTGTATTCGTCAAACTTCAGAACTATGGCACCTTATGCTTGTTCAATTACAGTTGGGTATTTGAACATTCTACATCACATGTGGTTTGTTGTGGTAGAAGAAATTACGTTGAACACATCGCCCGAAAACAGCTTCACCTGTAGAGTACCATGGTACGTCCGGGACCTGCGCATCAATAGGTCAGAAGCAGGCGTATTCGAACGGAGGGTTTTCTCACTGATAGTGGCTATTTCTACAGGCGCAGGATCAACTGTTATGTCATTGACGAGTTTTCATGTTGCCGCCTGAAGTCTGGATACAATGTACTTGGAGCAACATACCTCGACAAAGTGGTTTGTCTTCCTGCAATTTATGCAGTCCTTGCTTGGCCTTTCCCCTGGTTCATGCGAAGTGCCGCAGCTCCCACACACCTGCAGGCCTGGGACAGCTGGCGTTCATTTTCTCGTCGAAAACCACCTTGTACAACTGGGTCTGCTGAACCTCACGGCTAGACAATCATTAGCGTTGGAATAGCGGTTAATTACGCGTGCCAGGAGACTTCGACTTCAAGCATAGGGTTACAGGACGAGGGGCATGTATTCGGAGAATCGCCAGATACAATTTCAAACGATGAAGCAAAAAATCTCTTACCAACATTTTTTCTCTAGTTTTAATTTTATTATTTCTTTCTTTGTGATAATGAGGAAAAGGAAACACGGGGGGTAATGTAACGGGACAAACCTTCGTAAAAAGGTCGCTCCAGATTTCGTAAGAAGGTCCTGAACTTATTATTCTGTTTCTTATAGATTTTTAAAACCCGCGATCTTCCTTTTCCTCGTGGACATGCTTCGTGGCGGATGCAATCTTTGACGTCTAGTAGGAAAAGAGGGAAAACAGTGGGAGATGTTAGGTTAGAGCTAGAAAAGGGTGGTAGGTGAACGAAGCGGTCTCGCAGCCACGTGGTACATCCGAGGTCACTGTAACATGAAGTTACGGCTCTATGTTTCAATACTGTTACGGTATACTTTAGGACCGAAATACATGTCATACGCCAACATGGCCATCGGACATCAGGATTTGTTTCGTCTAGATATGTCGGAGAACGTTGTGAAAGAAGAAACGTAACAATTGCCGCTACAACGGCAATGGATAGACAGAACAGTAATTATGATACATCAAATCATATAGTGTACGTTGTGAAGGAATTAATGTGAATAAACATAGTGACAGTAGAACTCAACCAAGCCCTGATAACTTTAGTTCTCAATCCTCGTTAGTTAAGTTTCGTTTTTTTCATTATTCATTGTAATTTTTATTCTAGATAATTACCTGACGCTCAATAAATAATGACTTGGACACAAATTGCCCAAAATATGACTACCCCCTCAATACAACGCTGGCCACTTTTTGCTCTTAATACTGCTTAAATTTTCTGGCGTGGAGAGTATGAGATGTTAGTAGCTGGAAGGAGAAATTTGAGTCCATATCTTATTAACTACTCTTTTCATTTCCTTAAGATTTGATCCAACTGTTTTATGGCCCATTCGATCTCATCCCACAAGTTCTCAATTGGATTTAGTTTGTGTGTGCCGGCCAAAGAGGCAAGGTAAAGTCTCCGTCTTGCTCTACGAACAATGCCAGCTTTATGACAAGAAGCATTGTCCTGTTGGAAATATGCATCCCTAGCAGACATGGCAGGATGTAATTGATCTGTGAGAATACTTAAATACCCTTGGGCATTGAGACGTTGTTTTACCGGAATCGAAGGACCCATACAATGCCAAGAAAGCATCCTCCAAATCTTAATATTGCCACCACCAGCTTGAAGTTATGTTGCAATCCTGTTGGTGTCTATGCTTTCATGTTGTTTACTCCATATTTTAACCCTGCCATCTGCATGGTACATTTGAAATCGCATCATGATCTTTTTCTAGTCATCTACTGTCCAATTCTTGTGATCGTTTGCGAACCGAAGACGCTGCTCTTTTTCAAGGCAGACAGTAGAGGCTTTCGAACAGTTCGTCGGATTCCATAGCCAATACGGTGCAATGTGCGGAGAACAGCTCGCTATTCTTTTGCACTGGACAACTCTTGCAAGTCTCCTTTCAGCTCGAGCATTGAGTAACCTGTGGCAACCACACGCCTGATGTAGGTACCTCCTTTTTTCTCGGTAGGCCACTCTCTGTAAGCATTAATAACTGATTCTCATAAATAGAGCCGTTTATCTGACGGTTCGAGAGCCTTCGATCATCCCGCCTTGAAATTGTTAAATTACGCCATTTGCCCATATATTAGAAAAAAACACAATAGAACTGATCATCCACTTCTCCTGTATTCTCATTTTACATCTATCTCACCCTCTAGCGGAAAATCTGCGACGCTTTCAGGTGGTCATGATAATTTGACCACTCAGTAAAAATTAATAGACGGTGAAGTTATTTAATTCCAGTGCTAGGTAATTCATTCAAAATCGCAGAACTGATATCAAAACTTTTATGCAATTATACAACGCATATGGCTTGGTTAAATTAATACTTATGAGGGACACGACCTGTTCGTCAACTGTAGGAAATTAGACATACTTCCTAAATGACAAATTTAACATATCCCATCTTCGTCACATCTGGAAACAAACATTCTGAGACCTGCACATATACAGGGGTTGGAAAATTAATAAGACAGTGTTGATCGGACTTGAAGTGTGTGTAGGAGTGACGAAGTAGGAAAACTAGTTTTTCTCAATTGCCGGGCAGTACCAGTTGCAGAGCCTTTTCCGTCAACGGAGGGCAAATCCACAACCCTACCTGGAAATGATAGAGTGGAAGAAAGAAAACGACTACGCAAACCATCCGGAATCTCAGCTGCATGTTGTTATCGAAAATAATTAACCCTCAGAAACCCTTTGAAATTAAAACATGTGCGCGGGGCCTATGATAGAATTTTTTATATAAATAAAATTAATATAATCTTTTTTAAAGCACAATTAATTTTTAAATTATGATCCCCTCTTATCATCTACATTTGCGTTGCCTTCCGTTTCGTTTTTGTCGAAACTATTTCTCAAGTGAGTGTTGAATTTTGCATTCACTTTAGTCGCGGAATTTTTACTTTTTGTGGTCACTATCCTTTTTAATTTTGGTCTGTCTCAGTCAGTAACTTCGGTTTTCGTCCTCTATTCCTTTTATTTGATGATGTTTTACTGTGTTTGTGAATGCTGTCATTACTGTGGATACTGTCGCTCGTGAAACGTTAAACAGTTGAGCCGTTTTCGTCAAAGATGCTCCCGCTAACCGCGCACCAACGATTTGTCCTCTTTCGAAGTCTAATTGATCACGCATTTCACCGATCACTGGTGTTAACCGTCGCAGAACAAAGCATATAATATACTGCAAGACAACCTCAAAACGTGGCACATAAACTTGGTCCTTAGCCGCGTCACAGAATTTACACGTGCACACTGGTGCCAACGTGCAACAAGCCGTACCCTATTGCATGGTGTTCATATTATTTTGTCCAACCCCTTTACGTTTTTCTATAGCCGGAGCTTTATTTTAGACTGCATATATTCACGCGGCAATGCTTGTGCACGCTTCTTTTTCAAAGGCTTCCGCCGGTAATACCAAACCTACAATGGATAGCATCAACGCTTAGACCTGTGATGGTCACGAGGACGCAAGTACGATTGAGTTCCGGGCAGGAGCCCTTGCCTCTGTTTGATGATAAACTATTTATTCATTTGCCTACTTGTCTAATTGGGCCCAGGCATGCCCTAAATTTAGTATTACAGTTATCTAAGTTAAACTAATTACCTATTCTAATTTGCCTATTGTACGCTATGTCTACAGGCCCTATCTCTTAATAAACTATTTCTATTTGATATTAACCTAATGTCATCATAGGGGGACACGTTTGCTCATAGAACGTGTCCACCCTATGCCCTACTAAATTACTAACTGTTTCTAAGCCCAAACTACTGTGAACGTCTATTAGCCTAGTAAATCTTGGTGCATACGTGATTACACCCCAGACCTCGCAACCGTACAAGAGTACAGGACGCACAATTGTCTTGTAAAGCATGAGCTTAGTTTTTAGGCTAAGACCACGGCTTTTAAACATCGGGGTCAAGCTTCTTATTGCTGAGTAACATTTCGCTTTGGTTTCTTTGATGTGCTCCCCAAAGGTCAGTCGCTTGTCCAGTCTTAGTCCTAAGTACTTTACAGACTTATTCCATTGGACTTTGGTTCCCCCGGCAACAATGTCTACAATGGGGGGTTTTCTAGTTCTAGTGAACATTATGGCCTGGGTCTTTTCCCCATTGATTTTCGTCCTCCAGCGGTTTGCCCAGGTTTGGAAGCTCTGTACGGACCGCTGAAGCTTTTTCGCGACGTAATTTTGATTGCATCTGTGGCGAAGTAAGCTGCGTCATCCGCGTATAACGCTAGTTCAGTTTCCGGACTCTTTGGGACGTCATTAATATATATGTTAAACAAGGTTGGCCCAAGGCAGCTTCCTTGGGGAACCCCGCTTTGAATTTCCCTAATAGGGCTGGCCTTTCCATCCCAGTAGACATAAAAGTGTCTGTTACTCAGATATGAGTGTAACAAATGTGTTAAATAGTCCGGACATCCTAACTGATCTAGTTTGTAGAGCAGTCCATCATGCCATAGCCTATCGAACGCTTGTGTTTGATCTAGGAGTACTGCGCCTGTTATATACGTTTTGTTGGCATATCCTTCGTATGCAAGGTGTGCCAACCTAACTGCTTGATGGACTGTACTGTGACCATGCCTGAAACCAAACTGTTCCGGGATGAGAATAGAGTTCCTTTCTAAAAAGTCATTGAGGCGCGAGAGTATAACCTTCTCGAATGTTTTCGACAGTGTCGAGAGAAGGGAGATCGGACAGCATCAAGACTACGACTGAGCCTTATATGCAAATTCATGCTGCAAAGATCAATATATTTGAATAGCAAGTTTCTAAAATTAGAAAAAAAATGGAATTTTATTTGTTACAATTTCATTGTTTTACTATAGTTAGTTTAATTTTGTATTGTGGCGTGGCCTTGACGGAACGGCGTAATATGAGAGCTGCTTTGCTATAGGTCAAAATCAGGTAGACTGTAGTGCTTTCAAACCTGTTTGTGATAGTCTCATGCATGGGATCGTATTTCAATTTGTGTATCTGACACGTAAATTCTAAAAAAGTGAGGAAAAATTCCTTCTACGAGAACCAATAACTTCCAAAGACTGTCTTTCCCCACCTAAGTTCTTTCTCCCTCTTAGCTCCGAAATTCTGTTTTAAGGAATCCTATGCAGTTTTATATCCATGAGGTCACGGACAATAGGTGTCACTGCTGTGTGCCATTTGAAAAAAAAGAAACGTTAATTTTTGCTGTACCCTGCTTTTTCACCATCTGTTATTTCTGTGTCGTTCATTGTATACTAAAAGCCGCAATTATTCCAAGGAAAACATTTCTTCTGTCTTACAACAGTTTTGGGGTGATTTACTAAACCATATGTTATTATTTCCGTTGAGGGTACAGTGTTCCCACAATAACCATTCTTAAATTATTCAGCCGTTCTTCCAAATTAAATAATATGTTACATGATTATATCAATATTCTCTTCATGTATCATTTGATCACTTTTTGCTGAAAATAATTCCAGTCATGGCTGGGATAACTAATTAATTTGAAATATATTTTTAATAGGAAAAAGTAAATAAGTTTTTAAATAAAATAAATAAAGTAAATAATTAATGTTTGTAGAAAAGCAACTTCTCGTGTCCAGTAAGTTTATAATATTGCCATCAGCAATTTCCTTGCCGCTAACTAGAAGCTAAAAGCGGTAATTCATCCATAAAACATTTCTTCTTTCCTGTGTTTTGTAGAATCATTTGTTATTTAGTCATTCCATCCAGCCCTAAAAATAATTACTGTTTCAAATAATTATATCGACACTACCTTCACGTATTAATTTGAACACTACAAGCCGAATATTCTGAAAGCAGGTATTACTCAATATCCATATAATATTTTGATATAAAAAGTTTAATTTTGTTTCTTTCCGTCTTTAAACTATAATAAATAGATTTAATAATTAATTATTTAAGCTTTCAGTACTGTCCTGACCCTGGGAGAGGAGATTAACACTGCTTCCTGTCGTTCGTCGCTCAATGCCCATATGATGCCTGAGGTCTTAAAGAATTTACTCCCCGGCGTCGGTGGCTGTGAGAGGACTGAGAACGAGCAGTTGATAGCTATGAGGAAACCAGATGTGTTATTTGGCCCAAAACAATAAAATAACATTCAAATAGAAATAACGCCAAAAAGGTTTGGAAAAAAGTCAGCCCTGAAATTAAAAATGAATAATTTCACTAGCTTACCCGGTCAGTTACCTGTTTGGAAAGTTCTCGGGTTCCCAACAAGGTGGCGTTTAACATACACGACGTTCGTCGACTATCACCGTTCACATCGTCAAGTGAAGTGTCTGGTACGGTGTGAAGGACGGGTAACAGGCTACATGAGGGTGATTTTGAAACAGGGAACTCACCTTTAACAGCATAGATAAAGAGTAAAAGTGGAAGCTAGCCAAAGGTTGACTAGTGCACTCGAGCTGTAATGTAAGGACCCTACCCGGTGATTCACCTAGAGTTGATGCAGGGAAAACCCTATAAGACCTACATCAAGAAGTCGAGTATTTGGTATTCCTCTCGCCCCCTTCTAATGACGGGAGACTGGATTGATGTGGGAACGCAACAAACCCGACTCCATGCCTAGATCAAATTTGAGGGGCAGCTGACTGATCGGTCCAAACTCTTGTTGCCACCAATCAGGTCATTCTGCGCTTCAGCTTTGTCTGTGTTGGTTAAGACTTAATAACAAGAGTGGATAACCTGAAAACCGGTGTTACTGTTGATTATTGTTTTTTTTAAAAAAAAAATGGTTTATAGTCGCATCAACTGAAAGGTTATTAGCGACTGCACACAATTAAGGGAACTTTTTTATCCGCGTAGGATTATCACAGTATGGCTTCTCAAACAACACAAACACCCAAGCCCATTGCAGGATTCGATCCTCGGACCTCTGTGTTGCGAGGCAGACACGCTAGCCACTAGATTATTGGTTTTTTGCCCGAATCTGTAGCGCTTCCAGAATTAAACTGTCCCACTTGTAATATTAATTACCATTGTTTTCTTGAAAAAGCTTCTTTTGGCCGATTTTAGTGGCGTGTTCCGCCTCTGCCGATTTATTGCTTTGTACTAAACATTTATTTCTCTCGTGTTCCATCGTTCTGGTAGTTTATACTATATATGGAGCCACACTCACAAGGACTCTTGAAGTTCTGAACGTAAGGAGTCTGGGATGCCATGTAACTGCCGAAACACGGGCTAGCAGTCTTCGGAATTTAGAAGTAGAGTGGCCTAAATACGGAAGGAAGTCGATTTTTCCGCATCGTCATCATGAGTTTGTCATTCCGTGGTTTAAAAGCAATGCTGATTTCGCCCATTGTGTAGCAGTTCCTGAAGAAGATTCTTTTTACTTATGAGAAACTGCATTAGTTCTATATATTCTTCTGGGCCAGGTGATGAAAGCTTTCCGAGTTCTTACCAAAGACGCTGGGCCCGAGTCTTCCATCAGGGTTCTTATATATGAGGAGGTGGAGGAAAGGGAAGGCCCCATCCTTTACCGTTTTCCTCGTAAATTTTATGTTTTCATGGTTGACATTTAGGCGTTGCATAAAAGTATCTAGTATTTTCTTACCATGTGGCCAAACAACAATTGTGTCATCCACATATCTGTGGAAGCATTTGTGTCGGTGGGATCAAGGCCACAGCCTCAAAATGTTCTGCAAAGAGGTTGTTCTTAGTCAGGGAGATTGGTGACGCCACGGCTGTTCCGTCGATCTGATCAAGATATTCGCCTTGAAAGAGGGAGGAAGTGCGTGGTGGTTAATACGTGTTTGTACATGGCCACCCTAACTTTAACAGGAATATTTGTCAAATAGCAGCAATGTGTCCTGAACTGTCACATTTCCTCGGGTTCGAGGAAGATTTCACCGAGAGTGACATTAAATTCGGTAGTGTTCTTGACGTGATTTACTCACTTTCCTACATTCGGATTTAATTTCTTGGCTAGAAATTTGGCAAAATGATACCTGATTGAGTTAATTTGAACTGGCTATCAGCCTCAGTGGAACATTATCCCTATGAATTTTAGGAAATCCATAAATTCTAGTGTGCCACTTGCTGTGAAATTGGGGGGTCAAAAAAATTCAATCCCCCGCCCCCTTATAGCTGCATAGTGGTTTCTTCAACCACCGCCATGGGCGCTGCGCTGTGAAGCTTTGATGGCCAAGGAACGGACGCTCGCTCTTCCCCTTGCTAACCGGACACCGAGCGGTGTAGACCCTTCCCTTCCTTTCCTTTTTTTGTTATAGTCCTGGGGTGGGTTTTTTACAATATTGTAATAATTGGTACCAAACTTTCTTTTACTGTATTTCGAATTTATTTTATTGTTTAAAATAAAGAAATGTTTAATTTTAGGCCGACCGCTTGATTCCTTGTTTAAATTATGTTATTTTCTATCTACAACTTGTCGTCAGACAAAAAAACCTGACTGTTACACTAGGTGGTACAGGAGACTTCTGTTGTAGTGCCTGGATTAATTCTCTCGGCATGATGGATGCATTAAGTAGCGCCTTCATTTTTGGGACAGTTTTACGTTTAGGATCCCATTTTATTAGCCGGTAACTATCCCCGTTTAAGAGTGTTTTTATCTTCTTCTGGTAGTCCTTCGTTTCCAGTTCAGTTACAGGACGTGGTCGTCCCTTTCTTCCACCTCCTCATATACAAGAATCGGAGACAGCGTCTATCACAAGTCCACGCAGAAGGATGGATAACAGAACTCAGAAAGCTTCCGCCATTCGGCTCAGAAGAACGTTACTGATTTATAAAGCCAACATAGACAAACATGAGGCGCAGAATAACCTGAATTTTGGGGGACGCACTGCCGTCAGTTACCACTAGAGATGCGCTAAATAGTTATTTTCCGGTAACATGTTACTCCGTAACAGTTACAAGGAAATAACAGGTTCCAGTAACAGGTTATTTTAGTAACATGTTATTTTAATAAACATAGATTTCAGTACATGTTGATATAACCTTCTTAACTGCTCCCATTATAATCGCCCTCGTGTGCCGCACGTACCTAGATAATTATCTTTATTTTTATTAGGAATATACTCTGAACGTTGTTAAATCATCACAATATAATATCATGTATTCACGATAAGGAGGGAAAAGGAAACTAAAATGGATAAAAATATTTATTGATACAAAATAAAAAAAGACGTTTGAAGCTACTAATTAACAGTAAAAGTAAATAAATCAAGTAAAACTTCAGTAATTTATAATTGAAGATAATGCCAGACAATTGATTTATTGAAAGAAAATGTGGGAAGAAAGTATGACTAACTTATGCTATTATACTAATAAAAGTTTAAGTTTATTCTTGAAATATTTAATTCTATTCCTTGAGGATTACATAATATTGATCACATACGAAATGCATTGAAATGGTATTTTGTTAAATTAAACCAATATTATATTACTTTTAACATGAATATTTTTCTTAAAACTTTTAAATACAACCTTCTCTAACTTTTTATAACCTGTTAAATTAAATTCGCCAAGGTCTAGCCAGTGTCGAGCAGACAACTTATGGAGCGCTGTGCGCTCTAGCGGGCCAAGTGGAACTAAATATAACAGGTTGAGCGGAACCTGTTAAATTTAACAGGTTACATTTAACGGAACGGCTTAGCGGAACCTATTAGGGTAACAGGTTACGACGTAACAGCGTTATATTGATGTGTTGTGTCTGTCTGCAAGGCGTGTTTTACTCTCTTCTGTGTAGAATGATGATATATTTTATATCATTCCAAAAAATAAATTAGATAATTCAATCAAAATTTTCAATAATTTTCAACAAAATTTAAAATTTACCAATTAAATAGAACTTAAGCACCCTATTCATTTTAAAGATGTTAAGATTAAATTATTAACAATTAGTATAAAAAATTAACATGCTGGAAGAGTTCTTAATTACAGGTCTAATATCCCAATTTTCAAAGAAAGGCTATCAAGTTGTCACATCATATTGAATATTTTAATAAAGTTATTAATATTCTTTTTATAAATTCTTACTCCATTAATTACGTCAATGCACATGTCAAATTTTGAACGAATAAAATGAGATTATCTTACAACAATTTAAAAATTAAAAAATATTAAAAAATAAACAATAATTCAATTTTTATCAATAATATATTTTGTAAAAAACGATATCAATAATTTATATAATAAAATTTATCTTAATAAAGTTTGCGATATTATGTATTCGTAATTGTATAAATTAATACATGTGGTTTTATCGGAATTATTATTTTTTAAATTAAAGAAAGCTGCGAAGAATGGTGACCATTCGCAACCGTCGTTCGACCAAGCATGTCGTCACTGACACAGAAAGAAGCGATGAGGGCAGCTGTTTTCTTTTTTGGGTCAACTTTGATAGGATGATTAGAAAAGCCTCACTATCAAGTCCAAAGCAATTTCGGAAATGGAACGGTACTTTGAAGAACCGTTTCTAAATCGCAAGCAAAATCCTTTACAATGGTGGCACGAACACCAACACGTGTTCCCCAACATAGCAAAACTTGTAACAGAAAAATTTAACGTTTTGGCATCCTCAGTACCCTGCGAAAGAATTTTTTCTAAAGCAGGGTACATTATAAATGGCCGTAGAACACGCCTTTCGCCGAAGCATGTAGAGAAATTATTTTCCTAAATCAAATTTTTTAACAAATCTTCCTAATCAGATCTATATATCTATATATATGCTTTTATCAATTGTTTTTTAACTTAATTTATAATGTATTTGCTTATAAATTTTGTAAGAAATATGTAAATATTTGTTTATTCTTAACTTTTAATTATATATTAAAAACACTTCATATTTTTTATTTTAAATGCCTGTATAAATAATGTTTATCTTAAATTATTTTTTATCAATAATTTTTTCCATTTTAGAACAAATCTATATCACCAAATTAGTTTTGTATTTATGTATTTATTTTTGTTTACTTACTTTTTATCGATTGCAGTTACTTAAATATTTCTCTTTTTCCTTAATTTATAATGTATTTATTTTCTGTTATCATTAAAATTATTTATTTTGTAATAAAAGCTTCAAACTTTAAATGTCAGTGACGTATCAATAATTATTTTTATCCATCATAGTTTATTTGTCCTTTTCCCGGTTTATCGTCAAGGTATGATTTTATTTTAAGGCTCTTTTCACTCTTCCCCCTTATGTAAACAGCTTTCGCTAAAGTACTTCTTGTAAAATGTAGGTTGAAGTGAAAGAAAATTCTCTGCTAAGTAACGTAAACGGAAAAATAGTTAACAAATTATATTAAGTTGCTGAAATGGACAGCCAGAAAAACATACAAACATTTAAATAAATAAATATATATATATATATATATATATATATATATATATATATATATGCAAAGGAAGTATTTTCGGTCCTGTCTTACACATCATCTATATAAAAGTTTTCCCCGTAACACCAGAAACTCAGATCGTCATATTCGCAGACGTCACCGCCATCTCTGCTCACTCGAGCCGACAATCGGCACTTAACAATAAATTACAACGCACACTCGAACAATGGTTAACACGAAGGCGAAATAAGGTTAACGATGGTAAATGCGAGGTGGTCCATCTAACACATCGGACACGAAACTTGCGTCTACACAAAGACACTCCACTCCACAATCGTCGATTCAATTCTGGTACACGATTAAATTCACTGGATCGGGCCCTATAATGGAAAGTTCATACCATGAATACTGTTAGAAAAGCAAACATCAGGCTAAAACGGCTATACCCTATGCTTAACAGAACAAACACCATAAACACTTACACTGCTCGCGCCCTACACTTAACACTCATACGACCAATTATGACGTATGTAGGACCAGTCTGGGGCTTTGCAGCCAAAACCAACCTCCGTAACCTCCAATTTGTGCAAAACGAGGTCCTTAAAATCATCGCCAAGGCACCTTGGAGGGCACGCACTAAAGACGTCCATCGGGAATTGAATATTCTGCCACTAATGGACGTTATCACAGAACATGCTGTGCGTTTGTACAGCAAGACACAAATATAACATAACACCATTATGATTACACCCGCGACACTAAACATAAATGCCCCAAGCACCCCTCTCCAACGTGACACTCATTATTGTCTAAACGAATTTTACTGACCACGCAGGCTATTGGACATGCTCGGCGATCCGGACATGGCTGAGAAGAAGAGGATCGACGTGTATGATACCCAAGACCAATTACTAACAAAATCCAATCGCATGTTGCTGTCGCACACTGAGATTTTTTTCCCGGTAAGGAAACCCTTCAGGTTGAATTGTCGGCACTTTTTTCCTTAGCCAAACGCTCTACATTGTCTCTCTCACAATCTATTTCCGTGAACGACCGTATTAAAGGGTATCATGCCTTTAGGTACGAATCAAACACAAATTCCCAATCCTTGTGTTCCAGTTAGTTTACTAACAGTGTTGAACTTTAGTGCCTTTGGTGTAATGAAATTGGCACTCTTGAGTGTCTTGCAGAATATTACCAGCTAGGGGTGCGCCTTTGTGTGCCACCGGCAGTTGGGTTTGTGACCTGTGCTTACGAGCGCCTGGAGTGGCCGGCCGTGTGTTCTTGGACAACTCAATGCAATATTCAGTGTGACTTTATAGATAAATATAATATTAATTGTGAAATTCAGTGCATTTTGATTTCATTCCTGTTATAAAGGCAATATCATAATACAATAAAACACAAACAGCCCGTGTAGAAAGTGGGCGGTGCGTGCTTTCTCGGGGTCACCGCCCTTGGAACCTTTGGCCTATAAAAATGATCCTGACACTACGCTTGAAGATGACGGCAAGCCTTTCGTCCGTCGAAACGTCGCGCTTTGATCGCTGTTTGACCCGGGTGGAAACCCGAGAATATTTTATTCAACAAATACACCGGGAAAACCTTCGTCCTTTGATAATAAATTTATCAGTCTGTACGACGCGGCTAGGTTGGATGGTCTATCATGCTTTTGGGTTAAAATTTTTCAACAATTTCATTGTGCTGTTAAACGGGATGTTCTTAATATTGCATTATATATAAATGTCAGCAGTATGAGACAGGTAGAAGTTTTTTTTAGAATTTAGAATTGGCTTGTTATTAATTCGTACCCAGCTGAATTTTTTTGTATGTAGGTTTTTAAATGTCTTTTACCTAATTCAATTTAGACTCTTAACAAGCGGTGACAGTTGCAAGGGGCGTCAAAATACGTGTCAATTTCTTCTTCGTGTTCCAGGTGTTCCAATGATCGGTTAGAAAACTTCCCTAAGTTATCTTTCTTGGCATTGATTTTCACGCAAGTTTTGTACTCTACTTGTAATATTGATTTTAAAACATAGCCCCTTTAATTAATTTTCTGTAGAATCTTAAATTGTTACATGACATATTTGAAAATAGTTATTTTGTAAATAAATAATCCACTTCAATTTCTCTTTCGTTACTTTAAGATACATTTTACGGGATTCAAATAGCACTCATTTACAATTGGCGCACAGAGATGCGCCTTATGGGCGGGCGGAACCTGTCACGCTCACAGCCCCGTTGTTAAGACTTTATATTATTATTCTCTTTGATTAAAACGATGTTGGCTTAATTCAATTGAATATATTCAAGTTTTCTAAAAAGAGGAAGTATAAAATGCATATCTTCATCACTGTTTGCGATGGGTCTGCTCCTTCCATCGCCTCCCCTTCACGAGTACTACTAATTCTTCTTCCTTGGCTCTACAGTCCTTTGGGAGCCTTGATCTACCATGTTAACTGCGGACTGCCATCCTACATGACACATTCTGAATTTGGAGTGATACGAGGTCAGCGTACCGATTCTCCGGCAGTCCTAATCCCAGTCTCTGTGACCGTGACGGTACAAACATCCAAATCCATGCTAGGATTCGAACCCGGGACTTCTGTGTTGTGAGGCTGCGACGCTGGAAAGTAGACAACAGGAGGTAAGCACGAGGACTTCCAGTTGGAAGTTATTAGTTTTAATAACAACTAATTTCGATCCCACAATTAAATAGAACCAAGTTGGGACTGCTAAAGGGCGAAGGGCAGTTGACACAAGTTTGCATAACTTGAAGTTTATCGACATTGGGAATGCTAATATTTAATTCCACGGTGGGGGCGTATATTTGGCCGTTATCGTATGTTTATAATGTACCGTACATGTCTGGGGAAAAGAAGAGAGGAAAGCGACTAAAACCAGCTACAACGCGCCAATAACTTGCGCCCTTATAAGTTTTTTCCTCTAATTGCTTCCAACCAAAACCTTCCGAAAAGCACGCGTAATGTTGACCACTATGATTTATATCTCTTTTTAAAAATGTCAATACAATTAAAGAGATGATAATTTAACTCAGTTGAACTTTAATCTTTAGTTATTTACATTACTTTGACCAGGCCTGCGTGTCTAAATAATTTGAATGTATTTAGATTTGGTAATATCTACACTTTATTGTGATATTCAATCCTTATATTGGTCTCATGCAATATTCCATGCTAACCTATTCTATGCATGACTACCACATTCTTCCTTATCTACCCACTATATTCCATCCTTGCCTCCCTCTTCTGTTCTAACCTCACATACTTCCTTTAATGCTAATTTTACAAGACCATCAGGTCTCAAACCGTGGTCTATCATCTAGGCCTTCTCCCAGTCAAATTCCTCCATATTCTTCTTTCTTCCCCTATTCTGTTTAGAACTTCCTGGTAAGTTACTCCATCCAACCATCTGATTTTCTGCATTCTCCAATAGCATCAAATTGGAAGCTTCTATTCTTTTCTTGTCTGCAACTCCTCAAATATTCCTTCTCAATCTAACACCCTTTGTTATTCCACTGTTTCCCATACTACACTCCATTATCTTGGTTTTCCCTGTATTAATTTCATATTGAACTCTTTCTCCAAGACCACACTTCCAAGACTTCTTCTGACTCCCCTAATACTACAATATAATCGGAAAACCGTAGGATTTTTATTTCTCCTCCTTGCAGGATTATTCCATTTCCATATTCCGTTTTAACTTTCTTCATCGCCGTTCTATATAAGTTAAACGGCGACAGAATACACCCTTATCTCACTCCTTTATTTATTTTTTCTTGTCCCTCAATTATAATTACTCCTGACTGCCTTCTGTAAAAGTTCTGTATAATTCTTCTTTCTCGATATTTTATTCGTATTCAAAATCCTTAGTTGTGTGTTTCATTCTACATCATCAAAGGCATTTTATAATTATACAAATTTCATGGACGTTGGCTGTTTTTTCGCATCGTTGACTTCTAAAATTAGACGCAGTCAATATTCCTCCTCCTAAAACTAAATTGACTCTGACCATAATCTGCTGGTTATGAAATGCAGGCTGAAAATGAAAAAACTCAAGTAAGGAATTAGAACAAAAAGATGGGAACTGGAAGAACTGCAACAGCAGGTTGTACTTTAGAGTTTTAAAGAGTAGATTAATAGAGAAAGAAACAATGTAGAAGAGAAATGGACACTCTTGAAGGAAGAAATGACTAGAGCAGCAGAAGAAAATATAGGAAGAATAGCTCAATCCAATAGGGAAGCATGGATAACACAAGAAATAATAAAAATGATTAATGAAAAACGGGAGAAATGCAAATGGTAAAGAGCAGTACAGACGCTTGAAGAATGATATATAAATAGGATGTACAGATCAGCCAAAGAGGCTTGGCTACAAGAGAAATGCATAGAAGTTTAAGATTTCATGTTGAAAGGGACAATAGATGCAGCTTATAGGAAAATATTAGCAAGAACATCAGGAGAGCGGATCGGAAGCCAATTATGGATAAAAAAGAAAAAGCAGAAAGATGGAAGGAATATCTAGAAGAGTTGTATCATGGTAGAAATCTAGATCAGTCAAAAATAGAAGAAGAAGAGGAGGTGGATGATGAAAAGTTGGGGGACAAAATTATAAGGTCAGAGTTTGACAGGGCGCTGATAGACCTGATCAATTGTAAAGCGCCGGGATTTGATAACATTTCAGCAGAGTTGATAAGATCACGGCTATTCAGGATAGTTTTCGAAATCTACGAAACAAGAGTCCCAGAAGATTTTAGTAAAAACATAATTATACCCATACCGAAGAAAACAGGGCTGATAGATGCAAGACAATTAGTTTAGTATCCCATGAATGAAAAATATTAACTAAAAAAGTATATAGGAGAATGGAACGTCAAATAGAATGCGAGTTAGGAGACAATCAATTTGGCTTTAGGAAGAATGTAGGGACAAGAGAAGCAATATTTACTTTGTGACTGATTTTAGAAGACAGGATAAGAAAAAATCGGCCTATGTTCATGGCGTTTGTATATTTAGAAAAAGCGTTTCATAATGTGAACGGGTACAACTATTAAGAATTTTGAAGAGCACTGATTTCGAAACATGCTCAATGTTTTTAATATTCCTATTTGAATTAATATTTGTACCTTATATATTTGAAAACCCTAATATATAGTGTAAATAAATAATCCACTTTAATTTGTCTTTTGCTGCTTTAAGAAGGACTTTAGCGGACTCAAAAAGCGCTGTTTTTACATGGGCTCTTATGGGCCTACGAGCGAGCTACACTACAGTGGAGGGGATGGCCGTTACGCTCTCAGCGCTGCAACTGCCTCGTTATCTATTTAAGATACTATTTCGATTTACAAGGGGAGTGATGTTCGTCGAAGTTGGGTTGGCTGTGCACTGACTACCGTTTACATCGTGGGCAGATAAATGCCCACGTATTCACTGACAGCTCTGTGCTGCCCTGGTTACAAAAAGGGCAGTGAACTCTGATACATATTTACACTTCTCTGCTATTTCTTGGCAACTACGACTCGTTGGAATGTTGAAGTTGAATAGTATCGATATATTGTTTATGTCAAGTCGAATATTTTTCCCCTTTGTGTTTTTCGCGCATGCATAATGTCCGTGTTTCATAGTCAGAAACTAATCACTTTGTATTTGTGCTAGAAAAGGCGTAACGAAAGAGGAGGAAGGTCAAACTTAGTATTACGCTCCGCTATAGATACGTAAAAACGAAAACAGTTGGTTAGTAATATTGCTTTGCATAATTATTACTATAGTAATTAATCAATAATAAATACAGCGCCTGTACTTTAACCTGGTTTTCAATGTTTAATTGACTCGGTTTTTATTACTTGTTGTTTTATTCCCCTTACAGATTCAATTACTGAACAAAATAAAATGAATTATTTATCATTTCGTGTGATAGCAGTTATTTGGCTTAGTTTTTTGCCAGTTTAAGTTTGTACCCTTGGAGGGTGGATAATTCTTTTTGGAAAGTTTACTTTAAAATGTATAAGCGAGTAGGTGCAACAGACGAACTCTATCCTAAACGCTTGCTGAACCAAACCATCAATTACTCCAATTGCACGCTAATAAAGCCGCGTCGAGGTTTGCGAGCAACGAAACGAACACGAGGCTGTGCCCATGCGCAAGATCAGCTAGGATTTCTCACCGTGTTGTCGGTATTTTTAAGAAACATCAAAGGAATGCTCGTTTCGACTACATCGTAGTGTGGACGTCGGCCGAGCGAGGCGGACACCCCTGTTATGTGGAACTTGAAGAATAATAATCATTATAATGAAATGAGAAGAATAGATGAAGATTGAAAATATTCCAATGAATTTTAAGTAATTCAGTTACTATTTACTCTCTTATCTACATTTACCATTGGATATTAATCCTAAATTTCTTTCATCTACAAGAAAAAACATTTAAATATATATATATATTATACGTGTTTAAGTTTTTACAATTATCTAAAAAAGGATGAAAGCTTGAAAATATGGATTACTCTAATGTATTTCAACTGCTACTGCTCGATCACATTAATTTTTAAATGTAACAATAGTTAAAATAAATACATAAGAATTTTTGTATCATAAAGACAGGTAGCCACGTGCAATTATTCCTTAAATAAATTAACAATGAAAGATGTGAAATTATCCTTATAAAAACACAATAGCACGTGACAAATAATTGTAAGAACACTAAACTTTAAGTAAGGTTTTATTAACATCAGTATTATTAAATGAAATAAATTTCGAAATTGTAAAAATAATTATAATTAAGTTTTCATTAAAAAAAACATTAAAAGTTGTTTTCTATTACATTACATCGCAATATAAATAAAATAAATTACCCGCTTCCTATACGTTGCGTTTAATAAATCTTTCCTCGGCTCGTTCCTTAAGCTAGGGCAGTGATGTTCGTCGAAGTTGGGTTGGCTATGCACTGCCTACCATTTACATCTTGGGCAGATAACTGCCCACTTCTTCACTGACAATTCTGTGCAAGTGCTGCCCTCACTACAGAACGGGCAGAGAACTCTGATGCATGTTTATACTTCTCTGCTATTTTTGGCAACTACGACCGGTAGGAATCAAATCACTTAATGGTTGCTACCATCATAGAGAGGCTACGAGGACGTTACAGCGCCCTGGGTGGCAGCAACTAACAACAGGCACAATCAAAATGTCTACGGTCAAGAACTTTGACCGTATGTACTGTGTTAAATGACTGAGGTTGAATAATCGTGTATTTTTGTGATTAAAATATATTGTTTTTCATCCGAAATCATGCCAAATGTGTGTTCAGGGTACAATTGTACTAATCGTAGTTCAAAAACAACTGGAATATCGTATTTTAAGTAAATATCATCATATTTTCACTTTTGACAGCACGTGTTTGTAACTTCGATATTTACCAAATTTCTGATCTTCGTGGTGCTCTAGAATGCAAGCCAGCTCTCTTTTTATGAAAATAGTTCTCTGTACTGTAATTAATGAATGTGTTTTATGTCGTTTAACCTTGATCCCTATCAACTTTCAACTATATTTAATGTCAGTCTAGATGCATTTAGATGTTACTTGTACAACGTACAATTGTATGATTGTAAAAAAATTAAAATTTTAGATATTGGGAGTAATCTTTATTATAGACTGATGCTTCATATCTCATCTAATAATTCGGCATTAATATCAGAAATGACTGATTTAAAACAAAAATTATAAATTAACTATTATAAAGTTTCCTATTCATTAACTGTCAATGTTTACATGTTGTATTTAGCATTGAGATGATGTTAATGAGCCCTATCCGTGTTAACTTTAATTTCGGCACTTTCCTTGTGTGACATTACAGAAATAATTTACAATTTTTAAGTGATGTGTTATATATATTATATGTAATGAAACACTTTCTAGCTGGTTTCCGCTCATTTGTAACTTTAATACATATGTATATATAGTTTTTAAATATTGATTTACGAGATACGCTTCCTGCACGTATTCGTAAGTCCACCTCATTTCAATTCCAGCAGACGACAGGACACGCCCACCTTTCCATTAAAAAAATGGCGCCTGAGCCTTCAATTTGCTTCAAATATGGCGGCACCTTGTCCAGTCTATGTTGTTTATATATGTCTTTGGTTGCTACCCTGGCTGCTTAAGCCCCGTCCACACTTGCGAGCACGAACCGAGCAACAAGCTGAAACTTGCTCGGTTCGGCGTTCTAGTGCCAGCGAACACACGCGGCCTATGAACACGAGCCACTAGAAAGGAATCGATCTTCATCTTTGAAGACATACTCCAAGCAGTGAGTGTAGCAACAAACTAGAGATTTGATTGTAAGGAACGAGCCGAGGAAAGATTTATTAAACGCAACGTATAGGCTCGTGTTCATAGGCCGCTCGGTTCTCGTGTGTTCGCTGGCACTAGAACGCCGAACCGAGCAAGTTTCAGCTTGTTGCTCGGTTCGTGCTCGCAAGTGTGGACGGGGCTTTAGAGTAAAATGTCTTCAAAGATGATGACTCCTTTCTTGTGGCTCATGTTCGCTGGCACTAGAACGCCGAACCGAACAAGTTTCAGCTTGTTGCTCGGTTCGTGCTCACAAGCGTGGACGGGGCTTTAACCAAATAGCACGCGAATTGAAAACGCAAAATACAAATTGTTGAGCATCGAGCAATCGATAGCCATCTCTTCCACACTGTTCACAGTCGATAATTGACAACCGTAACTGCCACTTTATTGTAATCATAAATCCTGATTTATAAAAATATTTCGTAGAACCTGAATGTTTCCTTGTATTGTACAGATGAATATGGCTTATTAAGCCAATAGCTTCTGAGTTGTCACTGCAGCACTGACGTATGCTTATACGCCACTGACAACACTGCCCCTCGTTTTCTGGCAGCTAAGATACCCTTTGGTCACACACACATCTTTGGCTTTTGATAGAAATTAAATGCAGTAAAGGAGTAAATAAATATTTATAATTGATTTTGTTAGAGGAGAATGTATTCTTCCCCTGTTTAATTTCTTTAAAGTCCACTTTAACTATATATAATTATCAATAGGCATAAATATTCATTATATAATCATTTATTGGCATATTGCGGTATTATCTTTGTACTACTCTGTCATTATCTTCGACTCAGCTGTTACCTCAAGTGGGAGGGTTATGATGTGATCAAAATTTCGTCGGTATTTACAATATTACATCGATAATTTTGTGTATCACAACGTTTTAATGTGTGTATGAAATTAAATGTATTATTGCTGCTAACTGTGGAGGAGCAGTATGATTCATAATTATAAAAGGACTAAAATTAAGTATAGAGAAACGATAAACAATATTTATTTGCAATGATAAGATGATGAGGAAAATATTATTATTTTCAACTAAAATTATTAATTATGGAGAATATTTTTTCAAGTACAATACCTATTATATCTTGACACCTAATACTTCCTAGAGCACCTTATCATATGACAACAAATCTAGATATGAAAAGCAGTATGTATTCCTTTAAAGGAATTCTCTTTGCTATAATGATTGTATTAATATTTTGTTTGGGTCTCAACTCAATATTTGCTCATCTTGGTGATGTATCCCCACCCATGTCAAATGAAGAGAAAGAAGAATTAAAGTGAGTAGAACAATAAGACTATAAAATAATATATCTTTTCCTGTTGTGTTAGAATTTAAATTATTTTGTTTCTATGACATTTGAATGTTGTATGGAAATAAAAAGGAATCATATTAAAATGAAGTTAAGATAATTTTTTATTCCAGGGTTCATAAATATTTTTTTTAAAGGGAACTATAATTTTGACCCTAAAAAGTGTCATTTAATTGTTATAGTTTTAAGTTTAAACCCTTTTCAGCTATTATGTATGTTATGCGCCAAAATTATTGAAATGACTATTAAGATGGAAATTTGTACATAGTATATTAATTTATATGCTAGTTTGAAATTTGGAAGAATTATATTCTTACAATATATTATATTAATTCTTAGAACCAAGAAATTATCTTTTTCATGTTTACAAATAGTCATAAACAACATAGACTTTAAAATATTTTTTATTTGGTTATAATAATATTTTGTGGTATTTATGAATTACGTATGTTTACAGATTTGAGGCAAGAGACATGTTTTACCATGCATATAGAGCATATATGGTGAGTAAATGTTTATTAGTATGTTTTATACAACTTGAGATAACTAGGTTAAAAAGAACTGAAAACAAGGGAAGGACTAAATAAAGTAAAAATATTATTGAGACAATAATGGAAGAATTATTCAAATAAAAATAAAATAATTTTGTTTGAATGGACTTTCAGTATATGACAATTTAAAATAAAATGCATAAAAAATTGTGTGAATTACAAGTGTTCTAATATTACAAAACTCCATGTTGTTGGTGCAATGTAATATTTTAATTAATGAACTGAGGAGGTCCCAAAAGTTGGGACAAAACATTTTCAAATTCAATTAGTCTGTTTCTTACTTTTGGCCATTCTTTGAATTTTATGTATAATATTAAGACCGATGAATTCAAAATGCTTTAATTACATTTAAGCTCTTGCTAGCATCAAATTGAGAAACAAACAAATCAGGGGGACAAAAGTCTAAACATTGAAACATCATTGATCGGCCTTATTTCAGCCAGGGGTTAGGAGCTGGTTGGATGGTAGAAAATGCCATAGACAATGTTCATCATCTGCTGACAAATCAGGCTGTATATTATAAACAGGTGCGCAGGTATTCAATGAACCTAGCCGTTGGGAAGTCTAATTTACTTGTCACAGTTAATTTTAGGGCACCAGCATTGTTCATAAACCTACTCTTGTTAAAAATACTGTTGCTTCCACTCATATTGTTGCCATCAGTGGCATCAGATGGGTGTGTTTTGGTTACAAAAAGACAAAGTCGTATTGTTGCCTATGGTTTTTCAGCATGAAGGTCCCAAAATTCGTTGTGCTGTATCCTTTATTATTTATTGCCATAGTGTTCCACCACAAATGACAGGTCACCTCAACCAATTTGAGAGCTGCACTCAAGTCAAGCCTTCTCATCCAGCAAACATTACATTTATTTGACATAACACTCACCAATCAGAAACATTCTCAATTTGATTCTAGTTTGTAGCAATCCACTTTTGGTGTTTTAAAAATAGATATGCTGATAGCAAAATATAATTACATAAATCATTTTTGATATATAATAATTTATGTGCAGGAAAATGCATATCCAGCAGATGAACTTATGCCTTTGAGCTGTAGTGGAAGATGGCGAGGAACAGAACCAGGCCGTGGAGACATAGATGATTCACTGGGAAAGTAAGTCTTGTTCATTCATAAACTATTTAAATTTTTTTGATTTTTTGCTTATTTTAAATAATTTTTACATGTATTTTTCATAATCGATCCCACTCACTGTCAATTTACTATTCAAATTCCTTGTTTTCCTGCAGATATATAATTTTAAATTTGAATACATAATATTTTGTTTAATTATAAAATATTTAGATTTAAATTAAATTGTTAAAATAATGGAGACTTGGCATTTTGCATATATAGACATAAATAAAGTGACCGTGCCCATTGAAGGTTACGGTCAAAATGTTATTTAACAATATGTTGATATTGTAAACTGTTAAAAATTCATTAAAGAAAAATTAAATAAATAATGGAATGCTACTAAGAATTAAATCACTGTAACCAAAAAGTGTCCTAATTTTGTTAAATTATTCATATTATTTTTTTACCTTATTAGCAGTACGAATGCAACAAATATGTAGCAATTTTCTCATCAGTTTTGAGAATTAGTTAATCTAAATTAAATGTGCTTGGACACATTATTAGCAAAATACATTTCGAACCATTCCATGATTTTCTCAGTGTATTTTAAATTGAATTATGACTGATGGCTTATTGATGATTTTTTATTGTATCCCCAATGAGAGACAAGAATGGAAAAATGTCAACTAGTCCAGGGACTTGAACCCCAGACCTTCCGATTTCGGGGTGGGTGCTCAACCACAGAGCGAATCCGAGTTGCCATCCAAGGACCGATTCAACATTCCTCCATTCTAGAAATTGGGAGGTCATGGATTGGAATCCCAGTCCGGTTGACATTTTTACATTCATATCACTCTTCTAAAATATCTATATGCTCCTGCTTGAGCTTTGGGTGAAAGCATTTCTACTTCCTTAGACTATATAATTTTGCAAAATATATAACTTTGAAATTCTTGAGGCTTTGACAATATTACCATCATCTGTATAGAAAAATAATTATTCAATTTTATAAAACAAACTTTCATTTTTATTCATTACTGTTTCGGGATAATCCTCATATAGCCTGTTAACTCCCCCCCCCCCCCCAAATTATCAGAATATAACTATCATTTTTAACTATTCTCTTAACAACTCTTGTCATAATTTTATTTTGTTTCAGTTTCTCTTTGACTCTGATTGATACTTTGGATACATTAGTGGTAAGTATTAAGAAATTTTTCTATTAAATTGAATTATTGTGTTTATCACAATTTTTTCATAGAAATGCAAAATTAATTTTTCAAATTATGTAAAACCATTTAATTTTTCTTGTCTTTCATTGTTTTTTTGAGGAAATTCAACACAATATTAGATTTTCTTTTAGTAATGGCAAGTATAAAATTTTGTCTGTTTACTTAATGCGATCATAATAGTGATATATCTCTGTCAGTCACTCATGTTACAAATGCAGTAGATCATTTGAGTGTCTGACATGTGTGATTGTTCTAATTGGCACAAAACATGGGTGAAGTGAGCAACTGTGCTCTGAGAGAATTTCTGCTGTTACATTGAGCTGATATTCTGTCTCTATTACAGCTATTGCTCATTTTACATATTCCTCACTGATTTACCATTGCCTGGAATTATATTTTTAATTTAGTTCATGACAGGTATATGCCTTCTTGTAGCAACTTTCAAGGATTAGCCAAGCTGAATAAACTTTAAAAATAATCCAGAATTATGGTGGATTTGAATGTAACCAAATAGGCCACAGTAATAAAAAATTAGTATTCAAAAGTGAGTGGCAAAAATACTGCAGATACATTCTGCTTTAGTTAAATTGTATTAAATTTGAAGCACTTTTTGTATATCAACATATTGCAGGTACTGACTAGACATTAAATTTGCATTTAATTCAACTGATTTAGACATCATTTGCAAGTCCTTGGAAAAGTTCTCTTAACAAATCTTTTTGTTATTACTACTATGTTTAGATTATATATGTAGATAGCAATTACCTGATTCTTAAAACTTTCCTAGTAATCTTTGTATAATTGGGGTTTCCATCAGGGTCTAGATTTTATAACAACGTTTCTTCAAATGAGAAAAATATGGCAACAACAGTTATTGAAACATTGCATTACAAAAAAAAATTTACTTTGTCTGTTTTTCTAAAAAAAAGTATGTAAACTTTAACTTATAAATCTTGGAAATTCAAAAGAATATTATACTCATGAATCCTGTTCATATATAATTGTCAATTTTTGTGGAGGAGAATGTCATGAAATTAAAAAAGAAAGAGCTGAATACTATTCATGCTTTACTAAATTGTTGCAGGTTCTTGGTGATCTAGAAGAATTTGAACATGCTGTTAAATTAGTTTTAAGAGATGTGTCATTTGATAATGATATTGTTGTATCTGTATTTGAAACAAATATAAGAGTTCTTGGGTGAGTATTTTACTTTATATTTTTAAGAATTAATGTTATGTGAGGTATGATCCAAAGAGGATGAGAATTTTTGTTTTTCTTAAATAAACTTTATTTATTAATCAAGATAAATTTTGTCACCTTCGAAGTAATTGCTTCAGATACAATACATTTGTGCCACCACTTTTTCAAATATTGGAAGTACTTCTGGAACTCGTGTTTTGGTATAATAATAATAATAATATAATAATAATAATTATCATATTCCGTAGATCCTGTAAAGAAGCTAAGCTTCAAGGATGTGGAATGGGTCAGGGTGTACATTTATTACATTATTTTATTGTATAAAAGATAAATATACTTATAACAAATTTTTGTATTATAAACTAATTAATTAATTACTCTTCTCCGATTCTTCTATAAATTCCTTTATTGAATAGAAGGAGTGGCTAAGCAAAAATAAGCGTAATTCAGTCTTAAATTTACCTTGATTATCGGACAACTGTTTAATTCTGTGCGGCAGTCTGTTGAAGATGGATATCCCTGAATAATGCACACCTTTCTGTGCAATTGACAATGCTTTACATTTTTTATACAGATTATTTTTGTTCCTTGTATTGAAGGGATGAATATCAGTATTATTCAAAAATAAGTGCCTATTTGTGATTACAAATAACATCAATGAATAAATGTATTGGCACGTCAAAGTGAAAATACCTAACTTTTTGAACAGAGTTCTGCAAGAAGTTCGTGAGGAAACTTGACATATTGCTCTAATAACACGTTTTTGGCTAATAAAAATCTTATCTATGCCTACTGAGTTGCCCCAAAATATAATACCATATGATAAAATAGAATGAAAATATGCAAAGTATACTAATTTTCTTGTTTTTAAATCACTGAAGGTGGACATTGCTCTGACAGCATATGTAGCTGAGCTGAGTTTCTTAAGTAATTGATTAATCTGATCAGTCCAATTTAATTTATTATTTACTAAAAGACCTAAGAATTTAACAGAGGAAGTTTCATTTACATTTTTGCTGTCGTATTTAAGTGTTATAGATTGTAAAGTTGTGTTGAGTGTGTGAAATTGCATGAAATGTGTTTTGTCACAGTTATTTGTTAGTCCGTTTGCATTAAACCATGTTAGCAGGTTAGTTAAATTATTGTTACTTGCCTCTTCTAGTGTGTCTTTGTTACTTTTTACTATTACACTAGTATCATCTGCAAAGAGGATAGCTTTAGAAGTTGAATCTATGGTATTAGGAAGATCATTTATATATATAAGGAATAATAACGGCCCTAATACTGATCCCTGTGGGACCCCAGTTTTAATAATTCCCCAATCTGATTTATGTTTTTCACCTGTGCACGAGTCTTTTAATACTACTCTTTGCATTCTATTTTGTAAGTATGAATTAATATATAGCATTTAGCTGCTTCAGCGATTCTGATTTTATCTTGTCAATAGTGGCAAAAATGGTTGCAATAGTTGGAAGTAATGTATTTTACTCCTCAGAAAAATGCAAATTAATAGTGAAACAAATTTCAAATAATTAAAGAAATTAAGACAATATATATTAAGAAAATTAATGAAACAACCTTTAACAGACAAAGTTTTATTATATAAACCAATATTTTGGTACATGTTTGTGCCCTCTTCAAGGTTAACAATTTTTAAATTTAAATCTACATTAAAGACAATAGTCAAACAGAAGTATATATACTTTATAAAACATAATAAAAAAAGTCATTCACCTATTCTCAAATAAATAAAGTAAATTAACAAATCAAACTCAGGAGTTAACGATCAGGTCACACAACATTGGTTACTTTCCTGAGGCACTATGTGGCATATAGACACTGAAGTTAAATATCAAGCTATGAATAAATTCATTCCACTTTTAAATATGCAAGAAACACACACCAACTACTAATACAGTAAACATGGCACCAAGTGTTGAATATTATAATGAATATTAACTGCAAAACATGCTGGTGGTATAAAAAGGGTTATGTGTATGGGATGTGATCTTTCATGTCATTTTAGCTGTGTGAAAATTAATACAGATCTAAAAAGTAATGGCCTTTAATTTGAACATTGAAGTTTATTTCTACTTTTTATAAATTGGTTGTATTATTCCCTGGTTTCATTAATCTGGGATTTTTTCTTTATTCCATATTAGTTAAATCAATCCATGTATTTTTCTTATCAACTTTTAATGACTTTTGCAGTTACACTATCAGTTCCTGCAGCCTTTTAGCTATTCAATTTATTTTCCATTTCTTGATTACTTTCTCAATCTCTTCATATCCTTGATCTTTTAGGTATGATATACACTTTGTTCTATTTCTTTAGGAACATTTTTGGTTAAAGCATTTGTTTACAATTCCCTCTATGTTTTTATTATTTTATCATATCTATGTCTTTTCTTAGATAATTTTTGAAGGTTTGAGACAATATAACAATAGATGGAAATTATGGGTATTCTTAAGATTTGGTCAAAGGTCTGAAATTATGCAGTTAAATTCCTGTTTAATTAGCTTATCATTGGTACAGATATGGATTACTCTGTTTAATAAATGAGTGGCTATGCCTAATTTAGTTTTTTATGGATATATATATATATATATATGAGATAGGAAATGACATTGTCATGTTTAAAACAATTAATGGGGAAAGGACAGAGAGATAGAAAGAAGATGACTTACCTGAGGTTCATAGATGGTAGACACCTTGTGAGGTTTAGAGAACTTGAATTTTCGGAGGCACCGCCCCCTTCATCAGAAAGTTAGGAAGACATTTCCAGTGATCGGCTAGCCGACAAGTTCTCTAAACCTCACAAGGTGTCTACCATCTATGAACCTTAGGTAAGTCATCTTCTTTCTATCTCTCTGTCCTTTCCCCATTAATTATATATATATTATATAATTATATATATATGGAAAGATAGAAATATTTGGGAGAAAGGCAGGAAATTCGCTCTTTAAATCATATGTACGGCATGGAATCATGCACAAGGAAATACATATGTCAAGCGTAGAAGGGAATGGAAGAAGGAAGAAAGACTGAAAAAATTCGATGTGGCCAGGACTCGAACCTGGGTGCACGAAACAACAGTGCATCACCCCTAGAGCCGGGGCGCGCGTCTATCCACTCCGCCACCACATCGAGCACGACCAACCGAACATTTTCAGTCTATATATATTAGGTTTTCAAGTTAGGATGGATAGAGAAGAGGGATGGAAGAATTAGGAGCATCCGTTAAGGATAAATTAAATATATATATAACTTTATTTGCCCCTATGGTAAATCAATATTCTTTGTTTTCAGTGGATTACTATCAGCTCACATTATGGCAGAGTATTTACAACAGCGAGCTGGTCTTATGATTTGGTATCGAGGAGAGTTACTGCAACTTGCACAGGATTTGGGATACCGTTTACTTCCTGCCTTCAATACCAACACAGGAATTCCACATGCAAGGGTAATTTTCAAAAGCAAGAATATTTTTATGTGAATTGTATGTTATGCTATTAATTTTATTAAGATCTTCTACATTTAATCAATGGGCACACAGAAATACAACTGCTGGAGAACAATGCAACTCCAATATATAATTTTCTAATCTATTTTATACCTGAATAGTTATATGCATTGCTTAGACATTCATGTACATTTATATTCTACTTTTGTAAGACTTGGAAGCCTGTAAAATCTGCAATATTAATTTCAGCAATTTTTTGTCATATTACAGATAAATTTACGATATGGCCTAAATACTTCAAAATTGGAGTCTTCAAGAGAAACTTGCACTGCATGTGCAGGAACCATGATATTGGAAATGGCTGCATTGTCAAGACTTAGTGGTGAAACAGTATTTGAAGTAAGAATTTAATTATATCATTACTCTTCGTGTATGTATACCTAAAACCTAATATGAAAGGTTGAAAATATTTGGTAAAAGTTGTATTTGACTTGGTAAAAGAATTGGCTAATGCACATCACAGCTCAAGTTGCAGATGAGTCAGGAAATGACATTGTCATGTTAATTAAAACAATTAATAGGGAAAGGACAGAGGATAGAAAGACTTACCTGAGGTTCATAGAGACATTGAGAGAGAAAGTTGGTGACCTGGTGTGGTCAATTGTTTACAACCTAAGCTAGCAGTGCAGCAAATTTTGGCTGCTCAGTCGTCGGCTAGCTGATCACTGGAAATGTCTTCCTAACTTTCTGATGAAGGGGGCGGTACCTCCGAAAATTCAAGTACTCTAAACCTCACAAGGTGCCTACCATCTATGAACCTCAGGTAAGTCATCTACTTTCTATCTCTCTTTTCTTTCCTTATTAATTGTTGTAATTAACATGTCAAAATCATTTCCTGATAATGATGTGACATTAAAGTAATTAACATAATTAGTAAGGACAGAAAAGGGTGAAAGAAAGGTGGTCGCTTACTGGCAGTCACCATTGTATTATTAAAGTTTTCGGAGGATACTGACCCCTTAATCAAGAGAACCTACATCTTTAAACTTGAGGAAAGTTATCACCTTTAAGAAGTTATGTTTGTTCTCCAATCATGTAAAAATATCAATTGCTTATTTACAAATTTTAATTTTTCAGGATTATGTTGCATTGCTAAAATGGTATTTGATGTACCTAGCTGAAGTCTTGTAGAACTAATAAAGAATTCTATTCATTCAAACAATTTTTCTGACTTTAAGTATAATAATAGATAAATAAAAATATTGCAAAAAAGTCAGCTAATAACTTTAACCAGTATTTAGTTAATAAACTAAAACTTTGTGGATTACTACTGGTAAATTTTTAAACGGATTATGAGAAATTTGGTATCTCAGACAATAGAAACCATCGTGGGAGGTTGTCCATGACACCAAATATCTCATAATGTAAATAGTACATCCATTTATAAAATTTACCTGAAGAAGTCCACAAAGTTGAATGGAACATTTTATTTATACTAATTAAATTTATTTGCTGACTTATTTGGCCATATTTTTATTAATCCTATTTATTAATATAAACTGTTAATGGTAATTTATAAAATATTTGTTGCCAACTCAATCATATTTATAAATTTATTTTCTGCTTTCAAAGGAAAAGGCACACAGAGCAATGGATGAGCTTTGGAAACTGAGGCATAGAAGCTCGGATCTTATGGGAACTGTTGTAAATATCCATTCTGGAGACTGGGTTCGAAGAGACTCTGGAGTTGGAGCTGGAATAGATTCATACTATGAATACTGCTTGAAAGCATACATTCTTCTTGGTGATGAGCGTTATTTGGGGAGATTTAATAAAGTATGTATTTTATCTTCAGTTTATTGAGCTTTCTAAGTCCTAGGGAACAATTAAAAACTTAAAACAATTAAAAATAATAAATGAATGAAAACAGTCAAATTTGTCAGAAAAAATTAAAAAACATAAAATTTAACACAATGTTATTTCCTCAATCTAAGACTTAATCAGATATACAATGGTTTATAAATCCATATTAAAATTATATTTAAAAACGTTTTGATTAATGTTTCTACCATACTACCTACGTTCATGGCATTTGTAGATTTAGAAAAAGCATTTGATAATGTGAGTTTGAACCAACTATTACGGGTTTTGAATAGCACTAGAATAAATTGTCAAGAAAGGAGGCTTATACATAACCTCTACAGAAGACAGGCAGCAGTAATAAGAATAGAAAATAAACATAAGAAAGCCATAATCAAGAAAGGATTAAGACAAGGATGCAGTCTGTCGCCCATCCTGTTTAACTTATATATAGAACGGGCGATGGAAAAAGTTAAAACAATATGGAAAATGAATTATACTGTAAGGAGAAGAAATAAAAACCCTACACTTTCCCTATGATATTGTAGTATTAGGCGAGTCAGAAGAAGACTTCGAAACCATAATAAATGGCATGAACATGGTCCTGGAGAAAGAGTTCAATATGAGGATTAATAGAGGGAGAACCAAGGTAATGGAGTGTAGTATGAGAAACCGTGGAATAACAAAGGGATATTTTGATGGAGGTTAAGGAATTCTGCTCCTTCGAAAGCGTAATAACTAGGTATGGTAGAAGTATAGTAGACATAAAGAGAAGGATAACACAGGCAAGGAAGTGTTTTGCAAAAAAGAGGAATTTACTTATGGGTAATATAAGTGTGAATATTAGAAAATCGTTGGAAAAAAATGTTTGTATTAAGTGTGGTATTATGTGGGTGCAAAATGTGGCCGATAGGAGTTGTGGAAAGGAAAAGAATAGAAGCCTTTGAAATGTGATGCTGTTGGTGAATGCTGAAAATCAGAAGGCTGGATAGAATCACAAATTAGGAAGTTCTAAATAGAATAGGGGAAGTGAGAGAATATGGAGGATGTTGACCAAGAGAAGGAGTAGATTAATGGGCCACATTTTAAGGCATTATGGTTTTGTAAAATTAGCATTGAAGGGAACTGTGTGGGGTAAGAACAGAATAGGGGGGACAAGGGTGAAATACGCTAAGTAGATTAGGGAGGTTGTGGTATCTGCTAGTTATGTGAAAATGTGCAAGATAGGCTAGCATAGGGGTTTGAATCAGAGAAGTCGTTGACTGAATACCACAACAACTATAACATTAGATGAATATATTTATCTCATTATTTTCATACATTTACAAATTCCTGTGTTAATATAATACAAATGTTGACATCTTATAAATAAATTTTGTGTATAATTTCCTAGGCATGCTCTATCAGAAATGACTGTTGAGAATCAAAATGAGTATAACAGTGTGCTTCAAAAAATACACATTTATTTTGTATGATTTTAAAGTATTAACAGAGCAAGAATTTTAACTTATTGAAAGTTTAATGCTAATGTATGTTGCAGACTTAATACTTTGATATTTTAATTTAACAATAAAGATTTTTATTAATGACTATTTAATTTATTAGTATTATATTTTACATTTTGTAAATGATGGGGGATATTAATTATTTAACGAATTTAATAATTGGGTTTAATATGTACATTTATTAACTGAAAACACAGAAATTTTAAAATGGGTTCGGTATGTAAATATCATGAACAAAAATAAAGAATTAAAAGGGGATTATATTAAAGTTCTCAGGGTAATTATTGTTTGGGTGACCATGTATAGTAGATTTTCTGTTCATTGACGAACCTGAGTTGTTTGCATATGCGCCTTGCTGTAGATGTCACTGGAACTTCCTTGTGGAATTTGAAGCGGCCGGTAGACAATAGCACAAAGTCGTGCTGCCGGAATTGAGGAAACTCAGCTTTTCCCTCTTTCTTACCTTGTTGTTAAAACCTTACTTCGCTGCTTCCTGGACTGATCAAACATGGTATACCTCTCCGCTGCCTCCTCTGAGGGATCAGTCCGTAATTTACAATGTCTTCCTCCACTTATTAATGTCTTACCTTATACTCTAGCTACCACTCTGCTCTTGCCACCAATCTGCTCAATTCCTTCTCCGCCACCAATCTCCTCTCTCCACCACCAATCTGCTCTTGCCACCAACCTCCTCTCTCCACCACCAATCTACTCTTGCCACCAATCTCTCTCCACCACTCTGCTGCCAATCTCCCTCAATCTGCTCCCAAAAATCTCTCCGCCTGACTCTTTAAAACTTTGTCCTCACTTATGCGACACATATCACTAAGGTGGCAGGGATTGATATTCTCCAATAATATCCCTTGTTACATTTGGGGAACACAAGCCACCCGGTCACCAAATTCTCAGACAGATTAGGAAATTCTGAAACCGGCAATGAGGTGTCTGAGCTTTATGGTGTCAACTGCTGTCTCTTTGTTTTGATTCCAAGCCGTCAAGTCAGCGCGTGGAAAAACCCCTTCTTCCTGGCCAGCAACATGCTCATGCTGAAATATTTCTGCAATTTAAATTTCCATAAATAGTAAAAAAAAAAATTGGACGTGGGTTCTACTGCGCTACAATTTATTGTGGAAATTTTGTATGTTTTGTTCAACACTGTGCCCATCAGTTGTCAGAAATGTTAACATTTTAGTATTTTATCACTTGAAATTATGGGATATTAAATATGAGTTTGACACATCTGAATAGTTTTTTACATTGACCTTCAGATGGTTTTTGTTCTTTAATTTGAGTTTTTAAAGAGTGTTTTGTTTGTCCAACATAACAAGCATTCCTATCTAAACAATCAATTTTGTTAACTCCATTTATGTGTATCCAAATTGCTGATTTTGTCTAATATTTTGACTAGGTTGAAATTGTTCCAATTATTGAAGCACATTGTTATGTTAATTTCAGTTTCAATGGGCATGCAATTAAAGCATACATGGTACACAAAATTTACTTATATAATGTCAGTATTTTTCTGACAATAATAGGTGAATTTTGAAATGTATGGAAATTGCAAGTTAAATCTATTTTAAATACACATTTCAACATAATTTTTATGTGGTATCTATTGTACATGTACTGAAGGTCTAGATTGTGGATAAAATAACATTTGTTATTAAAATATTTCTGGGAAATTTGGCCCTTTCACTCATTTATTATAATAGAAGTTAGATAATTATACCTATTAAAAATGTCGTGGAAATAAGTTATTTATAGAGTTCTACAAATTTAAGATTAGATTTCTTTGAAAATGTTTGTTTTATTGTAGATGTTTTTCCTAGTGTACAAACAGGATAAGTCTTCTTGGGATTCCAGTCAGGTAAACTCATTGGTAGCATGCAACATTTTAAAGACTGTTCTTCTGGTGAAGTACCCAAGTGTTGAATATGAGCTCCTTTATATTTTACTTTTGTAGCAGCAATGGGGATACGCTACCCTTTGACACAAAGTTATGCCTTGCACTATGTTCCCTAGAACATCTCATCTATGAGAAATTCAGTATCATGTGCATTAGATTGGAACTAATCTTTATGAAATCAACAGCTATTTAACAATGTCTGGAACCATACCTGATCAACATCAACAGGAGAATACATTACCCAAACAACAATTGATAAATCTCAAGAGAACGTGTGAGACATAAAACTTATTTTTACATATTCAAAGACTTTCTACATATAGATTCAATGAATAAATTAATCTATAATCTCACATCATCCCATCCCTCACATAGCTTTGGCAGGTGATGGTCCAATGCCACAAACTGCCTGACCTGCTGAGGTGGACTGCAACTGACAGCAGTCTACATTGACACACCACATTTAAAAAAAAATTAATTGAAAATTATAGTCGCATCAACAGTGGATGTTCTTGGCAACTACAAAAAACTTACAAAAGAAACAATAAAATTACATAGAAAATGCTAATAATACAATGCAAGCAGCGAGGAAAAAACCTGACAAATTTAGTACAGAGAAAAATTTATTACAATGGCACTTATAAAAACACACAAACTGCTTAGATTTCTTCTGAAATTTTCTAAAATAAAATAAAGCTGACTGTGAACAGCCACTGAAGAGGTACATAGTTCCCTCCTAGAATAGTTAGCAATCGTGGACCTTCTGCTGTTGTCATAGCGGGTTTAGTCAAAAAGGATGTGCGACACAGTCAGGGCAGTGTTACAATCTGAGCATAAAGGCTGAAGATACATAGAAAATAGAAATGAATGTATAAGGCAGGAGTGGAAAGATTTGAGTCATGCTGCAATGACCTGCTGTCTTCTCGAGATATCAAGTGGATAGGTTATTTCATTGAAGGACTCCATTTCATTATTGAGGATTCCTAGGTTTTTTCCTCTTCTATCATTAATCCAATTTTCTCTCAGGAGGTTGTGCACTTGTCCATGAAGCCCTTACTTGAACAAGTAGGAAAGACCAAGCAGATTATTTCCAAAGAGACCTCCTGCTTAGCAGCTTTATCAGCAAGCTCGATTTGGTATTTGAGGGTCTTGGCATTAGAGAGAAGTGTGTGAGATAAGACAGAAGAGGGAAAGAAGGATGGAATACACTGAGCAGATTTGAAAGAATGTGGGATGCGGAAGTTATGCAGAAATGAAAAGGCTTGCACAGAATAGGTTAGCATGGAGGGTTGCATCAGACCAGTCGAAGGACTGAAACTACAACAAAGACAAATTTAACATTTTGATTTTCCAAATTTGATGAATTTAGACCTGTAAAAGTAAGTTCATAACTAAATTTTGTAAGCTCAGTCTGGCAAATTTGTATAACTTTTCAAAATGGGAAAGGATGCAATTTTTATATCGATTTTTCAGGAAAAGCATCAGTCAGAGTAAAACATCTTGTTTGCATTAAGCTGGTTGAATCAATTGTTTTTGTACAACATCAATTATTGAATTGAATTTATTAATACTGCAATTGAGTAGCACTCGGTGGCAGTTACAAAAAATAAACTTAAAAATAAAATATGTTACAAATAATAATTACACTAATATAATATAAATTAAATTAAATTCTAACAAAAAAAGATAAAAAGTACTCATTATTCATATATTGTTTCGTCGCACTACACTTCCTAATTCTTCCCTGAAACATGTTACTATTTGCAGGGAATGTTTCGATAACTTCTGCAGGTAAATTGTTCCAATCCCTTACAGTCCGATTTAAAAATGAAAATTTCCCGTCAGTTTTAAAGCTACACTGCCCAATTTTACAATGATGATCCCCTCTACTGAAATAATTTACTTCTAAAAACTTTGATACAATATCTTCCCAGGATTGTTGGCCTGTGTACGCTTTAAAAAGAGCCCCGAGACGTAAATTTTGTTGTTGTTTTTCTAACATATCCCACCCTAATTGACGAACCTTCTCGTTTCCATGACCAGGACACCGCTTAACAAATTTTGCCGCCCCCCTCTGTACCCTTTCCAGTGCCTCGACCTGATATTTTCAGAATGGATCCCAACAAATACAGCCGTATTCTAGTACTGGACGCATGAGAGATTTGTATGCAAGTTACCGTGTTTCACAGTTTGCTTTTTTTTTAAATCCACATGACGAAATGAAGTGCCTTCCATGCTTTCGTAGTCACATGGTCTATTTGATATTCCCAAATTATATAGAACAGGGATGAGGATTTTTAAAGGATTTGCAAAACATAAAATGGTCTTTCTATTTATCAAATTGCTATGTGTAATTACACAGGTGACCATACCTTAAGCCCAAAATAAACTTTTTAGTACAGAATGTAGTCTGCAAAAGAGTTTTTCCTGGCTGAATATGCACTACATCCTTATAAGATGACAGCATGCTTTAAATCAAATAAATTTGCACTTGTAGCTGCCTTCTCACTATTAATAGCCATTCCCACAATATTTCTATATGTGTAATTGAAATAGGGTTTCATATGAATTTCATTACCCTTACATGTTCCTCAAGTTTAATGGATTAAAAGCTCTAAAAATAAGTTTCTTCAGTATATGCAGCAAAATGCTGATCATGTTGTTCATAATGTGGACTAAGTTGGATTCCACCATAAATGTTTCAAATGGTTGATGGATGGTGCACAATCAAATTACCAGAATACCTCAAAACATTACGTATAGAGAGAAATTGAATATAATAAAACCAAAAGTATCATACTTGGAGGTGCATATCGGCAATGCTTCTTATGGTAATTCAGCAATTCTATTTGTTCTCTCTCAAATAATTTTATGCTTTTTTCCATCTGGAAATAGGACAGGAATTTTGTTTCAAAGCTTCACAATTATTGAAGTAATGGAGTTACCCTTAATTGTTCTTTGAAGCCAACACACTCAAGGAAATGAAGAATCTTAGAGTTCTTAAATCACTAATTGTTATTGGGAAACTCGCACTATTGAAAGATTTCAACTCATTATCCCCTAGAAAATCTTACAACTACAGAGGACTTCATACAAGGAACTCCTATATTATCTATTACGAAAAGTAATGCCATCTTCCCTCTTTTTACTATATCCAAATAAGTAGATGCTGTTGCATTACTTACACACTATAAAACTTTCATAATCAGAAAACCAATTCTTCTCTTATCTTGTATTTGCTTTATTTGCATCCTTTGCTGGATTTCAAGCAGCTGCTGTTGATTTTATTATCAAAATGTCTGATCATTTCTTTACTCTTGCCTCCGCCGGCTGCTGTTCATTTAAGGAGGACACCCGAGAAACAATTTGGATACAGCAGTTTTTTCTACCAGTATTGTTGCAAGCTATCTGTGACCTTCTTACCAGTTTTCATAATTAAAAAATAAAAGTTTACTAGAAGTGGGTTAAGAAACTACATAATGGTGGTTATTTACAATACTTAACCCTTTCAATAGATTGTTTTATTTAGAGGCCATGAAAACAAATATTATTATTATTATTATATTATGAAACAAACAGGCAATTGATAAGGGAAAATGGGATAACAATGACTGTGAGCAATTCAAAAAGGATCGAGGTTGTTGAATGCTCCTTAGTTCATGAACATTTATTCACATAACTAGTAAACTATCTGCATTGTTCCTCTTTTTTTTTTGAATAGTTCTTTTGAATTAGTTTGTTAAATACACATATCATTAATATGTGATATTGTTGCTTTTTAAAAACAAAGAAAAACAACCAAATTGACAGATGTTTGTAACATCAATGAATTTTAAATCAAGTTAAGTGTTGGAACAACCCATACATGTTGTTAGTATCTATCTATCTGCTGCTGAGTAGCGAAAGGAAGAAGTTTATGAATATTTACAAGGAGTATAGGGATGTCATACATAGTAATACAGATTTGCATTTATCTTTCTTTCCATATATATTTAGTTCTGCAAAGAGAAAGTCAGATGGCCAAATAAGGATATTGAAAATATAAGGGTAATTCGCATTGTTAAAACAAATATCATCAGTATGACCTCAAAATATGTAATGACATTTTTGAACACAGAAATATTACATAAGCATACCTGGACCAAACCGACCTGGAAACTTCAGTCTGTTATTGACTAAATTAAAGGAAAATGTGGATCAGACCATTTCCTTTCAGTCAATTAACATCTTCTAAACAAGAATCTATAAATAAAGACATAAACAGAAGAAAACTGTCTTAAGTAGAAATTACAGCTCCTTCAGGATGCCTTGGTTTTACTCCTATACAAACTAAAACTAAGTGAAAGGTTAAGCCATGTCTAGGAAACTACAGTTGAAAGAATGTATACGGAAATAGTAAAAGCAATACATGAAGCTGCATATGAAAGTATGGGAATTGTAGAAAAGAAGATCCTCGGAAACAAGACATATTGGTGGAAATGAAAGAGAGCCTATCAAAAATGGCTAGGAACATATGACCCAGAAGACCGAAAGTATTATGTGAGGATTAGTAGGGAAGTAAAGAAACATCATTACAGCTAAAAACTGAAACCTGGGATAAAAAAGAACAAAGAAATTAACAATTACATTTAAAATTCTCTTTAAATTGTTTAACTTATGTCTTTTTGGACAACAAATACCTGGGGATTTTAAGAAAGGTATTTTTAGCAATATATTTAAAAAAGGTGCTCGAGCACAATGTACCGACTACCGGAGAAACACTGTCCTAAGCTCGATTATCCACATATATGGCAAGATACTGAAAAATAGAGTCGAACATGAGATGTATGAATCTGAAGATCAAAGCGATTTTTATGGTTGGTGACGTAAAGTCATCAAATAAAAAGAACTTGCATTAACTCCATAAAAAAAGTTGTATACAGGAAATTTAAACGGTCAAAGTTGGGACCATACTTTAAATTTTGCTGATGATCAGGTTATATTTGCTGAAGATGAAGCTTACTACATACTAAAAAATTTGAATGAGGAATATGTAAAATGAGGCTTACAAATTAATAACTTTTAATAAAATTGAGTATATGGTAGTTGGAGAGACAGGAAGAGATTTAGAAATGGAAGACAGAAGTGTAGTAAAGTGCTGCAACACATATAAATACAAATATTGCTTGTAAAGGAGGAGGTGAGGAGGAAATTAAGCAGGAAATAGCAAAGGGCCGAGTTGCACTCTATTATATGAAATAAACATATAACAAGGTAAAAAGGAGAAACTACAAAACAATAATGGCGAGTATTGCTCTATATGGTTCTGAGTTTTGGGAAATAACTAAGAAAAATGAAGGAAAGTTAAGAGCGATGGAAATGGATTTCTCGAGATGCAGCTGTAGTGTGACAAGAACAGAAAAAAATAAGAAATGAATACATTCAGGAAGAAATGGGGGGGTTACATCAGTAAATATCTTAGATGCAATAGAAGGTAAGAGGTTGAATCGGTATGGACTTTTGAGACATGGTTGTCATTAAGGATATTTCACTGGCAACTCCCAAAACGAAAGAAAAAAGGAAAACCTAAACTTACATGGAATGAAGGAGTAATGCAAGCATTGGAGGACAGATATATGAGAGATGAAGATTGGAAAGATAAAAGGATGTAGAAGCTTGAATGCTAGAGATGTCTTATGGTGTAGTTCCAACTTACATCTATATATATAGTAGCAGACCTGGTCGTTTCTGGCCAACTCTCCTAAATATCGTAAATTAACACTTTTAGGGCACCAGGTATTTTTTCATAAAAACACCAAAATATTATTTCATTAGTTTAATTTGTGTTCAGAGCATGAAATATATACATCAACAGGGCGTGGTCATTCACTCATTCTTGGCGTAAACACAATCTACTTCTACAATCACCCTCTGACGGCTGCCCTCCGAGCTCGCCAGACCACATTGTTGGCTAAGTTCTGGATGGTGCCACTCCCCAACACGTAGCAACTTGTAAGCTACATTCCCAGCTTGCGTTGCTTTTGGCTGGGTGGTATTTAACATGTTACTATGTATATTTATTTATTATCAAGGGAATTAACATTTTTAAAAAATTACAAGAATGAAAGAATGTAGCATCAGATTTGGCAGTTGACCTAGACTAGCTCAGCTGGTTAGTGCAACCACCAGGTAAGCAGGAGGTCCCGGTTTCGATTCCCAGGTCTGGTCAACATTTTTCCATTCTTATAAAAATACAGTAAAATCTTGTTTTAAGATTCCCGCTTGTAAGGAAAATTTTCCGAAGTCCTGGCGAAACTGCCATATGTTTAATATAACTTTTTCACACTTTTTATGGTGAAATGAAGGAAATATCAGAGAGATTAAGCAGCATCAATAAACTATTTCAATGAATTGATTTGTTGGCAAAATTATAGACTCATAATAAACCCTCCATATCACTACACACAGAAGAAAGAAAGGAGGAAAATTTAGTAGCTTTTTAAAATTTAAACTAAAACTGCTTTTCTTTAGTAAACTAGTTTAACATTTAAAAACTTTTCATATTTCTTTATACAAACTCCCATGCAAGGAATACCTCCTTAAGGAATGCGAAAGTATGTAAGGAAAATAAATTATTTTCATTTAAAAGTTATGTGAATACCCCTATTTAAGGAACAAATTTTCTGGTCCCCAGAGGCTTACTGTATCTCCATAAATGTATTTATGTGCTAGCAAATACATGAGTCACCACTAATTACACCTGAAATAATAAAATAATTATTTGTTATGATTTATAGATAATCTCATAGCAACATGTGGAAACGTATTTACCTAAGAATATAATAATAATGTTAATGCATAAAGTACCTGCAATATAAAATCAAATTGAACCTTGTGAGTTCATCAAAATACCATGAATCTTTAGAAAATTAGTAAATGTATGTTTATAATATTATTATAATATTATTTTACTGTTATTTTTTCAGCATTATTCAGCTGTAATGAAATATATTAGCCAAGGTCCTTTGCTCTTAGATGTACATATGCATCGCCCACACACAAACTCCCGCAATTTTATGGATGCTTTGCTAGCCTTTTGGCCAGGATTGCAGGTTAGTCATTGATCTTTTTTTACAATTTATTTATTAACACTAACAAGGACAGGAAATAGAGACAGAAAACTGGTGACTTACCTGAAGTGTACAGATGGTAGGTACCATGTAGAGCGTCAATTGCTTGAATTTTTGATGGCATAGTTCCCTTCATCAGATAAGTAAAAATTTAAGAACTCCAAACCACACCAATCTATGAACCTCAGGTAAGTCTCTCTTTTCTTACTAATAAATTATATATGAAAAGCATGTAACTTGGTTGTATTTTTTTTTAAAGTAAATAATTTAAAATTATTGTTTTCTTTATAAAGTACATTTGTTTAATATTTGTTTCTTTAAAAGCTCAAAGGAAACTAGAATCAATGTGTTTATATATGAAAAGTACAATTTTTAAAATAATAAGTAAAATATTGCCAATCTCTTGATATATGTCATGGTATTTTATGTGCTTGTGTGTCCTGGCTGTTCCACACTTGTATGTGTGTATATTTGGGTAGGACCAAGTTCCTTTAGATATACAGGGGTGGAACAAAATAATATGAACACCTGTATTTACACTATTTATATATACGGAGTTGGACCACGATTTGCTCTGAGAACAGCTTCAATTTGTCACAGAATAGATTAGTAGAGTGTCTGAAAAGTTTCCAACAGAATGTCCTCCCACTCTTGTAGCAAAACGTTCATCAATTGCCACAATGATGTTGTTGGTCGAATTCTGCTCCTCACTGTCTGCTCTAAAACTCCCCATAACTATTCAATAATGTTTAGGTCTGTCAATAGTGCTGGCCAGGGAAGATGTTTGATGACATTCTATTGGTCTACAAACTTTTATGAACCGTTTTGACTGTGTATGGGTGCATTATCATTGTGGAATATGGCAGTTTCTAGTAGTAATATGTTAGTCATAGTAAGCACTTCATTGTTGAGGATGTTGAGATATTCATTCGCAGTAATCCAGCCAGTAAGGGTAACAATTGGGCTAGCTGAATACCATAATATAGCCGCCCAAATCATAACGAAACCTCCCCTGTGCTTGACTGTAGGAAGCAGGCAGGCCAAGTCATAGGCTTCTTTTGGTGTTTGTAGGAAACAATGTAAATGATGATTCATTGGGCCATACCAAAATCCTTCCAGTCATATAGTGTCCAGGTTTTATGATTATGGCACCATTTATTTTGCAGCTTCCATTAGCTTCTATTATGAAGCTCCCTCCACACTGTTTTTTGTTGAAATCGTATTGCTCAAGTGAGTGTTGAGTTCTGCAGTCACTTTTGCCGTGGAAGTTTTATGTCAATCACTGGAAATGTCTTCCTAACTTTACGAAAATTTAAAGAACTCCGAACCTCACAAGGTGCCTACCATCTATGAACCTCAAGTAAGTCACCTACTTTCCATCTTTCTTTCCTTTCCTTATATATATAGTAACATGAAAAGTTACACTTAACAATGCGAGTTGCAATTGTTGAGGAATGACGCAACCTGGGACAACAATGTAGTCTGGCGAAATTTTAGTGAGTCGTCATGGGTTGATTGGAGAAGCAGGTTGTGACGGCGGGAGGACGAGAGAATGACCACGCCCTGCAGATATAATTTTTCTCATGCTCTGATTGAAATTAAAACTACTAAAATCCATTTTTGGTGTTTTTTATGAAAAATACCTGGCGCCCCTAAAATAATTAAGAAATCCTCGAATACCGAGGAACGCGGAATCCGCTACATTTGACGCCGCAATGTTGGGGCATCGAACAACGAACATGGCAGGAGTTGGCGAATGTGCTGACGGATATTGAACAGTGGAGAATTAATATGCTGCATTCGGCGAGCCATCGAGTGGCCTAGAACAACAAACAGTGGCGAGACATCTGTGAGGCTCAGAACATCGAACTTTTTTGAGGATATGACGACTGAAAGGTGGAGGACGAGAATTATTCGAGAGAAGTAGAAGGAACGCTGTGGAAGAGAGCTGATCTACGCATAGCTGAGGGGTAAAGTGTTCCAGTGACCACTACGTCGATATCTTCGAGAGGTGTGTGTGTGTGTGTCTGTGTAAAAAAGCAGAGTATGGAGAAGTGGAAGTAAGAGTAAGAAGACAGGTTCCACAAGTTGGTAGCAAATAAATGTATTTTGCGTAATATTTTGGTTGCGGTTTCTGTGTTCTGTGGTGTTTTAAAAATGGAAGAAGTGCAGGAGGGTATTGAGAAAGCAGAGGACGCTATGCTCAGGAAATTGTCCCTGGTACTTAATAAGATATTTGATGAAAAAAAAGGAAGTTCTTGATGACATGGTTAATTGTATTAAGGAAATGCAGGCAGATTTGAAGTCTCGTTTAGGGAGCGTAAATGAAACATTAGAAAGAACAGAGGAAAGTATTAATGCACAGGGTAAAAAAGGAGGTGAATCATGCGAGAACTGCCACGACTCCGATCAGCTGATTATGCATGCAGGTGTATATAAGGAAGAATGTGTAAATATTAGTGATAAGCAGATAGAAAATAGGGTAGAATTAAAAAGTGTGATAGATTTTAATGTTAATGGTATACGGAGTGGTTTTAAGCTGGCTAAGCATTCATGTGCTAAGAGTGCCAAAGAGAATGTAAAGGTAAAGGATACAGATTTGGTAATGAAACCTTTCTGTATGCAAAATTGTGCTCATTGCCGTAAACGGCGAAATAGAAAGAAAATCCCCCGAACAACACAGAGGAAACAATGTGTGGGAGGAAATGTTAAGCGAAAGAAATTGTGAATTGTCATACGTGCGTATAAAGTTAAGGAAGGTGAAACGGATGTTAATCATAATGTAGAGAGTGGTGGAAGATTGTTAAAATTAATTGGTGTATCTGCGGATAAGTTTAAGAAAAATTGTAAACATTTAATGCGTCAGATGAAAGTTGGTAGATATGAATGTAATGTGAACGCAGTGATTAAGCAGATTAAGGGACAGCGAGAACAGCTTATCATGGTTCTCAACAAAGATGATGTAATTAAATGTTTTGCAAATAGATTTAAGAAAAACTCCCGAAAAATGTACAAGGAAAAATTACTTGGTATAAAAGGTTGTCGTAAAATTAAGCGAAACTTAATGTTTAGCAAGAAATTTGTTTCCATTGCTCAAAAATATGCATCCTATGGTAACAACAGAGTAGAAGAAATTTTGTATGTGTTAAATAGTTGTGATGATTGTGGATTTCCTTGGAACCCAGGTGGAAAAACCCAATGCGGTATTTTGGTAAATGTAAAAAAAAATTGTTACTTTAAATGCAAAAAATAGCTGTTCTGCCAGATGTCAAATGACTTTGTAGTAGATGTAAGAAACAGCTGATGGAAGATAAAAAAAAATTATGTACTCCAAATGTAATTAGCTGTAAAAACCATGTGGTCAGTTGACTGTTTTCGATGTACATCAAAGAGCTGAATGTCAAACTAATAAATGTCATATGATACATGAGTAAAATTTTATGTAAACACATTGTAAAGAAACCTATGTTCTGTCAAAAACAGCTGATTGAAATTTAAATTGTGAAATGACAGAGTAATACGGACAGAAATCTGCTGTTGTTCCCAAAGATACAGTCAACAGATGTAAATGTCAAGTGTTTAAATTGATTTACATTTACTTTAAGAAAGTCTCCCAAACAACACATCAGAGAAAATGTGTGGGAAGAAAAAAAATGTAAATGGAAGACTTGTTTGGAAAAATAAAATGTGTAATTAGAATTAAAGTTGGTTAATTGAGTGATTTGTAAATTTACTCAATGTTTGCTCTTATGAAAGAATATGTCAAAGAAAATTGTAATTAGTTCTAAGTGAATTTTTATAAATATTTTGTAATTTTGATTAAGAGCATTGGTCATTCAGATTATTTACGGCTGTGGTTCAGTGAGTGTCATTAAAAAATTGTACAATTTTTTAACTTCATTGGGGGCGGGGATAATGTAACATGAAAAGTTACACTTAACAATGCAGGCCAGCTTGCGAGTTGCAATTGCTGAGGAACGACGCAGCCCGGGACAACAATGTAGTCTGGCGAGATTTTAGTGAGTCGTCATGGGTTGATTGGAGAAGCAGGTTGTGTCGGCGGGAGGACGAGAGAGTGACCACGCCCTGCAGATATAATTTTTCTCATGCTCTGATTGAAATTAAAACTACTAAAATCCATTTTTGGTGTTTTTTATGAAAAATACCTAGCACCCCTAAAAGAATTTAGAAATCGTCGAATACCGAGGAACGCGGAATCCGCTACAATATATGTGTGTGTGTGTGTAAAATAAATAAGGACAGAAAAGAGAGATAGAAAGTTGGTTTCTTACCTGAGGTTCACAGATGATAGGCACCACGTAAATTTTCGGGGACACCACCTCCTTTATCAGAATGTTATATGTGTATATAATTTTTTTTTAAAGAGTATAGATTGTCACATGTAAATAAATACACAAGGAAGAAAAAACTACAAAGAAGATATATATTGTATTGTAATAGTAATTAAATGTTATTACAAGGATATGTATTAATTTACTAATGTGAAGTTTTAATGAAGGATGAAATGAAGTCCTTTAGAAATATCAAATTACTGGGATTGATCCTTTTATTATTATTATTTTGATTCAATAGGTTTTGAAAGGAGACATAAAGCCTGCTGTTGAAACACATGAAATGCTGTATCAGGTGATGCAGAGGCATAACTTCATTCCAGAGGCATTTACTACAGACTTTCAGGTAATTATCATAAACCTAGCTTAACCCTGAAACTGTTGAACCTAGTATATTCTGTTCTCTTAGAGCTGAGTATTCTTGGCTTCCTTATTTTTGTACATAGAAGGTCAGAACCATGTATTCTCAGTGACTGTCTTTGTGTCCAAAAAGAGCTGCTGCTAACATCCTGAAGTGAATAATGTAGCAGCAATGACCCTGGGAATAGAGGTATTAACTGCTGCACCAGTGTGTGTGTGTGCTAAACAAAATTATGAACTTTAATGAGCTAGATCTTCTGTAGGATTATAAATTTCATCACATTAACCGAAATAGTTGTTAGAGACTTTTGTTTTTGATATGCATGCATGTTTTGTATGTATTTATTAAATCTACAAATGGGCAAATGCCCTGTGGCAGATACATAGAACTTCACTACACTGCACTATACGACATTAAACTTAGATTAACTCTAAATTTTCTTTCTGCTAGAGGAAGTTCTCCAAACACTCCTGCAGGCAGATTGTTCCAGTCATTAATTGTCCTATTTAGGAATGAGTATGTGTGTTTTTTGGTGCCTTGCTTGTAATATAAACAAGTGATCACCCCCTCCTGTTCCAAGTCAATTCTTCCATTCTGTCTCGGATTCCCTGCCAAGGTTTTTGACCTGCAAAGGCTGTGTATAAAATGTGTAGCATAGCGCTTTCCCTTCTTGTCTGTAGCGTATCCCACCCTAGCCGCTTTACCTTTTCGTTCCCATGCCAAGCTCCTATTTGCGGTCCTTCTTCGCACCCTTTCGAAGAATTCTATTTGAGCTATCCTGTACAGATCCCAGCATGCTGCACCATATTCCATAAATGGGCCTACCAATTTCCCCTTCTTGAGTGTTCTCATGACAAAGTGCAAGGTGTTCTGTGCTTTCCTTATAGCATAGTTTACCTGCTCTGCCCACCCCAGCTTACTGTTAAAACAAATGCCTAGGTATTTACAGTTTGTCATAAAATAAATACCCAAAATTCAATAGTATATCAAACCTTTTGCTACAATCAGTCTCCACAACCAGGTGAGATACAATTTCTGGATTTTACAATACACTTTTTCTGATAAATCAATGGTAACGAAAAATATTGACATATCTTAGAACAGGCTCTACAAAACTAACACATGAGTTTGAATTGACAAGATCCAGAAGATAAGAATATTCTGTTTTAATATTCACAAATGGTAACTGTAAAGTATTTAATAGAGTAGAGATCCTTTTTGGGTTCGTATTTGTTCACATGATTTGTTTTTTTTTATTGCTCCATAGAAGAAGAATTTAATAAACCAATAACCTGACATTATCTTAAATTATAAATAAGAATCCAGACAATTTGTCAGCAAACAATATTTATTTGACTTCTTTGACGCTTTATCCATATTTGTGGACTTCATCAGGGAAATTTTAAATGGATAAAACTTAATATACACATGCTTTAGCCATATTTGTGGACTTCATCAGGGAAATTTTAAATGGATAAAACTAAATATACACATGCAGACATACCAATTTAGTGATGGCCTTTGTAATAATTTTTTTGTGATTATATTTTTGTGTGTCTTTATTCTCAACATAAATTAAAATTGACAGATGAAGTTAGTGAAGTTCTCTTGGTCTTGAAGTGCACCACGTATGAACCTGCAATCAAAGAATTAGCAGACAAACTACAGCACTAAAAGGGTCTAGTTTTTGTACCATTTCATTATCATTGTTTTCATTATTAATGCTACCTAAACATGTATGTAACATGGCACTATAGTCAAATTTGGGTTTTATGAAATTTAGACACACCAAGCTCAAAAGGTTCATCATCACTGTTCTTTATGTACTGCACTGCTGTGCAATAGTTAAACCACTATTTTCTCATGGAGATTTCTCTTGGAGATTTTGTTTTTGAAAATTACTTGTGTATTTTTGTATAATCAATTGTATGATCCTTTTTGACTCAAAACATTTTTTTCACACTAGTAAATATTGGATAATTATATCCAAGACTAAAAAAACAATAGAGGTCTGATAATGAACCATTAGTAATGACGTATGACTTGGATTAAATCCATTCTTTCATTAAAAAAAGAAAAATTCCAAATATGTATATGGGCATGGTTTTCAGAATCCACATTATGATTTGTGTAATATATACATGCCATTTTTACAATTGAATATTGAGTATGTGACATACACAAGAATATACAGTTCTTTGATTACCTTGATGTAAATTGATCATATTTGATAAGTATATTGTACTTCTGGTTATATTCAAATATAATAATGTAATTATATATTGTGATGTCAAATATTACAGGTTCACTGGGGTCAACATCCATTACGACCAGAATTTCTCGAATCAACCTATTTCTTGTATAGAGCAACTGGTGACCCATACTACCTAGAAGTTGGGAGATCAGTTTTACGAAGCTTACAGAAATATGCACGTGTGCCGTGTGGATATGCTGCAGTGAAAGATGTTCGGACTGGAATTCATGAAGACAGGTTTGTTAAATAGGTTTAATATTTAATGTTGTGAAATATAATTAACAAGATGAGATAGAAAATTCTTACCAGTATTGTTATCAATCCCAGAACCATTTTTAAGTATTCTGCCGTTCTCAATAAATAAGCCACCAGTTCTGTACAATTCTTTATCAATTCTGTGTATCACTATTTTATACCTATATTATGAAAGTCAATGTTCATGCTTATGCTTGCTTCAGTTGTTACTTTGAATTCCTGACTTCAAAAAATTTGTGTTTTATTTTCACAGCATTTACTGATTTGCTTAAACTTGATCTGTGTATTTCATTAATATTTTCACTACTTCCTAACATTCATATTGGGTCAATGCATATTATGTGGTTTAGAAAAATGTAATAAGGTACTTGTTACTTGACTATCTTAGAAACAATTCACATTTTTGGCACATTCCTATATATTTTGGTAGTTGAAGACTACTTTTTATTGTGTTCCATTAAAAAAATTGTGGCTATTTTTGTTGCAGACTGCATGCAGTTTTTTGCATTTTCTGGTATCCATGATTTTCTTAATTACTCAGCACTTGATTATTTTATTATCTAATAAATGGAATTATATTCACTACATTCTTACTACAAATTAAGACTCCGTTTACTCACCTAATATGATTTTATCATATACTCTGCATAACATAAAGTTATCAATTCAGAATGAAGGAAGTTCAATTTTTGTAGCCTCATTCCTCCAGAAAGGAACAGTTTGTATGTCTTAATTTTTTGTGTTCTATTACATATAAAGCCACATCTACTCCAAGCACACAAATCATTTCCTAATTTTTTAAATTGTTATTGAACCAAATCTTCAAGTGGTTTGGATATGTTTGCAAACATTTCATTCATGCACATACTTTGCTCGCTTTTTGTGGAATTACTTTACATAAACTATCATTTTTGACAATCTTTACCTTTAGAAGCTACACCCCTTCAGAATTATTATTCAAATTTTGTGTTGCAGTTTCTTTGTTCAGACATCATATAAAAATCTAAAAATTGCCCACATGAAAGGTCTCTATACTATCTAACTTTAATACACATTCAACTCCAAGTTGGTTTAAAAAATTGTTAGTAGAACAAAAAGTTATTGATTTCCACATGTTGGGTAAGTGGAGCTGTTCTGTTATTTTCCATACATTTTTTTCTATAAAACCACATTTCTCAAAAATATATGAGTAATTGATTATAAATAAGCATTTAGATAACACAATACATAATTATTTACAATACCTGACTGTTTTGAAATAAATATCACAACAGCACATATGGCAGGAAAAAATTATATTTTCTATGTTTAACAGTAGGTAGTAGACAATATTTCATTTGGAAATTTGCAATGCCGTGTGGTGCGATATAAACTCCAAGAATACGTTGGAAATTTACAATACAATATGTATAATTCAATTATTGTATAAAAATGGAAAATTAGTTAATGAATGAAGAATTTGAAAAGGATGAAAATTTAAGTGTATGTCACATAAACAAAAAGTTTACACTGATAGCTAGTTAATATTAAAAATAACAATGGTAAAATTTTACAACTGTGTGGAATGGAAAGTTTATAATAATAAAGAAACATAAATTTTGTTGCAGTTATTTGTGTTAACATAATATGTAACATAATTGACCAAATTTTTAGACCTGATAAGAAGCATCTCACCCATCAAGATTTATAATAAATAAAAGGATGGCCAATAAGTTAGCATATAATTTTATTGCTGTTTAATTTTCATGACTTTATCAGGCATCTACAAACATAATATTACAAAAAAAAATTACAGAATGGGTTGTGTTACAATATTTTATATATAAAAATGTTTAAAAACATAAAAAATTTGCAATTCATATCCTTCACCCCTTGATTCCCTCATCCAAAAAGATTATTAAATGTAGTGAAGTATAATTGTTTTTAGTTTGGAGAATTTGCTCCAGTCTATTTCAGTGCATGAGTGTATAAAGACATGAGTTATTGCACAATATTATATGGCTGTTGTGACTTCTAAATTCAAATGTTTTTATTGCACCGGTGTAAATTTTCAGACTATCAACCAACTAATGAATTGTTGGTATAACGTCCTGCTCTGGTCAATAGAAAAGTGAAATTTTGCAACATTATAATACCAGGCTGCAAGCAGCAAGGTTAACCCAAGAAAAAGAAGGCAATTAAACTGGGAGGTTTTACCACATATTCCGTAGACATAGCACCATCCAATTTTCATTTATTCAGATCCACGGAACACCCCATAAGGAATAAAGATTTCAAAAGTATGGATGTTGAGCAAGCTGTTGTAGAATCTTATTTTTCTTCAAAGAGAAAAAAAATTATGAACAGGGGATGGAAACTCTGCCACCAAGGTGGCAAAAGGTCTTAGATAATGACAGAGATTATGTAATTGATTGACAATAAAATTAAATGTAAATAAACTCGTTCTTATTGTCGCCTCTAAAATAATTAATTAATTACTTAAGGGTTCCCCCTTTATTTACATGACAGTAATTTGGTGTCATTGACTATGTAACAATGAGTGCTTTTGGCAGTTAAAGTTTAACAATGGAAAAATATTTTTTTAAAGTTCAACTTAGAAATTTTAGATGAAGAAAATATTTCCTTCTCGAGAATGATAAGTGAAAAGTTTATATCAGGTACAACCCTCATGCCCTCAATATAAAAAAATTACATGATTAATTTAAACAACATTTAAGATCCTCTTTTGTTATTATAATTGGACTTTTTCAAAAAAAAATACCATTGTTAAAATTTAACTGCCGAAGCACTCATTCTTACTATATCATATCATTTCGGACATAACCGGTGCATGACGTAGTCTGCGACACCAAATTCCTGTCATGTGAATACTTGAATACATTTAATAATCTTTTCAAACAAGGGAGTCAAGGAGTGAAGGACATGAATTGCTAAATTTGTAAGTTTTTAACCATGTTTTTATATATAATAAAATTGTTACATAGAACCCATATTATTTTTTTTTGTAATGTTATGTTTGTAGTATGTCTGATGAGATGAAACATCGCATTTATATTAATTAAATAGTAATAAAATTATATGCTTACTTTATGTGCTATCTTTTTATTTATTGTGAAACTTGTAGTCAGAAAACTATGTTTAGATAAAATAATAATATATTGCCATGAATAAGAAAACTGAAGCGGGGAGTTTTAGACTAAATTTTTGCTGATTTATTGAATGAATTGAAATAAGATTGTTTTTATACATAGTTTAATTTATGATGTATTTTGTTTAATATGTACTAGAATGTATTAATTTAAACAGTTTTTAATGAAAAGAAAATATGCAATATAGTTGAATATATATTGCTTTTTGTTCAATTAATATAATATGTAAAAGATTGTAATTTTTTTTGTATTATAAATGTACATAATGGGTTATGTCCTATTGGTTCATGCCACAATGTAGGATAGATTAAAATAGGCCTGTCTGTCTAAATGCTATGTTATTGTCTGAAGAACGTGCATTTGTAATGCTTTTAAATTTTTGTGATACAAACGTTTCAGCAGAGAGCTGTTGTGTGGGTTTTTGATCATTTTTTAAAATTTTTATATAAGACTATGAAGAATAAGTTGAAAGCTTTTGTGATTTTTTTCCTAATATTGGCATGTGTTTTAATTAAACAACAAACCAATTGACTTTTATTTTGTGAACATTAATTTACTATATTAAGCTGACTTTTTTACTCTGCCTCACAGTAGGAGTCAAATAGGTTAATTAAGTAGTATATTATTGAACAATGGTTATAAACAGAGAAAGATCTGCACGATTTATATATAAAAAAAGGATTGAAGAATCAGGAGAACCCTGAAAGCTATCAATAAAGCAAGTAAAAATTATGTGGTATTGTTAAATTAACACTTGTGGATAGGAAAGGCTAATGGGGAGCAGCTTACTTACCTTAGATTGATTGTTGATTTTGCTAGGCTGGGGTACAATAAAAATTCAGGACCCTACCCTCCTTCAGCACAGTGTGTTTGGATATCAAGATTGTCTGCCACTCAGTACTGTACTGAGTCACTTCAGAATCTAAACATACTGACAAAATACTTTATTTAATATGCTATTATTTCTTTGTATGGTTACCATTGGATAATGTTTATTCTGGTTAACACTTTTTTTTTGTTAACAGAATGGACTCGTTTGTTCTCGCAGAGACCCTGAAGTATTTGTTCCTGTTGTTTGCTGAGCCGTCTGATCTTGTTTTGGATTTGGATGAATTTCTCTTCACAACTGAAGCTCATCTTTTGCCACTTTCTCTTGCTCGAAATTCAAACTATACTGTGATAACAGTAAGTTGTTTCTTGTTATTATGAAAAGGCATACTGTACATAAACTATTTTAATACATAGCATAGTGTTACAAAATATTCAGTCTAATTTACACGAGTTCCCTAAAACTATATTAATCTAAATGGATAACTTGCATACAAAATTGATCAAAATAATGTGATTTTTTAACTTGGTACACTGAACTGTGTTTAGCCCCCTTTTATCCCTGTAAATGGGGCTGAACTGCAACTCCAAACTCAATTACCATCATCTTATTTTTATGTGATACCCCTCTAACCCCCTCCTCCACAAATACTCCTCTCCCACACTGAATGGGTTTGAAATTATACACAATGACAGGGGAAACAATATTAAAGGAATTGATTCAGAAAAATGTGACACAAATATATACAAAAAAATTTGACCCCTTCTCCTCTTATTATTCCCCTTGTAGGGCCTGCAGTGCTTACTTAATTAATGTGTTGAATTAAACTCAGTGACTCTGTATGACACTGGTTTTGACACTATCTTTAGTATTTTCAAGTTATTATTATTTAATACCCATATTTTTTCTACTGAACATGTATATATACACACCCAAATACAGACATACACAGTCTAGCCATAAATACTGTTACTAACTTTTGGTACATACTGTACTTCCTGTTGTCATTCTTTTGGTGGCAGCAGTCACTGATTTCCGTATGAAGACAATGTGCGCTGCAATAGATGGGTGGCCAGAAAGACTCAGGGCCTGTGTGTGTGCAAAAGGTGGGCATTTTGAAACATGATTGGTGTGAAATGTTGTCAATGTATGTACGTATAACATACTGAAAGTACATTAAATTATCTTTAACCATACCTGAGTTTTTCCTTATGGAATTTAAAACAGAATTTATGCCAAGACTAGGTATAATCAATATTACTTGTATGGTAGTATGACTGTCTGGCTGAGGCCGATTGTTGTGATGCAGTCTTTGTAGTTTCACATTGTTTGTGGTCCTGCCTATGGAGGGTCTAGTGGCATTTTACATTACAAGAATTCAGTTCGATAGGGAACTATGTCTGGTTTTGACATGTAATGATGAGGTCTCAAAAAACTTTGATATACACATGGTCAAACAAGAAAACAAAAAAATTATTTTTAGCAAGTGTAATCTTTGACTATGTCTGCAGATTAAATTAATTTGTCTTGTGTCTTGAGGAGAATTTTTTATTGAATGTTTTTTTAGTCAATTTGGCAGTTTATATTCAATATTTCCTGTTGCCCTAAACAAATAATATGTAAGTGGACATCTCTGGGGACCAGAAATTTTGTTCCTTAAATAGGGGTATTCACATAACTTACGGTAGAATCCCTTTTAATGAATTTCATTTATTTTCCTTACACCTTAGTGTATTCCTTGCATGAAAAGTTTTCTAAGGTTAAAGACAGGTGATTTAGTTTAATTTTTTAAAATTGGCAAAATTTTCCCATTATTTCCATCTTTTGTATGTAATGATATGGAAGTTTTGTTCTGAGCCTTTAATTTTGAGAACAAATGGTTTATTAATGCATCTTAATCTCTCTCTCTCTTTGCTATTTCCTTTGTGACATTTGACTCCACAAAAAACTATTGGCCAACATTTCTGATGGGAGAAGATTTAAAAAGCCCCATGCCTTTTTTATCTATGGTATTCGGCTAACTCAGAATTTTATGCCACATTTACTGTTGCAGCATTTTCCATTACACTACAATTTTTTTTTATCATGGAAATCACCATTATATCACATTAGTTGGTAATTTGAATTTTTTTGTTTCTTGGTTTGGCTTAATTTTAAAACAGCAAATAGCGTGGAACCCCTATTAAGGCTTTCTTGGGGACAAGCAAATTTGAGCCTAAAATTGAAGCAAACTTAAAATAGGGGTTTTACGTAAACTATGAAAACAAATAAATCTTAGTACAGTGAATGTGACAAACTCCATACTCTAATTTATGAATATCATCAAAATCACAACAAACTGCCCTGAAATAATTGCTTCTTAAATAAATGGTATAAAATAAGTTGATTTAGGTTAGTTAAGTCCAACATCATCTAAATTAAGATTTTCCCATAACTGTACCTAAACTATGCAAACTGATCATTTTAATTAAACATAAACTAAGACTTGCAGTTTAAAACTAATGTTTTATTAAAATAACATGATATTAACAAAATTACAATTTTTTTGGTTGTACTAAATATTAACTACTTTTTTTAAAATAATCATTTAAAGTAGTTTCCTTGGTTTTACACATCTTCCTTAAAAACAATAAATCTCTTCCCAGCTACCCAAGTCTTTGGATTGCACCACCCTCTACATTAAATGATGTGATATATCATTCGATTATGATGAAAGAAGACATAGCTTCTCCAAATGATTGTGGCAGGAGAGAGATTTTATCTTCGTCTCCATCATATTTTTAGTAGCCGCACTGTTGCACAACTCTTCAACAGACAACAAAGATGTTGTTCCAACATTATCATCATACTTTACAAAGTCTTCAAAATGAATTTCCTTATTCTGGACCAGTTAACCTCATTCTTCTTCACTCACATCCTGCATATCCTCTTCATCTTCTCCACTTGGGCAATTTAGATGAAAAAACCAGCTTTTTAAAAACATTTTCTTATTGTTTCCTCTGTTGTGACATTCCATGCTGCAGAGAGAAGATGCGTGGCTTGAAGTACATTCAGTTTTAATTTTTTATGTCCTTCAATTTTGCACTAGAGCTTTTCTATACTGTTTATTCATAGAGTATATAATTCCCAGATCGAGCAGTTGCATTTTGCTGGGGGAAAAACCACTTTTACATTTCTTAAGAACACAGTGTCTACTGTCTATAAACAATAAAATCTTCCTGTTTGATGCTCCCATTTTAGCATCTAACTGTTGAAGAAAGCTAAGGAAGATTTTAGAGGTCATCCACACAAGTGTTCATGGCCTTGAAACACCTTGGTTTGGAATATTTCCCAATGACAAGGGGCTTCAGTTTTTCACTGCTATCAGCACTGGTATACAAGAGAACTGAAATCCGCTCTTTACTCGTTTCCTCCGTGGCAAGGCTCTCCTTTAATATGTAATATTTTTTTGGGCAATAAATTTTAAAACAGCGCTGATTCATCTGCGTTAAAAATGTTCTGTGGTTCATAATCAGCAATTAACTCCGGCAGCTTTGCAGTTAACAAGTGATCAACTGTCACCACTTAAACTTCTACTTTCACCATTTATAGAAAGAAAACTTATGTTGTGCCGAACTTTAAAACAATGAAGTCCACCATCAGATGCCGTAAAGTTTTCAATGTTCAATTGGCACACTATATGACTTGCCTTTTCTTTTAATATTGTTCTGTCTATAGGCTCATTACTGGACCTGGCTTGGAAGAAACCATTCCAGTAGAACTTTTTCAATCTCTTCATTGGTACCGGTCGGGCTCAGGCGAGAGGCAAAAAGCAGACAGTCAAAATGTTTGGTGTATAGCTTCGAAACATCTCCTTTTGGGGAGGGCTGGAATTGGTAGATTTTTTGAATGTAATAAAGGCTCACATTTCAGTTGATAAAGAATTCTTGAGGTCAATTACTTTTTCTCGGCAATATTTGTATATGATTTCAAGTCCTTGCAGCATGTGAGGTGAGTTATATGAAAATAAAAGGGAATTTTCAGCTTTGGGGTCAAACTGGTGTAAAGTGGGTCGCTGTGTTACATTATGACCTTCAATATGTGATTTAAGTAAAAAATTCATCCCAATAAATGGGGAAAAATATTCTTCTCAATTTCTTTTCCACCTTTATTTTAATGACTTTATATTCAAAATTTCACTACTTGTACAGAGTTTTCTTTGTAATAATTATGTTTAGTTTTTAAAACATGCAGTTTCATGATTATTGGAAGTGAGGAATAGTTTTTTTTTAGAATGCTAGAACAACAATTGATTATATTATAACTGTGGGGAAACTTTGATTTGTTTTATCTTTGTGTGAGCAAGTCATTCTACCTTATAACCAACAGATTTCAGAACAAAATGATTTGAAGTTTGAAGAAGATACTGAATTTGCTCGATCATGCCCTAACACCCTTCACCTGTTTCCTGCATCAGTTCGGAGACCCCTCAGAAACATGGTTGCTGGAGTATGCCCTCGAAGGTCAGCCAGGAGAAAGCTTCATGCTTCAGACTTTCAAGTAAGAGTTAAAAGCTTTATGAAAATTATTTTTTGTGATTTTTCATTGAACATTTAAATAACACTCATTTTCAGGCAGGCAATGCAGAACATATGAAGCTAGTTAAAGAAATGGGGATCTCTATTTTGACTCTTGCTGATGGACGAGTGCAACTGATCCATACTTTCTCTAATGTGAGTCTGTTGTACGTTTTACATTATTTATGTTGGTTTGTTGCCTTATTACTGTTTGGTATTATTCTTTTAACTGTATTTGTTGGGACACATCTTAATAATCTGTAAATAATTATGGAAGATCAGTCTATTTTTAAAACATTTGTATTCTTCATATATTTATATACAAGGTTGGATAACCATTAAACTCAAATAAAAATATTGTAATAAAGCTGACTCATTTAAAATAAATAGTTGAATTTTAATTTTTATTATTTTTTGCTGAAAAATCTATTCCATAATACTCCTTAAAATTATCCTCACACAATCTATATGAGTACTATAATGATTTTTTGTTTTTTCATTATCACTTGATGGTTAAAATTCGTAAAACTAAAAATCATTTTACACATTAACAAACTTGAAGTATTTTCTAAATTGCATATTTTCTTTCAGGAACTAGATTTTATATTATTTTGAGAATTAAAATATTAAGTGTGTTCGGTATTTTTATAATCAAATCATTATTTTTAATATTTATCTAATGTTATGCTTTAGTAAGGAAGCTGCTTTAATATAGACTGAGATGATGATATTTATTGAAATCTGTTGTATTTAAAAATATAGAAGGTATATAGTAAAAATAAATAATACCATAGATCAGGGTTTCCCAAACTTTTTCTTCAATGGAACACTTGATAAAATTGGATATTCTAACAGACACTTATTTTTTAGGATGGGTGATTTGTAGTTGTAAAAAGTAAAACAAGATTTAATTTAGCAATTATTTTTAAATATAGACCTATAATATAATATAAACATATAAATAAATAAAGTACTTAGTGACTTTGATGATTTTTAGTTCTTGAATTGCATAATATTTGTAAATTGAATTCTAATATCTGGTGTGGCGTCAGGCCTGTTTTTGCACTTTGACTTCATTGCATAATAAGAAAATCCAGCTTCACATAAATAGGTGGTAGGTAACAGAAGTAAAGCGTGTTTTGAAATATTGGGATACTCTTTTGAACTAGGCCAGTAATCACATAAGACTGATCATTGTATTTTTCTTTCACTGATTAAATCAATTAAATTTTCATAGTCACTTGCAACTAAACCTACAGGTTTAACTGTTACAGAAAAATTATGAACAAAGGAATCGTCCTTACTAGTTTTCAGAAAATATTGCAAAAGAGTTGATTTCAAGTTCTGTAGATGTTCTAAAAACATTTTGGAAAATTCTTCATCTACTTTAAAATTTAATTCATTCCAACATTCCTGAATGGCAGAAAAACAATTAAAAAATGTTAGGTTCAACTCATGAAATCCAATATTATATTTTTTATCAAAATATCCAATTTTTTCTCTTGTATTAAAATTTCTCCTAGTAATGATAAGTTCATTGCACTCTGTAAAAATATTGCCAGATATGCGAGATTAATCAACCATGAAGAATTTTGTAAAGCTTTAACAAAATGTTGTCCTGAATTATTTTGTGCCTTCAAGAAGACCAACAACTCATTTCGAAGTTCAAAAAGTCTTAATAGGGCTTTTCCTCTGGATAGCCATCTCACTTCAGTATGTAATAAAAGTGTTTTGTGTTCACTAGCCATGCTATCACAAAAAATTTTTAAATAATTTGGATTGAAGTGGGCACTAAAATTTTCCTGTGGACCTCCGGTTGACAACCACTGAACTGAATGGTGCAATTATGTGCTATTGAATAAAATTCAAAAAATGATGGTGTACAAGGTTGGCTTACTTTTTGGTCATAGCTACTCTTTGTCAAGCTAAATAAAATATTAACTGGATAATTGACGGCAATGACAATATCTATCTCACTTGTACAGGATTCTGGTTGACTGAACACATCCACACTTGTTCATTGTTACTCATGTTTCCTATTGTAGTGGGAAACAAGGAATAGAGTTTCTTTGTTTCGCAATGTTGTGATTCAAATTTCTCCCGTTTGATGCAAGCAGAGTTTTTGTCATACAAACTGATTAAGTGTTATTAACATGATATTATAATCCATAGTATGGACAGAATTACTCCAAATGTTTGTGGAACTCCTATTCAGGCCTCGTGCGATACAGTTTGGGAAGCCCAGTCATAGATAATTTGTCATTGTGTTTGTTTAAAGATGGAAGGAGTGTTCTCTTGTAATATTTTTTACTTAAACTTTTGGTCCCAGAAACAGTGGAAGATTGTTTTGTTTAGTGATGAAAAATACTTCTGAAATTATATGGAGTTTCTCAATTAAAATGTGATGTACCCACTTTTTGCAATAGTAGGTATTTTAGATATATTACTAAAGCTATACTTCAGTAATTTATCCTGTTCAGTATGCTGTATCCAATTATAAGTACACGTTGAAATAAAAAATTATTAACTCTTGAGTAACTGTTTCTTAAATCATACAATTTAGTTTAAGAAACCAATGATACAGTTATCCTTTCCTCTTAATATTGCTGACAATTTTTTAAATTATGAAACATTCCAATATCATTCTGAAAAAGGACACTTTGATTAGCAAAATGTTTCTATATCCAGTGCTTGTGCTGGCATTCAGCAAAATTCATTATGACACTGATGTTTGTGTGTTTATGGTCATCATTTTTTATGTGCTTTAATTCTGAAAGCATTTATAAATTTTTACCCATTACAGCAAATTGTCTTGTATAATATGAATAGTCTGACATTTTCATCATTTATAAATAAAATTCCAACCAATTTGTTAGCAAACAATTTTTTTAATATTTATGAAAGTTTATACAAAATTTCATTCATATTTGTGGACTAGCTCAGTAAATTAGCCAAAAATTGGAAGAAAAAATTATAAATTTGAATATAGAATATTTTGTTAAAATATAAAATGTTTAACTTTCAATTCAATTGTAAAAACAAAGCAGACTTGCATTTTAGTTGGATAAACAAACATATATACACATGCTGATGATTGAATTTCTGGGTTGGATTGCGGACCAGTCCTGCCATACTCCCTGTTCGAACAACGGTTGCCTCTAGGCACCCACCTAAACTCCGCAGCATACTGGTTCAACCTTACAAATCCCACCCTCACAGCCCCCCCACCAACAAGAGGCTCCAAATCTTGTGGTGGAAACGGGTTCCATGTATGCCCTGTCTTCTATAATCCCACTAAGAATGAATGAAATGAAATGAATGAAATATAACCTGCCTCTCCTTCCACTTTACTCAGCCTTTTACATTGCCCAGACAAAGAGGCCCTTCCCTGAATGGATTGCCGACCACTACAGCACAGTCAAACGTACAAAAACCCAATTCCCAATAGCTGCTCGGTCCAGCTAACTGTCCTCAAGGCCCTACTTTCTGATTCTTCAGAGGCACTCCTTTGAACATGTCTTGCAATTAGGATAAAGCCCTGGATTCAACATCCTCTAGATAGTGATCTCCCCCCTTCCTTCCAATACTGACCATCCATAATTACACAAATACATATAAGCCTATTGCTGTTTGTATGTTAAGATGTTGATGTATGTGTGCATCTCCCTAGCTCCAATTAATTATTTACCTTTACCCTAATCTTCATTAAGAGAGTTTGTGGCCTGATGGGGTTTATTGTTTACAACCATAAGCTAGCCTTGCGGCACTTTTGTTGACGGATCTGCTGACAGCTGGTCGTCTATCAGAATGCTCTCCCTTATCTTCTGATATGGGGTGGTTGCTTCTGAAAATTATAGAAAATCCCACACTCATCATGGTCTCATCCGGTTCCCTTATTAATTGTTTTAATTATTTTGATGATAGAAATATGCTCAGATAAAGGCATGTGTAAAGTATAGAGAAGAATAGAGGAAGAAAGAAAGACTGACAATATTTGGCAGATTGTTACAGAGCCCTTTGCTGTAGCCATGAGTCACCTTATGTGGCAGGCTGAAACTCTATCTGAAGAAGGAATGTTTTGTTCTCGAAAACTATCATTTTCATACTTACCTGCCAGTTGACACCTAACAATTTTAGGCAAGTCAATTACTCTCTTCTGTCTCTCTTTCGTATCAGATTATAAATATAAATATATAAATATGCATCAGGAAATGACATTGTCATGTTAAAACAATTAATAAGGAAAGGAAAGAGAGATAGAAAGTATGTGACTTATCTGAGGTTCATAGATAGTAGGCACCTTGTGAGGTTTGGAGTTCTTTAAATTTTCGGAGGCACCACCCCCTTCATCAGAACGTTAAGAAGGCATTTCCAGTGATTGGCTGTGGGGTTTGTAGGGCTGACCAGGATATTATGGAGGTTGGTTGGTGCCTCCAAAAATTCAAGTACTCTAAACCTCACAAGGTGTCTACCATCTATGAACCTCAGGTAAGTCACCTACTTTCTATCTCTCTGTCCTTTCCTTATTAATCATTTGATTTAACATGACAATGTCATTTCCTGACTCATATATATAACTTTCAAACTTGGTGATACTATTCAACAAAAATTGGAATCTGACAAGATGACTTTATCTTCTATATGTGGAAGGTGTAACTGGGAACATTTTTGGTGTCCTATGCAAGAAATTATATATTCTTGTCATTTAAGAATGTTAACAATAAGTGAGTACATCCCCTCAATAAAGGGCAAATAAAACAAATATCTCACTAAAGCTGTTCATAGGTGTAAATAAATAGCTAGTTGTGTGAAAATATGATGCTCATTAATTGAAGTGGGTGTAGGCTGGATCTGGTTTTAACAGAAACTTGGTAGTGATGAACTATTTGTAAAATATTTACTCAAGGAAACATATTGGTTTTATCAGGTTTTGTTTTTTGTCAAAAATCTAGTTCTGAAAAATTTATATCCAATTTATACTAATAAAATTAATATTGTTGTAGGTTCACTCCAATGATTGTTCCTCCTTGCCAACAATACTACCCTCCATCTTCTCCCTTCTACTATCCACCTTGTATCCCATGCTATTTCTTGCAAACCATCTATGCTAATGTTGAATAATTAAAATTAGTGATACTAAATGTACATGAAAAGTATCTTCAGTTATGCCAATTTTACTTGTCTTCTATCACAGATCATATCATGATTAAAAATTGCAACATTGACTTGCGAGAGTCAGCTGTACTAGCTATTGAGAAATCTTACAGGACTTGGAACATACACAAAAGCAATAAAAAGACACAAGTGGCCCCACCAATAGAACAGTAATGGATTGTCACAGTGCTGAACTGCATGTTAGAGAAAACGGGGACGGTAGATGGGATGAACTTTGACTTTCTTGGCCAATATTACCCATATGGTCAGGGCAACAGTCTTGAGCTAGCCTTAAAGAACCTGATAGATATCCCCTCAATAGAACTTGACCAAATATTCAGCAATCATCACAAGAAAATTGGTTCTAAATGTTGATATTAGTATAACAATGGAAAATATCAGCAGTTGTAAGCTGAATACTTGTTTTGTTTGTCTATTATCTGCTAGTATTTGACTTAAAGTCAGTACTAAGTATTATTTGTATTTAATTTGTTTACATGTTAATTATTTCAATTCTATAAAATGAAGTCTTATATTTTTTACTCTGTTTTGTATAAATTTCTTCGGTTCTAACCAATTCTGTACTCATGTCATATCAACTTCGGTTTGTGAGGGTAAGCATTTAGAATTAGGTTCATTTTGCTTTGATTTTGTCTGTTCAGGGTGTGAACATTGAGCTAGCTGCTTATCTGATGTCAAGCCTTGAGAAATGTGCAGATTTTATTTACATATGGTATGCAGTATGGAGAAAGATGTAAAAAACAGCACCTGGAAGCCATCCTGAGTTGAAACTTGTATATGGCATAATAGCAAATAACTCATTCAAACTGTTAGATAATTCTGTTAGTAATATCGTATTAGGGTAAATGGATCAAGGTTAATTTGCAGCACATCAATAAAATGGCCAACCTCAATTGTTCTTATTCACAGAGAGCTGAAGTTTCTAACCAAGTTAATGAAGTTTGAGTGCTGTCTTTTAAATACATATAGAAAATCAAGGCAACATTTGCATTAGTCTTACTGTAAACTCACAAATATTTCATTAATAATAATGATAAACATTTCAAGGAAGTTCCTAACTATGTCTTGCAAGTGTAAGATACATTAATGCAGGAAAAGTAATGTTATTGTTCGAAACATAAAACAGATGATATGTTCCAGAATTTGAGTTCTGGTTAAAGCCATGAACTCATGCCACTCAAAACTGTTTGTTTCTAAATATATGCCATAGTGATTAAAATCAACTCAAATGCTTTAATTATTTTAAATTTAAAAACAATTATTATTGGTTATACATTAACTAAATGGGAGTAATATTGAAACTTGACTTTTTTGGATTTACAAAAAGGAATGAATTTTATTAACTGTAAATGACAATAGACAATAAATTTATGTCTTATCTATTTATTTCTATTTGAAATTATCATTCTTTTATTTTTTTATCAGGTATTTAGGAATAATTAATTATTGGAATTGTGTTTTTCTTAATTCTCTTTGTTGAATAATAGGTTCTATTGTATTAGCATATCTGAGGATTAGGTCAAATAATCTATGCTTGTACAAATATAGATCTCAACTGTATTTTTAAATTTATCCTTTATTAATTATATCATTTTTATTTTGTTGCTGTATCAATACATAAAAATAATATTTCAGAATAATTTAAGCTACTATATAACCATCACAGTTGAAAGAATATAAATTGTCAGGTTAGGAGCAAAATTTAAATTTTATATAAAGGGCCTTTTGATAGTGGCTATATAATTGAATCTAAATGTTTTCAATATGAATCAAAATGTAAAAAATGCCATATTGGTTTGCATGATTTAAGATATTCCCATGTGAAAGCGTGATGTTCCTTAAGAAGGGCTTAGGCAATTCCAACTTTTGGTTTAAGGTAAGTCAGCCATTCTCTCCCCTCCCCTTCCTCCCCATCTGGCTCCCCCCCCCCCCCTTTCTTTCTCTTCCTTCCTATCCAAGCGAGTTAGTTAATTAACAATGCCACATTATCTTTACTTGCTTTATATAAATAAAAAGAAACTAATGTTAGTGTTCTCATCTGGTAATGAAGTAGAAATAGACTTACCTTAAATTGATAGTTGGAGTCTCCAGGCTAGGTCATAAGAAATATGCTAAATCTTCAAAGGTCTGAATCCTCTTTCTCAGAACAAGACTGTATGCCATGCTTACTGATCAGGATTTCTTCTTTGTGGATTATGGATGATCAAAATTTTATTTTATCACTGTGTCATAGAGCGCCATTTTCCTTCTATTTTTTGAGAAAGGAGACCACCACCTCTTAAAGGTTAAACAGTTTCCTGTATTGAGATGTGAACATAAATTCTGAATTTTAGGTAAAGCAATACCATATATTATTATGTATGCCTTGCCATTGTGAAATATATGCACCTCTATTTTCTCATATTGCAGACAAACAAAAAGTTTTTTATTAAATAAGTTATCCATTTTTTGTTTAAAAATTTATATTTATTATTTCACTGTTTTTGGTTATACACAATATCAAGGCCCTATCTAAGAGTAACATAGCAATAGTCATATAGATCTAATAATTGGTCTAGTAATCCAGGATTAAATCGACCCAATTAACTAAAAAAAATTAAAAGAAAGCCATTGTGGTTATTCTTAGAAAATCCCTTTCCAAATTTACATTGTTTTCAGAATCCACATTCTATGGTTGTTTAGGTGCACACATCCTGTTTTGTCATTTGAATTTTGATTTTTTAAGTTATGTGGCATACATCACAATGTATGATAACTTTCTCCTGCCCATATAAATTATTTTAATATATAACTGTTAGTTTCTTTAATATAAAACATATTAAAAATTTAGTAAGTTGCAAAAATCTATATTGAAAATCAATTTTGTTGGGATATTTACAAAGTCAGTTGTTTTGCAGTATTATGTATATGTGGAACAAATCTTGGAAATATGCTGAATATCAAAGAGATTAGAGTATTTACAGGCTAAAACAGTATAGCCTTAGTTAACCAAACCCAGGGTCAACCAAAACCTGAGTTATCTAAAACACTTCCAAAAATCAAAATACAAAAAATTAATACTGTACTGCACTTAAATAATTCAAGGCTGTGTTTGGCTATGGCTAGTGTCATGCTCTGATTGTGCATGTATTGGGTGAAGTTGAAAAAACCTTGACCCTTGAAGTATGTTGTCAGGATGTTCTAGGATGTCTTGTGAGCTCTTTGCTGAATGTTTTCATGATGTCCGTACCAAAAGTTGAAAACTTTAAACTGCCTACAAGTCCTTCAAAGTTAAAGTGCTGATATTTTCCTTTCCCACATATTACCAGTCTAATTCAGATGCTGATCATCAATTCACAAAAATGTCTGCAGGAATGGAAGCTACAAACAAGAATTACAGGCTTTTTGAATGAGTAATTTGAATGTTACAAATGTAATGATACCTTCAATATAGAACATAAGTGTAGCCTACAAAGAGAATTTTCAATTCTTGTGACCTTCAAAACCTTTTAAAGTTTGTACTGTAATTGAAATACAAAATTCTGTAGCTTTAGATTTTCATGGCTTAACTGAAAATAATGTTATCTGAAACAGCTTCCACCCTACCCCCCTTCACTTTGGTTAACTGGGATTGTATTTTATTTTCATTGGATTAGTCTAGCAATAACTTGAGAAAAAGCTTTTGTTCTGTTTGTTTTACTGGTAAGGAATAATATGGCTTAAATGGTGGATATGCAGGACTGACTGAAGTAATAGGATTAAATTGTGTTTGTATAAATGAGAATAAGGGTTTATTAGCTGATTATTAAGAATAGAAGCTTTTGAAATGTGGTACTACATAAGAATAGTGAAAATCAGATGGGTGGATAGGGATAGTAACCAGGAAGTTCTAAGTAGAATAGGGCAAGAGAGAACAATTTGTAGGACTTTGCCCAAGGCCACAAAAACTGTTTTAAGTATCGATCTCATAAAGCTTAGGTATAGTGATGTTGTTCTGCTTGGCATTTGTTTGACAGCTATTATATAGTGAAAAATGTCAATGAATTTGTAGACTTTCATTTCTGACCAATAGATTCTTAAGACTCTGCTTCTTTATGTTGGGTGGTAGAATTTAAATGAGGCTATATAAGCTGCTAAGATGAACTTTTGGTCCACCAAATGAAATTGCATTCCAGAAATGGTGACAGAAAAACACAAAATGGTATGGGAATGTGGTCAACTGAAAGTGGACAAACTTGCAGGCAAGGTATGCATTTAAAATATATATACTCTTCAATACATATTGACTGACAATTGGGGCATAGGAATCTGTGTACATAGTGGGTGCTGTGTTTACTTTCAATGGAACAAATACAGTTTTTTGAAGATCTTTGATCATGTGATTCAATCCACTGCTTGCTGATAAGTGGCGATAGTGATCATATGGGCATTTTTTCTAATTAGTTTGTCATCTGTCAAAAGTTAGTGTACATCTCAGCACTTTCATACAAAAACAAACATTTCTCCTTTGGTAATTATGTCTAGTTTTTTGCTAAAAAAATAGCATATGTGGGAATCTCTGCTTTTCTGCTTCAGTGTGAAGAAATTGACTGCCCAATCAAATTCTTGTGGAGGCTTACAGAGCAGTGCTTCACTGGAAAGAACATGCAGAGATTGATTTAATCAGTTCAAAGTTGGAAATTTTGACTTGAGTGACAAGGAACATGAGAATCTGTCCAGGCTTGTTTGAACAGGATGATACCTGAACAAGAAGTTCTCGAGAACTTCTTGTTCAGTCTATCCACCGGGAAAGCCTACATTCTCTAAGGATGATACCTAATTGCAAAAAAAAAAAATCTTGCTGACAAATTGGGTGTTACTCTACGAGCCATTTCCATGCAGCAACAAGCTTTGGGAAAGGTTCAAAGGATTGGAAATGAATGCTGCATGAAATAAATGATAGGGAGACGGAGCAACACCAAAAAAAGCACAAGAAATTGTGGATTGATCCCATAAAACCATGAACAACATCCGCAAGACCAAATCACTTTGACAATTGATCAATTTGCACTGTGTTCTATATGAAAAAGGTCAGATATATAGCAAAGACTTGAGAATCTGATTTTCCTTCACAACAATCACCATAGCACAGGTCAACAATAGTATTACTACTTGTAGGCAGTCAACTGAGAGGTGCTACTCCATGCCACTTATTCACAAGACCTGGCAACTATTACCTGTTTTCCTCTATGGGCCACATTCTCTCTGAGCAGCACTTTGATTCTTACAAAAATGGCTTTATGAGTGGCTTTCTATGAAAGAAAAGGAATTTTTTTTGGCATAGTATTCACAAATTGCCTGAGAGATGGAAAAAATGTGTAGCTAGCAAGGGCCAGTACTTAGAATATATTTGTTGTTTTCCATGAAAAAGTGTTTTTCTGACTATATAAAAAAAACAGAAGATTTCAGCTTATACATCAGGCATATACACAAAATATATATGAAAATTAAATTAGGTAGAAAAGAAAGACAAAAAATAGTATTTGACTTATCTTAACTTGATAGTGGATGATGACTGGCAGGGAAGTTCCAAAGTGTGTGTATATATATATATATATATATATATATATACACACTTTGGAAGTCACACATTAGATAATTGGTCAGAAAGAAAGATAGAAACATTTGGTAGAAAGGCAGGAAATTCACTCTTTGAATACGGCATAGAATCATGCTCAAAGAAATACATATGTTCAGCGTACATGCATCAGGAAATGGCAAGAGAGATAGAAAGTGGTGACTTACCGGAGGTTCACAGATGTCAGGCACCTTGTAAGGAGTTCTTTAAATTCTCGGAGGCACCGTCCCCTTCGTCACTAGCTGATCACTGGAAGTGTCTTCATAACTTTCTGATGAATATATATATATATATATGAAAGGAAAGAAAGGATGTCATCAACTGACTGCTTACTTAATATTTATAAATAAATTTCATAACTGATTTTTAGATAATTACTGAAAAATCTAGAAGTTTCAGATATTTTTCTACAATTTTTATCATAATTTATTTTTTATTTAAAAAATTGGGAAATCACTAAAGTTCTGTTAGAGAAATAATTATTTTATGCTGAACCTATTTATTGGTTTCAGTTTAGCCAATTATTGGAAAAATATGATGAAGATAGTATGATAGTGGCTATTAATAATTTCTACATTTTTAAACTTTACTGTTTAATGTATTATGTGCATTAATTTATCTTGCTTCATAATTAACTGCACTGATAGTTTCTATGTGATGTGCTCTAGAGAGAAAACAATGTTAATTGTAATCTTAAGTAATAAGTTTGGTTTGTTAATAAATTTTATATAGTGTCTTTCTTGGAATAAGTGTTGATAATAATGCCCTTCAGCAGTTAAGTTTTAGTATATTACATTCTTCCTGGAGCCTCATTAATTTGGAAATTACCTCATCTAATAATCACATTGCTTTTAAATTTAAATGAATTTTAATATAAGCTGTAAGAGAACTATGATACTAGACTGAGTGAAGTTCTTTCCTCAATGTCTCACCTTTATAGCAGGAGCTATGTTGTTTGATAAAATTTGACAACTTTTAAACAACATAACTAATTTTTTCACATTGCATTTACAATATATCTCAAGAAATTTAACATAAATCTCTCTTAGTGAATATGGATTCTTAGGTAAGAGATGAAAGTAAATAACAAGTTAATGTGGGGTTATATTTCTCATGTGCATATAGTTAGATAACATTGCATTTCAAGTTAAATTACCTTTTTTAGTATTTAAAGATATTTTTTAAAAATCTGCTCACAGTAAATTTTAAGATTTCTGTATTAATACAATGACACTTTTGTTTATTAAGGCAATTTCAAGGTCAGATGCAGAAGAAGGATTACTATTCATGCAAGAGATGGTTGAAATGAGTAAAATGCAAAACCAACAACCTGATGCTCCTCCACAAGCTGTTTATTTCAAAACAGGGACACAAGAAGTTCTTATCAGTGCAGGCCCAGCTCATTTTGGGAAAGAACTATGGAATGATTACAAGGTATATTATGAATGGCAACCTACATATTCTGATTGTTGACGTAACCCACAATCCTGTTGCTTATAATTTGTGTGTATTTTTGTTTGTCTAACTTTTTTTTGTAATATAAATTTTTACTATGTATGTGTAGGTTACAGCTGAAATTGTGTTTGCTGAGCCCTTGAAGTTGTGCCATGATGCTACAAATGCAGATAAAGTAAGAGGACACATAGTCATCATGGAGCGAGGAGATTGCATGTTTATTGACAAGGTAAGTCTTCAGTATTTTTTCCACAATATTTTTGTGGACATTTGTTGTCCACAACCTGATAATTTGCATTTACGATGTGCATTACAGATGAACAATAATAACTTTGATGACCCTATTCACATACTACTAAAATCTCTAAATCTAACTCTCACCTGATTTGCAAACTCCCCATCTGACATCATTAACAGACTGTAGCACTAATGAAGAAGAAAAGAGATTAATGATCTGGACATTCATGAGAATTATTAGCTTCACCTCTGTGGCAGGTCATTTCCTTCCCAATGTTTCCGAAGTTACCTCAGAACATGCCCATAATTAAAGAGTTGCTATTTCTCTGTTAAATACTTCTCCAACACCTGTAATTATTTGTAGAGGGCATCAAATTTCCATGGTGGTATGTTCACAATTTATACAATTCTTTTATATTATACGAATCAGAATATGATTTCATATATTGTTCTAGAAATATATAGGTTATTTTAGACAATTAATTTAGTTTTATTATTCTCAATTAATTTGTATAAATGACAAAATACAAATTTTACTTATCTTTTTATGTATTATATCATACAGTAGTATTTTTCAAAGAAATACTAGTTAGTCAAGAAATTATCTATTTTGTAGTTTCTTTGGACTTCTTTAGCATAATAGATACAAAGTTAGTTTAAAGAAAATTCATCCGAAGTATCTGGTTAATAAATTTCTAAGATACATTTTTTATATAATGTAATTCATTCCTTTGTAGGCTAGACGTGCACAAAAGGCAGGTGCAGTTGCTGGAATTGTTGTTGATAATACCCCAGGCACATCTGCAGCAACATCACCAATGTTTGCCATGTCGGGAGATGGAACAGATGACATAATCATACCTGTTGTGTTTCTTTTCCATGAAGATGCGATAAAGCTTTTTCAGACAATAGAGCAAAATAAAAATTTAGAAGTCACCATCAGTGATATGAACCATGTTAAAAATGGTAATGTATTTCATTTGAAAAATAATATATTTATTATAATGAATTTTTCTTTTAGTATGAATTTCTGAAACAATTACAAGACAACCAGTTGTGTACACTTGAGTATCTATGCAGTGAAAAATAAATTACAAAGTAAATGGTGCTTGTACACTTTTTTTTTTTTTTTTGCAAACTGGGTGAATGTTGTGTTATGGTATATTATATAGTGTTATCAAATGTGTGTTGGATAACTATTACAATGGTGCAATCATTATATTATACCTGAAAACAATTTGAAGTTTTGTCAGACAATAATTAAAACATAATTAACTGCTAGAATTAATTTTAAATGTTGCTTCAAGTCATGAAACATTAATTTAAGTATTTTTCTTGTCATACAACAAAAGCTCTGTCTTGGTTTTCATGTACTATAGAAATTAATACTATAAAGGGTATTATTCTAGTCTATGTTTTATTTCAATCATCATAATTACTTAATTTTAGAAGACAAGCATTCAGAAAAGTTGCTGAAAGGATCTGCAGAATCTGCGCCGTTGGAAAAGGACTCTGCAGAAGCAATGTTGAAAAAGTTTAAACAATCTATCCAGGAGTTTTTAAAGAAACAAGAAAAAATTCCTTCTGAGGTAAATATTCATATTTACACTTTATAATTTCAGTTGGTCTATAACTGTTGCTAGAGGTTGTCCAAATCCCCAAATTACACACTATGTAATTAGTTAACCCATTTAAAAATGTTGAAAACATTTAAACAATCCACAAAGATGGATTGAAAGTTGTATTTATAATAACTTAATGTTAATTAATTTTTTTTGCTGACATATTTGCTCATATTATTATTTATTTTATTTAATGTCAGAAAATTGATTTTTGAAAATGTCTACTTATTTAACTTCATGTCTTATAGTTCAATTCCAAGAGTATTATGGTTTACGAGTTATAGCTTTTTATAACAGATCTGAGAAACATTTATAAATAATTGTGCCTCCTTGTATAATTGCCCAAAAATTAGTGTACTTTGTAAAGAATTCTTTCTTTCCTATCATAATAAACCTCAATTTAGTTCATTACATTTTGTCATTTTTCATTACATTTGAGTCCAGAAATCATAATTGGTAACTTTCACATTGACCTATTTTTCATTTATAAAGTTTGTTCCCAGTCATAATAAGTTTATGAAATAAACAGGAATAAATAAAGGAACATTTTGGTATTTCTTAAGAAAAGGAATACAGAAATATGATAACAGAAATGGGGATTTGTTGTTGTGGTATTCAGTCCTAAGACTGGTCCGTTGCAACTGTTCCATGCTAACCTATCTTGTGCAAGCCTTTTCATTTTTTCATAACAAGCACAACCCACATCCTCCCTAAACTGCTTAGCGTATTCTATCCTTGCTCCCTCTTCTGTTCTTACCCCACACACTTCCTCTAATGCTAATTTTACAAGACCCTTGTGTCTTAAAATGTAACCTATTAATATTTCCTTTCTCTTGCTCAACATTCTCCATATTGTTTGCTTTTCCCTTATTCCGTTTAGAACTTCCTTGATACTTCCTCTATCTCCACCATCAGATTTTCAGCATTTGCCTATAGCATCACATTTCAAAGGCTTCTATTCTTTTCCTTTCCACAGCTCCCATTGTCCACGTTTCTCTCCCATATAACTCCATGCTCCATACGAACATTTTTAGCAACAATTTCCTAATATTCACACTTACATTACCTGTAAGTAAATTCCTCTTTTTCATGACAGCCTTCCTTGCCTGTGCTACTCTTTATGTCTACTTTACATCTACTTCCCTAGTTATTACGCATCCCAAATAGCAGAATTCCTTAACTTCCATCAAAATATCCCTTCCCAATCTAACATGCTTTGTTATTCCACTGTTTCCCAAAATACACTCCATTACTTTCTATCTCCCTTTCCTGTCCTTATTAATTATATATATATATATATATATATAATTAATGGGGAAAGGACAGAGAGATAGAAAGAAGATGACTTACCTGAGGTTCATAGATGGTAGACACCTTGTGAGTTTTGGAGAACTTGAATTTTCGGAGGCACCGCCCCCTTCATCAGAAGGTTAGGAAGACATTTCCAGTGATCGGCTAGCCGACGACTGAGCAGCCAAAATTTGCTGCTCTGCTAACTTGGGTCGTAAACAATTGACCCCACCAGGTCACCAACTTTCTCTCTCAATAAGGGTCTGGGAAGAGGCAAGGACTGGATGGGGGTTGGGGAGATGCATACTGACACCCCCATCTTGACACACATTCATTCAGACACATCCACCCTTAGAGGTGTCAATATTTAAATATTGATACACACTCTCATACATACATACATACATACATACAACCACCATTCAAACAAAAGGCAAGGTATACACACACACACAGAAGGTTTTATTGTATGTACAATTCAATTAACTCGTGCTTTGGAGGGGGGGGGGGGGGAAAGGTTGGAGATAAAGTTATAGGATATTGAGTCCAGGGCTTTGTCTAGACTGTAGGACATGCTGGAATGAAAGTTCCCACAGATGGAGTTCAGCTTCTGATGAGTCGGGAGGTAGGGTTTTGAGGGGGGTCAGTGTGAAGCACTGGTTGAAGATGTTGGTGTTGTGGCTATGGGCATGGGCGGCTATGGGGAATTGGGTTTTGAGGAGTTTTACTGTGCTGCGGTGGTTGGCAATCCGTTCGGGGAGGGGTCTCTTTGTCTGACCGATGTAAAAGGCTGGGCAGAGTGTGCAGTTTATTTTGTAGATAGTGTGGGAGGACAGACAGGTTATGTTTTCCTTAATTTTGTAGGTAGTGCTGTTGGTGGGGCTCTGGAAGGTTGTGGTAGGTGGGAGTATTGGGCAGACATGGCATCTGTTTCTGCCACACGGTCTGCAACCAATTGTGGGTGGAGGGTTGGGTGTGTGGGGTTTGCAGGGTCTGACCAGGATATTACGGAGGTTGGGAGGGCGCCTAAAGGCAACCCTTGGACAGGTGGGTAGTATGGTCGGGAGGATGTTTTTCATGTCCGGGTTGGATTGTAGTCCAGTGTAGGCAAGGCGGAGGAAAGAGTTCAGTTTACGTAGTCCGGGGAAGTAGGTGGTGGTTAGGGGGAGACTGCGTTCTGTATGATGGTTGGGGGTGGGACTGGCTATTTGGGAGGTGGAGAGGGCACGGGTAATTTGCTTTTGGAGGAGGTCTGTGGGGTAATTTCTGTTCCTGAAGGCATTAAATATTCGGTCGGTGTAGGTCGCCAGGCTGTCCAAAGTAGAGCATATGCGGGCTCCCCTAAGGGCAAGACTGTAGGGGAGGGATCGTTTGGTATGTTCAGGGTGGCAACTGGAAAAGTGGAGGTACTGGAGGGTGTTAGTTGGTTTTATGTGGACAGAGGTGTTAATGAGGCCTGAATTTAGTTGGATGTCCACATCGAGGAAGGTAATGTTGGTCGGGGAACAGTTCCAAGTGAACTTGACGGGGAATTTAGTGTTGAGGTCGTTGAGGAAGTCTGAGAGGGCATCTTGTCCATGCGTCCATAGCATGAAGATGTCATCTATGAACCGGAACCAGGTTAAGGGTTTCAGTGGAGAGGAATTTAGATGTTGTTGTTCCAGTTGACCCATAAACAGGTTGGCATAGGAAGGGGCCATCCGGGTGCCCATGGCAGTGCCGCTGATTTGGTGGTAAATTTTGTCTTGGAAGGAGAAGTAGTTTCTGGTGAGGACAAACTGGGTCAGTGATATCAAAAAGTGGGTGTTTGGGAGGGAATTTGGAGGCCTGCGAGACAGGAAGTGTTCGAGTGCCGACAGGCCACTGGTGTGTGGGATGTTGGTGTAAAGGTAACATCTACGGTAACCAGTAGTGTGTCCTGCGGGAGTGGTGTGGGTAGTTCACGGAGGCGACGGAGAAAATGGTTGGTGTCTTGGATGAATGAGGGGAGATTTTCCACTATTGGCTGGAGGGAGTCATCCACCAAAGCGGAATGAATGTGTGTCAAGATGGGGGTGTCAGTATGTATCTCCCCAACCCCCATCCAGTCCTTGCCTCTTCCCAGACCCTTATTGAGAGAGAAAGTTGGTGACCTGGTGGGGTCAATTGTTTACGACCCAAGTTAGCAGGGCAGCAAATTTTGGCTGCTCAGTCGTCGGCTAGCCGATCACTGGAAATGTCTTCCTAACCTTCTGATGATGCCTCCGAAAATTCAAGTTCTCCAAAACTCACAAGGTGTCTACCATCTATGAACCTCAGGTAAGTCATCTTCTTTCTATCGCTCTGTCCTTTCCCCATTAATTGTTTTAAACATGACAATGTCATTTCCTATCTCATATATATATATATAGTTGTATTTTTTTCCATCTAAAGTTAAATACAATAATGTAAAATTGTTGTTCTATTTATAAAGTATGTTTGTTTATTATAATTTGTTTCTTTAAAAGCTCTAAGGTTGGTATTGTAAATAGTATAAACTGATTTCTTTATGAAAAGTACAGTTTTAAAAATATTAAGTACAATATTGTCAATCACTTGATATATGTAATTATGTAAAAGTATCAGTAATTAAATTTGTTGCTTTGAATAATGGTACTCAGGTAATAAGCATTTTGTTATATAATACAAGAAAGATACTTGGTCTACACTGAGTGGCGAAATTATTATGAACACCTGACAGTGTCACAGTGTTGCCACTAGAAGGCAAGTTAGCTTTAAAATGGGAATGCAGGAGAAGGGAATCAACAGTTGTACTTTGTGTTTTGCTAATATATGGGATAAAGACATTATTTAACTGAGTTAAACCATCAGGCAGCTGAATTGAGTACCATTAATTCTTAAGGAATTATAAGTGCAGTTCATCTCATATTCATCCTACCACATGCGAACATCTCATAGAATCTATGCCCAGAAAAATTCAAGCAGTATTAAGGGCAAAAGGTTGCTCAGCATTCTATTGAGGGGGTGGTCAATAATTTGGCTACTCAGTGTATATTACCTTCGTTACCTTTGATAAGAGACTCCTGTCCTTGGTATTACTTTTATGTATTTTGCTGGTAATAAATATTTGGAGTACATAGATTTTCAATTCCAAAAAACTATTAATTTTTTTTTGTAAATGCTATAATTGGATAGGGCAAAACAAATTAAAAATTATTTTTGAATGTCTTTTAGGATCTGGAATTGTAGGCAACTTGGAAGTTGGAGTGATAAAATTATTGTAGTAGACTCAGAAGTCTGAAATATAATCCAGCACGACAGTTTATGACTAGCATATATCTATGCAGACAAGATACAGGACTAATTGAATCATGGTCAGAAATATTTTATTTTGCATTAAGAGTGTGTGGGGATACTTTATAGCCCTGAAAAGTGCCTTTCATGTCAATTCAATTGTAGGACCTTTGTCATGAAATTTTTTGTTTGAGCAAATAAATTCTGTTCTTTAGACTCTTTTGTCACCTCAAAAAGTTATATCCCCTGATGATGGTTATTGAAACAAAATATGTGTTATTTTGTATTCCTTTCTTATAACAGCTTGTTTTTAGTTGACTACTGTAAGTATAATGTAAGTTTTTACACTCTTATATCTATTTTTTACTGTCCTTTATTTATACATGGTGTTTATAAAGTCTTGCACTGATAAAGAAAATTTATTTAAAGGAACTCTTTCAGATTTTTATGTTATTCTTTTTTTTATTTTGAGCCTTATTCCTCCACACAGGTATTCTCCAGCATGTCCATTGTTAACTATATCATCACATCCATTTTTCTTTTCTTTAATGTGTTAATATTGGGGACCGGTGTTGTAAACACTATGTCTTTGACATACACCAACAGGAAGATGTCTAACAGAGATAGTTATGTCTAGGAAATGAGGAGAACTTGTACGCTAACCAGTGATCTACTTGCATGAAGCCACACTGAGCTTTTTCCTTCACACATGACACATCCAGTTTCTGATTTTAGCACCACCTACAACACTTTGGCTAACAATGTACCTACCACACAAGAATCAAAATAATAACAAAAAATATGTATAAAGTCTAAAATAGTTTTTAATACTTTCTTTATCAGTGCATTACTTTATGAACATCTTGTACATATATTGATAAAATTTCTGACTACAGTATATATACCATAATAAGTGTATTGTTATTTATATAATATTTAAGCTGTGGATATTCAGCTTATCATATCTTGTATTAATAACAGCAGTGCTTATTTTTATTTCAATTATTATATTGCCAATTGATCTCATTTTATTAGGATCAATACCAAATCTGTATTTGCTAACTTCCATCCAAATAACTCTGAAAGATGTATTCCCATTTCATCCATTCTGAAATTTTATTTTACTTTGTTTTTCCAAAGTATTATTATTATAAGTTGTGGCACAAAATTTTGAGAATCAAGTTGCATTCAATGTAATATAATTTCAAGTTTCTAAAGGCTTCAAATATTTAATTCATATCAATTTAGTAATTTATTTTCTCTGCACATTAGAAATCAAATCCTCCCTTTCATCCAAATAATTTGGATTAACTTATATATAGAACAGGTGATGAAGAAAGTTAAAACCGAATATGGAAAAGGAATCTTACTATAAAGAGAAGAAATAAAAACCTTACGCTTTGCCAATGATATTGTAGTATTAGGAGAATCGGAAGAAGACTTGGAAATCATAATAAATGGCATGAACATAGTCCTGGAGAAAGAGTTCAATATGAGGATTAATAGAGGGAAAACCAAGGTAATGGAGTGTAGTATGGGAAACAGAGGAATAACAAAGGGTGTTAGATTGGGAAGGGATATTTTGACAGAAGTTGAGGAATTCTGCTACTTGGGAAGCATAATAACTAGGGATGGAAGAAGTATAGTAGACATAAAGAGTAGGATAGCACAGGCAAGGACGGCTTTGGTGAAAAAGAGGTATTAACTTACAGGTAATATAAGTGTGAATATTAGGAAATCATTGCTAAAATGTTTGTATGGAGCGCAGCATTATGTGGGTGCATAACATGGACGATAGGAGTTGGGGAAAGCAAAAGAATAGAAGTCTTTGAAATGTGGTGCTATAGTCGAATGTTGAAAATCAGATGGGTGGATAGAATCACAAACATGGAAGTTCTAAACAGAATAAGGGAGAGGCGAACAATATGGAGGACGTTGACTAAGAGAAGAGATAGATTAATAGGCCACGTTTTAAGACACAAGTGTCTTGTAAAATTAGCATTAGAGGGAAATGTGTGGGGTAATAACAGAAGAGGGAGGCCGAGGATGGAAAAAACTAAGCAGATTAGGGAGGATGTGGGGTGTGCTAGTTATAAGGAAATGAAAAGGCTTGCACAAGATAGGGTAGCTTGGAGGGTTGTATCAAACCAGTCTTAGGACTGAATACCACAACAACATCCAAATAACTTCGAAAGATGTATTCCCATTATATCCATTCTGGAATTTTCTTTTCTTTGATTTTCCAAAGTATTATTATAAGTTGTGACACAAAATTTCAGAAACAAGTTGGCTTCAAATATTTATTTATTTTATTTTCTCTGCACATTAGAAAACAAAAACTCCCTTATTTTAATTTTCTTTATATTTTGTTCCATATGAAGCCATTGAAAGTTATAACACCATGATGACTATATTTCTGTATCAACACAAACTTTTGCATTTTACAGGAAAATAATGGCAAGCCAGAAATGACACATCTAGATATGGGAAATTTTCATGCTACTGTAGAACAGAGTGACTCTGGTATGGAAATGATACGAATTTCCCGTCGTGATGAATCTGCCTCTACACTGACCACTCAGACACCATCAGATGAACTATGGGCAAAGCTGAAAGAAGAGATGTTGTCACACTTAGCCATGAAAGGACCTGAACTGGTTGTCCCAGCCCCCATCTTACGTCTTTACCATCATGTGCTGGGTCAACAATCTGGTTCTACTCAAGCACAAGCAGCATGGCTCCTTTCAGAATTAACTCAAATGTCAGAAATAACACAACTGGCATCTGGTATTAACACCTCAGAAAAACCATTGAAGAGTGAGAATTCTCAGAAATCTAAAAATAGCCCTCAAAGCCCAACTGTGGAGTCAACTTATAGTGATAAAAGTGATAATAAAGACAAGGGTGAAAGAACAGAAGAACAGACTGCTGATCAAATACTGGTAAATAATAGAGCAGGCAAAGCAGTGGCAAGAAGTTTGGATGAACTTTAATAATGCAGACTAATATCATTTATTTGCATTCAATTATTTAGTAACATTTTTGTTCTGTACTGAGTAAGAACATATATTTAATTTTAGTTTCAATACATAAAATATGCCAACTGTCTTTCAGTAAATATTTTACTTTTATTATTAAATTTAAGTATGTTGTGGTGAACCTATACTATGGAAACTATCACTCCAATTTCTATTATTTGCTATTTACTTTATTAAAGTTATAAATAAATGTTATATCATGCATTTTACAAGGTCATTACACTTCATTTTTACATAATATGAAACACATCATTTGTGTTTGGTATGGTGTATGTTCTGAAATAAAAAAAGTGTTTGTTAAATGCATGCTACATTAAAGACCATTTACACAAGTTATAATATAAAATTGTCTCTTAATTCATTGACCTTTTCTACCATACCTAAATATCTGATTAAGTAACAATACTGAAATGAATAGTATTAAATATAATACTATTAATTTCTGTAATAATTATTTATAAACTAATTTCAGTCTTCAAACTTCAATGCCAACTCTTTGTACAAAGTCGAAAATTGATAAATATAACTGAACTGATTTCAATGAATTTTCATATATGTTGCAACATATGCTTGATAATTTGGTGAATTTGACTCGAGAGTGGCAGTTGACCATCCTTTGAGGCCCAACTTGTGATTTAAAATGGCATATTATTTGTTGTTGTGGTATTCAGTCCTAAGACTGGTCTGATGCAACTTTCCATGATAACCTACCTTGTGCATAACTACACATAACTACCATATCCCACATCCTCCCTAATCTGCTTAGCATTTACCATCATTGGCCTCCCTCTTCTTACAACACACACACTTCCCTCTCATTCTAATTTTACAAGACCCTCATATATCTTCAACTACTGCCACCCATGTTTCACACCCATATAATGCCACGTTACATAAGAACATTTTTGCAATGATTTCCTAATATTCACACTTATATTACCCATAAGTAAATTCCTATAATTTTTGCAAAAGCCTTCCTTGCCTTCATTCATGCCTTACTTCTTTCTGCTTTATTTTCTTGATCTCCAATTCTAATTACTGCTGACTGCCTTTGGTAGAAGTTGTGGATAAGCCTTTCTTCATATTTTATTCTTGTCCTCTTCAAAATCCTTAATAGTATGTTCCAGTTCACATTATCAATGGATTTTTTAAAATCTACAAATACCATGAACATAGGCCTGTTTTTTCTTATTCCGTCTTCTAAAATTAGACGCCAAGTCAATATTGTTTTCCTTGTCCCTACATTCTTACTGAAACCATACTGATCTCCTAACTCACATTCTATTTGTTGTTACATCCTGCTATACTATTTTCATTAATATTTTGCATGCATGAGATACTAAAGTAATTGTGCTGAGCTGTTTGCATCTATTAGTCCCGGTCTTTTTTGGTATGGGTACAATTAAGATTTTACTTAAATCTTCTGGTATCCTCCCCATTTCATAGATTTCGCAAACTGTCCTGAACAGCCATGATATTGCTTCTACGCCCGACGATATTATCAATTCCTGGTGCTTTACAATTGCTCAGATGTCAGCACCCTATCATTCTCTGACCTTAAAATGTTGACACCAACTCTTCATCACCCACCACCTTTTCTTCTTCTATTACTGACATCTAGATTTCCACCCTGATGCAGCTCTTCTAGATATTCCTGCCATCTTTCTGCTTTTCTTCTTTATCCAGAATTAGCTTATTATCGACCCTCCTGATGTTCTTGCTAATATTTTTCCACCCACTGAATGTTTCTTTGATTTTCCTATAAGCTGCATCTTATTTTCCCTTTCACCATGAAATCTTCAATTGCTTTACGCCTCTTTGACTGCTTTTACTTATTTCTAAAGCTTTAACAAAAATTGTCAGAAACAGCGATCTGTGAGGAGAAACGAGGCTCTAAACCTTGTGAAAAAAAAAAGGAAAAACTTAAGGTTAACGACGTCAGCTGATTAAAGATAGTACTTGATGTCGCAAATGAATCATAGGACTTGAGTATCTAAGCCTTACACACACTAACAAGAGGACGTATTACAAGATTTCGCTGAACAGGAATTCCTAAAGCAATCATTAAAGCAAGCCCGATTCTCAAAACTGTAATCATTTCATGTATATTGTTTCTATTACATACAAGAAACATTGCAAAGATATATGTGTTTTATTTTACACTCCAATATGGTTGCACTGTCTGTATAAAAAACAAAAAAAAACACCATCACCCGTTAGCGCCTTGCCGCGATCTAAGCAATGATAACACATTTCCATTCTCAAGGTATTTCATGTTTCAGTGATTAGTCTCTAGGAAGGTATGAAAGTTCTGCCGATTTTGGTAATTATAGTGCCATATCGTATTTGTTGCCGTTGCTGCTGGTACAGGTTGGCGAGACGCTTTCCATCTGGGCTGATGCGGATCACTAATGAAATTAGATGAAAACAGTTTCTTCGAAGTTTGCATCTCGACAGAGTAAGATCGTCTCTGCTTTCCTTTAATCGATAGGATTTTTCAATTGGGGCGGGTCGATGTTGGCAACATGTGGGAGCCATATTGTTTTGGTGGTGTCTGTCTAATCAGTTTATTTTTCAGTCACTATGGCAAGTTTCACGATTCAACAGCACGTCCAACTGATAAAAGTTTATTATCAAATCGAGTGGTCGATAGTACAAACGTCGCGCGAGACCGTGGTGGCCCTTCAAAGTCGACCCTTCTGCGTTTCATGGCCAAATTCGAGACGACCAGTTCCGTAAACAATCGGCCAAAGAACGCCTGATCGGCTGACAACAGCTGCGGTCCGTGAAAGTGTGCAGAGAACCCGAGGCAGTCAATTCCTCGCCGTGCACAAGGACCCGGCGTACAAGATCCAACTGACCGATATGGACGTAGACGACACGTGGTTCCAGCACGTGCCACACGATGGACATTCCGCGTGAACGATCTCTCGCAGAGGTGACGTGAATTGGCCATCAAGATCGTGCGATTTGACCCTTGATCTTATGGAGTTTCCCGAAGTCGCAATCGATCGACATAACCCTGGCCATCGCTCAAATTGGACCACTCGCATCCGTGCCGCCGTGAGAGGTCACGGCGGACATTTCAACGATTCATAATGGCATAAATGGGGTTTAAAATAAAAAAAGAATTTCGTTAATACCTTACACACAGCTGGCTTTATTCCATTCGTAACAGGAACTAGCGGCTGGTAAACTGCCACCATACTTTGCAGCCTAAGAGAGAAATCTCAACATTGAAACGTGCAGAAAGAGAAAAACTATTACACTCATGAAAGTTGTTCAAAAAGATTTCTCATGTAAAAGTAGGCAAATTTCAGGCTAAAATATCTCAAAATACACCTCTGTTTGGGGAAAAAGATCTGTATGTCATACTATTTTTCAAATGTACATATCAAGCACCGTACGAAGCATTACTGACACAAATTCCAGGTCTAAATTTGCCTCGACAAAATTTGGTGTCTGTTTTGGCATATTTAGATATCTGAAAGGCTAACTGGGTAATGTGCAGCAGAATTCTTGGCCATTTGACCTTCCGTTCGATTTATTACATCAACTTCGTCTCTCTTTTCTATTATGTGCATTACATCAATTACTTTTTGCAATTCTAATTTACTCTACATCTGCTCATATATTTTCCGTTCTTCCACTGTTTGCATTATATATTCAGCTCCATCTCAAAACTACTTTATAATAATTCGCTACTATTTTCTTCGTAGCTATGCAAATCCTCCGGCTGCTTCCATTTACTACACTCACATTCGCATCTAACCTCGTCGCGAAATCATCGAATCTCTATCCTTGTTCTACCCTCTCTTCACTGAATTCAGCTTTATCTTGGCTATTTTTCTTTCTGCGACCTCAAATCTTTCAAACAAATCGCTTTATCCTGCACCCTAATTTTCTCGACTTCGGCCCTATACTGCGCCACAATTTTCGCGTCTTCACCCCTATTCTGTGAATTTGCTTCATTAACTCTTTCAACATATTAACCACATTCGCGTCGGCCTAAATTTTATTTTCCACAAACTCAGATTCACCCATTATTTAGAAATTATTCAAGCAACATAATTTAAGTTAACCATTATAAATAAAACAAAACACATTTAAAATTCGTGAATTCCTCAATGTAATGTCGTAGCAACACACGCACAGTGCATACAATAAAATAATGCAACCACATAAAACAATTTAGAAAATATTTTTAAAAAGCATACAGAGGCAAGAGAAATTTGAATTTTTACAATGCCAGGACCTATGAAATATTTTGCATTTTGCAATCCCTACGTTGGGCGCCTATTAATTCATTAATTATTATAACATGCCCCACGTTGGGCACCAAATTATAAAGGTAGGTGGGGATGGGATGAAATTATTTATTTACTAATTAACTATTATCTAACTTTATGATATTTAATTATTACAATATAAGGGAGAAATTACGAAAGTTTTTAATAGAAAAGCCAAGATTCTATTTAAAATTATGGATTTAATAAAATATTTTTATAAGGGTATTTGATAAAAGGTACAATAAATTTACATTGAGATTATTTAAATCAGAGTCCTCTGTGCGGTAGACCAAAAGAAGCAATTTAGTTTTTCATTGAAATAGGTCTGGCTAATGTGAACTCTTTTTTTATAAAAATTTACGATATCCATGCAATTTCTGGTCTGTTTTGTGATGATGGCTAGATGCATTGGCTGTTGACCTCCGTTGCTTGCATCGTGGTCGATCTCGTTGTCTGGTGGACGCCTGGGAAAATTTTGGCGGAGACTCCTTTTTCTCCTTTCGGTGGCTAGTAGTTTAGTTTTTAATTAGAACTTGCCGACCTCCCAATATCATCTCCCAACATGATCTGTCAGCGGCTAGCAATTTTGTTTATCCATCAACTGTTTCCGATCTCTCCCCATCTTCTGCCCCTCCGTCTCAAAATCTGTTCCCACTTATAATTATATAATTAATTGGTTTGCATTCCAACAATTTTCACTCAATGGGAAAATTTCTGCTGCTTGGCGTAAATATCGCATGTGTTTCACGTCACTCTGTTCCAGATAATGCACGCAGCTTCCGACTTTCTGGAGCAACGGGTGATCCTTAGAAAGGATTCTTTATCCTATTGGGCCCTAAAAGGAGGGTCGTCCCGATTGTTCTAAATAGAAAGCGAGGCCACAAGCAGCCAAAAATGTGTCGCAGTACTCAAGACTTTTTCGCGTACTTTAACATATTGCATACTACATTAAAACCACCCACTTTCCGCCCCAATGGAAAAATTGATCATAGATTCATTTTTAATATTCAATCCATTAGTCCTCGATCAGGGAAGTAGGATACGTGATATATAAGATTTCAAGAAATAAATAAAATTTTGCAACTAGAAAATAGAAAGACAAAAATTACAGTTTACAAAAAATGAATGTAAATTTATTTATTAAGACTAATTATAAAAATTAATTAATAAAGTATTAAAGATTTGACCCTGCAGAGAGATCGCCTTCGTGAAGTTGCAACAAATGGTTATGAATTTGAAACAACGTTAAATATGACAAAATAACAGCAATTGCAGAAATGATAACAATATTAATCCTCAATTTTCAGTCGACGGAGTTTACAGCAGCAAATCTTGTGTAGATTCCCGTCGAACATGAAAAAGAAAATAAGTCGGTTGTTAAATTCTAGTATATTATAATTGTAAAATAATTGCAAATTTTGATAGCATACCAGAAAACTGTTTTACTCAAGATCTGTCCTTACTTTCTACGAACTCTTTCAGCGAATTCTTTACTAAAGATTTACAACACACTATAAATAAATGTTGTACATTTAAAGATTTTATTTTCTCCGTAAGAAAGTTGTTTAGAATAACGAATGGCTGATTAAAAATGTTTAGATTATTATCCCGAAACGCTGTAAAATTATAATTTGGGTTTCTCGATTTATAAGGTAGTTTGACTTATTAAATTTGATTTTATTTCTATTTAATAGAGTATGATACTAATCACTTTTCAGAATTAGATTGCGGGCCGTGACCGTGTAGAGCAGTTTCTTTCGTTTCTTCTCTCACGTCCGCGGCGGTGAATCAAGAAGGTTCATTCCTCGGAACTCGTGGGTGGCGATGTTCTGCGACGACCTCAGTTCGAGGACACCTTTCCTCGCAATCCCTTCGTTATACGTACGCTACTTTTGCGTGCCAATATTTGGGAAGCGATCAGATCGTCGCAGACTCTCCATTTCCCCTGCCGTCGCTTCTAGCAACCACCTTGTGGCATGCCACGTGATCATGACCATCCAATGGAATGTCGGAACTTTTGCCGCCATTTCCAGGGTTCGTAGAAGCTTCTGCAGGTCGATGGCTTCCCCTGCAGACTCAGGTCAACTCTCTAATCCGTCTAGGGCGAAATAACACTTTGTCTTTGGAATCTCGCTTGCTTGCCCACCATTTCTTATTTAGAACTAAAATTACGCTTATTACAACGCAAAGGTTCCAGAGGAGATCCTGCAAACTGTAGACCTATTAGTTAATTAAAAATGACAATGTCAAATATAACAGCTAAAGTGAGAATTGACAATAAATATAGTGAAAGCTTTAGGTTTAATAGAAGAGTAAAACAAGGTGAAGCCTATCTACCACTTTATAAGTATGCACTACGTTATAAAAGAAATCAAAGGGGTACAATTTTTAACAAGATGATTCATATATGTATATACGCAGACAACATCGTCATTGTAGCCAGGTCTAAATATAAAATAATAGAAGTGTATAAAGAATTAGAACAAAAGGCCGAAGATATGAGATTAGGAGTAAATATTACGAAAACTAAATATATGGTTGTCACCCACAATCAAAAAGAAAACCACAGGCTCTGGAAATTGGACAGAATGTCTTTGAGGGTGTATCTAGTTTTAGATACCGGGTAAACATTATAGATGTATGTACGTATTTATTAAATCTACAAATGGGCAGATGCCCGGTGGCAGATACATAGAACTTAAACAATAAGTAATAATCTGGTCATATTTAACCTATAATTGAATGTATAATTATGTTCAATATAAATAAATAAGTGTGGAATCATATTATTAGAAAAGGAATTTTTAAAAATGAATAATATTACTTTTGCCTGAAAAAAAAATGAAAAAAACTGGAAATATATTTCCCATGCCCAGATCCTGTTTGTACGAATTTTGCGGCCCTTTTTGCACCCTTTCTAAGGATTCTATTTGACCTATCCTGTACGGATCCCAGCATTCTGCACCATATTCCATTTCGCATTCCCCTTCTTGAGTGTTCTCATCCTTTCCTCCGCTCACCCCAGCTTATTAATGAAATAAATGCCTCGATCACTGTTTCCCCCTTCTATTATATATTCCAAGGCATATTGATCGCGCATTTTAGTAAAATTGATCGCCTTACTTTTACTATTGTTGATTTTGAGTTTATTTCGCTTAGCTCATGTACTTAACAGTATCTACGTCAGTTTCGAGAGCAGCGGAGTCTTGTTCCCCAGTTATTTCCCTGTAAATTACACACTCACCTGAAAATATTTATTATTAGGCATATCATTTATAAATACGAGAAACAATAATGGGGCAATAACTGATCCCTGGGGGACTCCCGATGTTACAGATCCGAGTTCTGAAGTTTCTTTCCCAACTTTAACTTTTTGTAGCCTATTTTTTAAGAATTCTTGCACCCAGAGAACTACTCTTTTGTCCCATCTAACTTCTGGATCAAGAAGTCGTGAGGAACTACATCGAAAGCCTTTGCAAAATTTAATAAAATAGCCTTATTAAATACGGAATAATTGCCTCCCCACCCAGTTTAATTATTTCTGTGGAGATGTCATCTGGACCGCGCGATTTTTTTGTTTTTTAAGTTACTAATTCTCCTCCTTACTGCCTTTGCCGTGATATGGAAGTTTGCGGATTCGCAGTCACATTTTGTTACCGTGTATGTACCGTTACATTTGGTAAACACAAAAACGAAGTCTCGTTCAACACATTTGCCTTTCCTTTATATGAAGAGATCCATGCTGTCAGTTTTTAAGACTTCTAATTTTTCACAATTCCCTCTGCGTTTTCGAATGTAGCTATAAAATCTCCCCCAGTCTTTATTAACATTTAGAATGTTACCAAAAAACGATTCCTGTGCATTTTTCTTTTCCTTAATGTTAATACGTGTCACCCCAAATTCGGAATCTGTCACGCCAGATGACAGTCCGCAGGCAGCCGCCTCGTAGAGAGGGCTGTTGAGCCATTGGAAGAAGAATGATGTTAATAATTGACGGAAGTATAAATAGTTAGGAGGGCTGTGCTCCTCCTAACTTTTCTCTTTTGTTGTTTTATGCTTTTTGTATAATATTCAGGGTCACCATTGCGTTTTATTTGTTTCCGAGGTACAAGATGATATATTTAAAAATTTTCCATATTACGTTTATATCTCCTCCGCTATTTACAAAGTCGTCCAGTTTCTCCCAGAAGAAAGTCTGCAATCCTAATTTATTTGTTTTACAATATTGCCAACTAAATAAATTTTCATCTACACAAGTAACTTCTACGTTGAATTCTATTTCTAATAGAACACTTTTGTGATGGCTAATTCCTGACAGTACGTCGCAGTTAATCACGTCTTCCGCTGGCCTAACAAGGAAAATATCGAGAATATTATTTCTCGTGTCGATTCCTTTACTACCTGCTGGAAGCCGTTATCCCACACCAGAGAATTTACGGCTATTTGCTTTCGGGAATTTGCAAGCTGTCCCTCCCAGTTAACCCCAGTTATATTTAGATCACCAGCTACTACGAATTTCCGGCAACTCTGGCTTAGCATAGTTTTTTCCGCTATTGTTTATAGAACTGAATTAGTTTCGTTTGGGGGCCTGTAGCAAGCTATTATGTTCACGATTTCATTTAAACTCTTACCTAATTACCATCGCTACATAGGATTGTTTGATTCGCTGCACCTCCAGTTCACCGCCGCCCAGCCCTCGATCCTCGCCCGGTAAAGTCCAAGGTGAATTAAATAATTAAGGGAGAAGACAGTAAAATTCATAAAATCTCAACGGCTAAATGGTGGGGTATGCGGAAAGGATTCAAGATGCCATAATAGCAATAAGAATGCTAATGCAAGACTCTATTCGACAAGGAAAATAGGAAGACCAAGATTAAGGTGGATGGACTGTGTAATGGAGGATTTGTAAAATATGAAAGTGAAAGGATGGGAAGAGAAGATTAGAAATAGGGAAAATGGAGGCTGATTGAAAAGGAAGCCAAGGCTTACCAAGAGCTGTAGTGCCTTATATACAATACAGTTTATTGCCACTCATGTCAAAACTGTTCGAGAGGCTACTTTTAGCTAAGTTGCTATGATACCTTGAACCACTTTCTCCATCCCGTTTGGGTTCAGGAATAAATTTTCGTGTCCGCTACAATTGCATACAATTGTTAACGTACGAAGAAAAATAAGTTTTCCTAGGTATCTTTCTAGGTACCGTGTATGGCAATATCGCTATAGAATCATACTGTCATATTTCCATTCGAAGACCTTCTCTGTGAAATATGATGACTACATTGTCAACAATGCAATTACAATCGTCCACTGTGCTGATGATGTGGCACCTTTAACCACAAATACATGTCACAAACACGCCAGGGATATCCTAATATTGTTTGCCCAGGATGTTGTGCAATGGTGCTTCAAATGGAAAACTGAAATAAACCATAAACGTCTCAACATGTCCTTTCTTCCTACCGAAAGAACTTACCTGAAGAATGGTCGGTTCGTTTTAGAGGTGCTGATATTCCTCGTTCTGTGTAAACGAGCTACCTTGCATTAAAACTGGCATGGAACTCCCACATACGTTCTGTTGTGCGAAAAACACGAGGTCGCCTGTATCTCGTCAAAGACCTCATTGTCAGTCAAGCTAATATGCGTGTGAAATTTCGCCATCAGTATCCAACTCTCAAATCAAAAGAATCAAAACAGTCCGAAACAGAATCCTCTGGTTCACAAGGAACGCTCCTTGGTAGGGCTACATCAGTAATAGTATCTTTTCTGAGCCACAAAAGTATGTGATGTTCGACCCAAATAGAGCACGAAGCATAGAATTGAACGGAGTTATATTTGTCGACGTATTTGTATGCTTATTCAACATCCGATGCGTGAAAGAAAGTGTAATGACCAGGCCCTGTAATTGATTAAATAGTTTTTAAACTTTTTAAGTTTGGTAGTTCTTATAAAATACCTGGCGCCCTATCCTTTTCCTACTTCGAGGGACGCACATTAAAATCACCGAAGTAAATGCCGGTTGTTTATGCTCCGAAACACTCCATGTATTGTTGAGGTAGGATTCGCGCCGTTATCCTATTGTTGGCAAAGAGCTAACTCCCTGATAAATAACAAACTTCTTTGGAACGTCGATATATTTCTTGCGTCAGGTATATTTTAATAAGTGCTCATTTTTATTGGCTCCGAAACATATGATAATGGGACCTGTTCAAAACCAGCTGCAAGCTATAAGGTTTGCCCTGAAGAATGATAGGAATTGCAGAAAGCAAAAGAACTTTTTGAATAATTCTGAAAATCGGGTGGGTGGATAGAGCAACTAACCAGGAAGTTCTAAGAAGAATAAGAGTAGAGAGAACAATATGGAGGACAAAGAGGAGGGATAGATTATTAGGCCAAATTCAGAGTGATGGAGGTAAATGTGTAAAAAGAGAAGACTGAGGCCAAGAATGGAATTAGCTTAGCAGATTAGGGAGGTTGTAGTAGTTATGTAGAATTTAAAAGACTTGTACTGAATAGGTTAACACAGAGGGTTGCATCAGACCAGTCTAAGGACTAAATACAACAAAAAAGCAGAAAATAGATACATCATTGACTATATATATGAAATGTGCATATCAGAAATGAAAGAAAACAATTCCATCATAATTAAAAGTAGTTCTATTACAGTTAAGGAATTTCAAACAGTCTCACAAAAAAGTGAGGTAATAATTTGAAAAATCAGATGCACAATTTAATAATGAAACAATTTAAATTTTGAGCATAATTTTTAACATTAATTACATTTTAAACATAATATGATGTAATTTTCTCAGTATATTTGGAAAGCAATGTACCTCATAAATGTGTGATGTAATTTATATGGGCTTAGATTAGGTACTTTTAATCCAGCTTTCCTTGACATACTATGTCATAATCATATTATACCACTCTTCCATGATTTAAATTATTAAATATGATCTGTAACTGACAATAATTGTAAAATGTAACATTTTTGCATATACACTATTCATCTGAATATGATGGCACAGCATACAATTAATTTTTTTTTGTAATAATATTTTAATCATTTAGAAACCCAAGAATGTATTTTTTCTTTATATATTGTACATACATTTCAAAATCACAGTTTGTCTCATAATACATCTAGAAAGATCACATATCTCCTTAAATTGGCCCAAATTAGACTAAGTAGTAAAATTAAAGACAAAATTAAGTTATAAAATAAATACATGTTTCAACAATCTTTGTTATTCACATAATTTAATTAAAAAACACAAGAGCCGCAAGAACACCTTTCTACACAAACCAGGTGGCAAACTCAAAAGTACAGAGGTTTCATATCATCCAAATACAGTATATTGCAGGTAAAACATTTTTTAAATTATACTTTCCCAATACTAGATTCCACAAAAACACATTAACGACAAACTTACTCATTATAATTCCCTTTTTTGAAACAAGAATGATAGGCAATTCAAAATAATTAATTCAAAGCTTCAAATCATTTTCATAACATGAGTAGAATGAATCACTTTATCTTAATACTTTTATGTGTATAAAGACTTATTCAACTGTATAACATAAAAACAGTTTTATTTATGCCAATAAGTAGACCTGATATTTTAGAAGAAAGACAAGATGGAAAAATGTCTACCGGACCAGGGACTTGAACCCCGGACTTCCCGATTTTCCACTGAGCTAACCCGAGTGAAGGTCCAAGGACCAATTCAACATCCTTCCATTCCTATAAACCTAAGCTAGGCTCACCTACTAATTCACTAATCACATTATTCCCACTCTAATTCTATGAAATCTGTATACCTGATATTTGTGGGAATAATTTGAGTTATAGATTAAGAGCTTAAATTAATCTGACTTAATGTTATAAATAAAACACAAAGAATGACCAAAAGTCAGAACTGGAATAACTTAATTGCTGACTTTTGGCCGTTCTTTATATTTTATTAATAATAATTTAACTCCATTAAACCTAAAGCTGTAGTTATTATTTTATATGTTCAAGGCTATTTCTTTAAATGGACAACAAAACAAATAACTTATGTAAAACAAAATCAGATTTACAATTGCTTTACAACTTTATTTTATTAGTTTTAGAGCACAGTAGTCTATACATTTACATATAAATGACATCTAGTTTTTAACCTGCATATTTTCTTGAATGGCCAGTCTGAGAGAATGATAATTGACAATAACAACATGAAAAATGCATTTAAGTGGCGAACTACAAAATAGGTCACTATATCAAAATAAATTTTTGTGCCATTTCTATTAAGTTCACAAATTTAAACATTTTGAAACAATAAATTATCAGGACAATTTTATTTATAAATAGTAATTTGAAGTTAAAAGTACTGTTATACAAAAACAATAATTATTTCTACAAACATATTATTTATATAAAAATTGAAGAAAATTATTAATTATAAAGTTTCATTACATTACATGTGAACATTACAAACTCCACACTGAAAAAGGTTTTTTTTTGTCAAATGCAAGTGATATAGTAAATGTTACTTTTTAAAAAAAAACACTAAGAAGCATCAATTATGAACAACACTTTAAATGCTGAATTTGCAATTAGAAAAATGTTCTTTTACAAAATATTACAAAAATAATTTTGCCTAGCATTATAGTAATATTTACAATAAATCATAAAAATAATCCAGACCTTGTCCCAGTTCCCATATAGAAATTCCTGTTCCCATTTCTTTAGCAAGATTAATCCTAGCATCAATTGAATATAGTGTTGGATAAAACACAACATATTTACCATTTTCAGTTCTGACTTCAAAAACATGCTCTTTAGAATTGCCATCAAACTGTAATGTCCCTTTAACAGATTTTAAAAGTTTTGTGTATTCATGATTGATGATAGGACCTCCACCTGTTACGCTGTAGGCATTTCCATAGAAATTAAGCCCAACTAACAACTTTCCTCTCCTAAAATTACTTTCAGGTGTAACCGTTTCAATGCAGTTTTTGACCCATTCTATGGGACTATTAGGTCCTGGTTTCTGTGGATTTGAATAATCGTACGTCATTAAAGAAAATGCATCTACATGATCATATAAATAATCAAAATCATCTTTCGTAAACTGTGCCCCAGAATTTCCCCTATATGGCGGAGCAACTAAAATAAATTTCAAATTTTCTCTTTTCAACGTTTGGGCAATATGTTCAACGAGACGTAAAAGTTTAATTCGATGAACAATACCAGAAAATTGACTCCATACTTCAAGAACTAATCCATTGAACTTCCATTTTTTTAACGAATTTACAAGGGCTTTGGATAACTTTTGTACTTCGTTATTTCGATCGATTAGATTCGAAACGTCTGAGGTAGACCAACCGTCAAATATACATCGAGGGACAATATTTACAATTCGTGAACTGTTTCCACGAACGATTTTCAACCATTCGTTATCAATATCATGTGTTCCAGTAATTACATATGAACTATTCTGAGGCTTTATTTGTAACCAAACTGGAGAGACATAATCGAATTTTTCACGAAATATTTTAGCTACGTCGTATCCATGATTGTTCCACGGAGTAACATAACCTAATACTGATCCATTAAATCGTCTTACATCTGTTTTCTTAAAATAATTTTCGTATTCCGCAAGAATCGCCTTTGAATGAACTTCTTTCACTACTAAATTTCTATCGTAGACACTGAAATCACTTTTTCCTACATTAGTTTTTTTAGCAAATTTATTGTCAGATTTAGATAAAGTACATTCAACACTAGTTATTACAGTCAATACCAAAATTAATTTCATTTCTTTTGTTTACTTAATTAGCTAGAAGTACGCTATTTTCGTTTTTGAATATGTTTAAACAAAGAAAATACAATATTTAACATCGAACCCAAACATACGACAGACACGCTGCCATTGGTAAACAAAACAATCCCACCAGAGTATCTTATTTGTAAGTTACACTTTGACCCAAAGAGATATATAAACATCATAGAGAGGCTACGAGGACGTTACAGCGCCCTGGGTGGCAGCAACTAACAACAGGGACAATCACAATGTCTACGGTCAAGAACTTGACTTTGACCGTATGTACTGTGTTAAATGACTGAGGTTGAATAATCGTGTATTTTTGTGATTAAAATATATTGTTTTTCATCCGAAATCATGCCAAATGTGGGTTCAGCGTACAATTGTACTAATCGTAGTTCAAAAACAACTGGAATATCGTATTTTAAGTAAATATCATCATATTTTCACTTTTGACAGCACGTGTTTGTAACTTCGATATTTACCAAATTTCTGATCTTCGTGGTGCTCTAGAATGCAAGCCAGCTCTCTTTTTATGAAAGTAGTTCTCTGTACTGTAATTAATGAATGTGTTTTATTTCGTTTAACCTTGATCCCTATCAACTTTCAACTACATTTAATGTCAGTCTAGATGCATTTAGATGTTACTTGTACAACGTACAATTGTATAAAAATTAAAATTTTAGATATTGGGAGTAATCTTTATTATAGACTGATGAGCGAGATGTTTCATATCTCATCTAATAATTCGGCATTAATATCAGAAATGACTGATTTTAAACAAAAATTATAAATTAACTATTATAAAGTCTCCTGTTCATTAACTGTCAATGTTTACATGTTGTACTTAGCATTGAGATGATGTTAATGAGCCCTATCCGTGTTAACTTTAATTTCGGCACTTTCCTTGTGTGACAACAGAAATAATTTACAATTTTTAAGTGATGTGTTATATATATTATATGTAATGAAATACTTTCTAGCTGGTTTCCGCTCATTTGTAACTTTAATACATATGTATATATAGTTTTTAAATATTGATTTACGAGATACGCTTCCTGCACGTATTCGTAAGTCCACCTCAATTCAATGCCAGCAGACGACAGGACACTCCCACCTTTCCTTTCAAAAAATGGCGCCTGAGCCTTCAATTTGCTTCAAATATGGCGGCGCCTTGTCCAGTCTATGTTGTTTATATATGTCTTTGATGTTGTTTATATATGTCTTTGCTTTGACCACAGGCGGCTAGTCCACACAATTCATAAATCGTCAAGTTGTTCGCATTGCACCGCTAGAGTGCAGTGCTGAGCTGCACTTTTACGCGTAAACAAAGAGTAATACAAATTCACCCTCATTCCTCTGGAATTTCTGTGCGGGGCAGGCTGACTGTGTTATTCTTCTCCGTGTGGAATTTTATTAGCTTGTTTAGCTTGAGCTACTAGCATATACGCTCTAACTAATCAAATTCACTTACTATTATTTTATCATAATTGCGCTTATTTTATTTTCACAGGTTGTTTGCGGTTCGGTGCAGAGCTGATTCTAATTCACTCTCATCCACGCGGTTATTCTCCATACACTTTCATTTCTGATAATTGTGAATTTTTTATTTTCTCAGGTTGCTTCAAATTGTGTAGTGCCGACATTCTAATTCACTCATCACATTATATTTTTCATAAATGGTGCATTTAGGTTCAAAATTGTCTAGACATGTGCTTTTTCAATTTGTAAATTGAAGAGCTTGGTGCAAGAGGGTGTTATACATCCTGAAACGTCTTTTTCTATACATCCTTCCTATCATTTGATAGGTTATTGTGTTATTACTGCTAACTTAACTACAAAAGTTAGCATTTATGCAAGAAGTTGTCAAGTCTCAGAGTTAACATATATTGCCTTATTAAGACTTTCTGTAAGGTGTGCAGTTTTTGATGAAATTTACTCTGAAAGCAAAACTACAATGTAATTTAAATTTAACATTGTATAAGGAATTCATAAATTTCTACTGAAAATAGCACTTCTAAATGTTACAATTCACATTATTTACATTTCTTCTGACAGGAGCAATTATAACTCAATTTGGTATTACATATTTGTTAAAAACCCCATTAATTTGTGATAACAATTGATACACAAATTTGTCTCCCCTCTGGAGAGTGATGGAATCCCCGAAAAATTGGATTTACTAGGTTTGTTTCATTAATACTTCCTTTACATTTTCAGTCTTCCTATTGTATAACCTGAGCTGGTTTGGCAAATGTTTAATTTGTATATACTTGTCTGCCAGCCTTGTAACATTAATTAGATTATTCCTTCAGGCACTATTTATAACGATCCTGTAACCATCAATGCTGTAAATAATGTTTTTAAAACACAGAAACATCTTGGCCCACATTCACAACAATGTCTTACTTCTGGAAACTTGTGATCTGTGTAGTAAAATAACCCTCCATAATCAAATAATGAAAACATTTTGTAGTATTAGTTTTTCAGGTCTATTTAAAATTATTTATTCATTAAATTATAACACAATGTTTTATTCCTTTGTTTGACAAAGATTTATTAACAAAATTTGTATGTGAAGCCCAAACTGTCCCAGAGGCTTGTTATTGAACCACCGTAGTAGTATTGTTTTCACACTACATTTAGAGTCAACAATTATAAAATTTGTATGATGTAAAGAAAAAACTACTGAAAACAGACTGAGATAACACCTTGCATAAAACCATTTCCAACACTTTTGATGCATTAGCACCTATTTGATGTCAAATATATCAGAAAATACTGTGATTTCCATGAAAAGTAGCAATGAATGTCAGAACACTGCAGTTTAGATATATAACTCAAAATTTTGTGATCCATGATGCACAAAATAAGTTAAATGTATAAGATTTATAAAGGTTTTGCTAATAGGTATTTAGGGTTCTTTCCTGTCAGTTACATTAGTTCTTTTTTTTTCAAGATTATTTTTATTCAGTTCTTTGGATAAAACTTATGGTTTCTGTGAAGAAATAACTTTTTATCAGACGCGAACTACTCAATTTCATATAACCGCGTTTACCCATTCATCCAATCACGTTGAATCACATTTGGGATCAGACAGCTGTGCGCTCTGGAGGGAGCAATGCGAACTTCCCGATTTAGTGAATTGTGTGCCGCCTGTCTTTGACCGGCCAAAGAGTATCTTGAATACTTGGGATACTCTTTGTAATTGAAACCAAAGTGTATCATAATTAGATAGAGAGGCAAGGTCTGTATATACTTTTTTTAATGGGCCAAGGGCGGTGCCCCCTGAATGCACGCACCTCCCGCATGGGGGTCTACTATTTTCCACACCCTCTCTGCACGTGCTGTTAGGGCCGGATCCAGTGAAACTCCTAGGTATTTCTCCGATTGTGGAGTGTGAGTGGACTGTGACAATGTTTGTGTAGGCGTGCGTGCCCTACGTGTTAGTAGGAGTGCCTCGCATTTACCAACGTTAACTTTAATTCGCCATCTTGTTAAGCATGATTCGAGTGTACTGAGTGCGCGTTGTAATTTATTGTTAAGTGCCGATGGACGCCTCGACTGAGCAAAGATGGCGGTGTCGTCTGCGAATATGGAGACCTGGGTTTCTTGTGTTGTGGGGACATCGTTGTGTAGGACAGGCCCAATAATCCTTCCTTGAGGCACTCCTGCTTGTATTCCCCTAAATTGTTCTATTCTAATCTTCACCAATGTAACATTGATCTTCAAATACAACTATATATCTCCACACAGGTAAGCTATTAGTCTGGATTATACCATATGTGCATCGAATCCTCAACTTTTGACTGCCCACTGCTCGGCTCACTTCACGGCGTTAAGTTCCGGGTGAAGGAAAAATTTCCTTCTTACAAAGTTTATCTGCGTGGATCTTCTGACCCCGCTCTGCATCAAGTATGACTGGCTTCCACGACCTCAGTCACCACTTTCCAAGTTACTTTCGAATTCAATTGATCAAGAATTAAAAGTGACAGGTATATTCGCAGATCTATCTAAAGCGTTTGACTTAGTCGATCACAATATATTACTCAATAAACTCAAATATTACGGTATCAGAGGAAACGCATTTTCACTCATCCATTCATACTTGAATAATAGAAAGCAAGTAGTGGCTATCCAGAACCAAAATGGTAGAATTACTCTTTCAGACTGGAAGGAAATATCTTGTGGTGTACCACAAGGATCAATACTAGGGCCGCTTTTGTTTATTTTGTATATTAATGACCTTCCTCGAAACATTCATCCTTTAAAAAGTGTTGTATGCGGATGACACTAACGTAATTGTTTCCGATAGTGATATAAACGCTCTCAATGCCAAAGTTGAAAACACTTTAGGAATGTTAAAGCAATGGTTCACTGCAAATAAGTTAACTCTTAATACCGAAAAGACTAAACTACTACAGTTTTCGTCAACTGTTAATTCTTCTGTGGAAGACAAGAGATTCGCTAATGACGCGTCGTTTCTTGGTCTTCAAGTTGACGATAACCTACGGTGGAATCGTCATGTCGAAATACTCACAGGCAAACTTAGTTCCGCGTGCTACTCAATAAAATTAATAATGCAGCAAGTTGATCCTAAAACCGCGATTATGGTCTATTATGCCTATTTCCACTCAAATATGTGCTACGGAATAACGAGTTGGGGTAATTGCCCTCGAAGTTCTGACGTTTTCAAGTTACAAAAAAGAGTTATAAGAATACTATGCGCGAAAGATTGTAGGGAACATTGTAAACCTCTATTTAAAAGCTTAGGAATCCTATCATTCCCGTGCGTCTACATACTAGAAATTCTAAAATTTGTAAAACGTAATTTCAGCCTATTCCAAAGCAACGGGCATTATCATCAACACGGTACTAGAAACCGATCAGTCCTCAGAGCTGATAAACATCGCCTTCACCTTTACGAGAACAGTATCCACTGCTCCGGAATAAAACTCTACAACAGCCTTTCAGGCAACATAAAAAATTTAAACAGTTATAATCAGTTCACTAAAGCATGCAAGAATCTCCTGCTAGAAGGAGTTTATTATTCTATTCCTGAATTTATCAATCGGTCTGAAAGTAATTAAAGTCTATTTTTGCAAAAGTGCTGAATCAGTGGTCATCATATGCAAACAATATCAGGTGTATATTATACGTTATCCTCTCATTAACGGTCGTTTCTTCTTTGTTTCATGACCTAAATTGACGAGATCTGCTGGAGCCTGATTTCCCACGGATCTACACACGTGTGTTTCAAAGTGTAGTGTATTGTGAAGTGTGAAGTGCGTGGATCTCTATTATACCGCTATAGTGTTCCAAATTGACATTGTTTCTCTAGAAATTATATCTTTTGTATATGTTATGTATACTTTCTTTTATTTGTCTACCATTGTATACATAGTTTCTTTTACTATCTCTCTTATTGTTTTGTACTCATATTCTTGATATGTTGTATTCATATTTTATTTGCTCTGCTTTGTTTTATTTATTTATCATTGTATACATAATTTTCTTTACTCATATGTTGTATCCATGTTTTGTTTCTTATATTCGTATTCTTAGTGTGATATGTAGCATATTTGACTTGTCCTATTTCCTCAATAGAGGACTAATGGATCCAATAAATCTTACCTTATTTTATCTAACACATCCGTGTCCGCCCACTGTCTCTCTGTAAAATACGTAACACAAGGGACGCGTTTACTACTCTAGCCTTCCCATGTCCGACTTAATTACACGGAGTCTCAAGTCTTAACTCCTATTGTTTCCTGCACCCTACTCAAAAGTTACGCCCTTCCGCTTCCAGGTCCACCACCATTCGCTCCCCAACACTGTCCGACTCGTTCGTCTTACAACCCCGTTTCAGCCACCTTGTTGAAAACTGGGTCAAGTAACCTGCCTAGTCAATTACGTCCGAGCACACTCTCACGTTAAAACGAATTAATGAATGAATTTATTGATACTTCAATTGAGTAACACTCGGTGGCAGTTACAAAAAAGCTTAAAATAAGCAATGTGAATACTGTAGTTAGAAATAATAATATAAATTATATCTTAAAGAAGAAAGATATAAAGTACACATTGTTCAGATGTTTTTTTTTCTTCGCCCTACACTTGCACTTCACGATCACTTACACACTAATTCTTCCCTGAAAAACGTTGGTATTGGGAGGGAATGTTTTAAAAACTTCTGCAGGTAACTTGTTCCAATCCCTTACAGTCCAATTTAAAAATGAACATTTCCCAACGTCAGTTTTAAAGCTGCTCTGCCCAATTTTATAATTATGATCCCCTCTACTGAAATAATTTACTTCTAAAAACTTTGACGCAATATCTTCCCAGGATTGTTGGTCTGACTTCGTACGCTTTAAAAAGAGCCCCGAGATGTAAATTGTGTCGTCGTTTTTCTAATATATCCCAACCTAATTGACAAACGTTCTCCTTTCCGTGACCAGGACACCGCTTAACAAATTTTGCCGCCCCCCTCTGTACCCATTCCAGTGCCTCGACCTGATATTTTCGGAACAGATCCGAACAAATACAGCTGTATTCTAGTACTGGACGCAAGAGAGAAAATGTTTAAGTTCCTTCGAGAACACTCACGTGGCTTGACCACGCAACAATGTTTTGCAAATTGAGTTGTTCGCTACAATGCTTACTGCGGGAACTACAATCCGCGCTCAAATATCGTATTGTAGCTACACTCCGCTCATTCTAACATTATCCATTCACTTTAACAATATTTTATGAACAATTTCAATAATAGTAGCAGCCTTATTCAATACAATACAATAAATAATAAAAGAAAACAAAGGGTACCCTGGTTTTACACCACAGCATTTACCGAGGGAGGTATCGGATGGTGCAGTACATAACATACCTTCTCCTCGGCCTCCTTAGTATTGTTGATTCTGAGGCTGGTGTCTGTTACGCAATCTGGGCGGACTGGTAGGCCATTTTATCTCCTGACTTCTCATGTGTTTGGGTGGCCGGAATTCCGTTACTCTATTCGACTCGGGTGCTGCAGTGGTCGATTCTGATGGGAGTAGAGAAGTGGTTGGTCTGGCCACCACGTCTATTGTGGGTATTTCCATCCGGCGTTGGGATCATGTAGGAAAGAGGTCATGCGACCTCCACTATAGTGGCAGGAATACAATCTTATCCTGGAGCACCGTTTGGCTGGAAACAGCGTGGTTTTTCTTCTTTCAGCGTCTTTAATCTTTGATTCTCCACGCACCAAATATGGATGCATCATTTGATCAGCCGGTGATTTGTCGGTGGTGGAATGTAAATGATGAAAGAGGAATCGTGCCAAATTCGTGTTCGTATCCCCTCCTACCAGTCTGTTTAATGCTGATGTTGCAGGATGTAGACCTAGCTTAAAAGCCAATTCTAGTTCGCTAGAATAGGCAGACAAGTTTCAAAGGGCATTTAAATGACAACCCCTCCCTGCCGGCCGACCAATGCAGTCCATCTGGGAAGTTGGTACCTCGGGGCGCGTGGATTCTCCGGTCTATCTTCGAAGGCCCCTGAGGCCACTTGATGGTGGTTGTTCGACGTCCCAGGCCGAAGCACGTTAGAGTTGGACTCGAGATGGTAGTGGTTCGCGGGCACTTGATCTTCTGTCTTTCCCAGGGAGCAGGACCCCTTTCAGCTTGGGTTTTTCGGAAACTAGATACTCCCCGTTACTTCGTTCTTGGCAGCTTCGAAAAAAAGGGCTTGGGGGAACCAAAACAAAAAAATTGTTTATTGCGTCTTTATTCGACTGTACCATTCGCTTTGGACAACGGGTGGTACGGTGCAATTTGGATAAGCATAAACTTGTTAATCTAACAAAATGTTTTTTTCCAGCCGTAGCTGCCGAGGACGTGAATGGCATTCTAATTACCTCCAACCACAACGATAAGAAACACATTTCCTTGGAAGAGTCCAGCAAAACCATGTTTCCGAGACCAAGGTTCCACTATTGTTCCTCACGGAGTTCTCCAGCTCTCTTGACAGGTAGTGCAGGCTTTGACCTGTTGGGCAACTTTCGGGTGCACTTTCTGGAATAGCTTCATCATTCCCTTCCTCAGTGGTGTGGGTATAATTACTCTAGTCCCCCATAAGGGAGAACAACATCTTCAACAGATACTTTGCAGACATCATTAGAGGATACATTCACGACTTCAGTAATTTCATCATTACAATTATTCTCTTTAGAAGACATGTGGATAACAATTTCTCTTTTACAACTTTCTGGAATACATTGATTACTTATAAATCTACGACATTTTTCACCTTTACATATTAAACATATAATTATGGCAATTATACAAAATAAAATAAAAGATGCACTACCAGGAACAGTATGAATATACAATGGAAACTTATTAGTATTCTTTAAAATTTTCTCTGCGTCAGTAATGTTTTGACTAACAACACGTAAATCGTCAATAGAAGACAAAATTTTAACTTTTGGGGCTTCTAAATTTAGTTCATCAACATTATCTGATTTCTCTACTAAATGGCAACAATCAAAATTAATTTTTATATTAGGTGTAAAATCTTGATTTGTAACTGTACTAAATGAATCTATTGCATTTGGTGTCACCTGTGAAGAAAGTGCTTTACATCCTGATATTAAAGTCAACTTGCCTTTATTTTTAATTTGAACTTGCTTACTGACACCATTGCACATTATTGTTAATGTAAAAATTATTGCCGATACAAAGAGCCATTGATTTTTATCTAAAGGTATCCAAAGAGTTTCTTTAAATTTAACAATATGAGTTTCACAAATATCAGGCATTACTAAAGTTGAGGCATGGAGGAGTGAGATTTCGCAATCCTCCTTTACAACATAATTATAAATTGGTGTATCTCCTCTGCAAATATATAACAATTCATTAGGCTTAAAACATTTAGACAATTCGTTTGAGTTAAGTTTACCATAAGTTTGTCTTGTAGCGTCACTGAAAACATACTCTTTATGAGAATTCACAAACACATACACATTATCACTTTTAAACACTGGATAAGGGATTACACGATATATTTGATATACATTTTCTTTAACAAGAGGTACTTGAATTACATAAACTAATGATTGATTAAAAGTATTGATACGAGGAGTTATTAGAGTTTCAAGTTGAGAGAAGGGAAGGTTTGGGAAGTCCACCCCATATGGTAATTGCTGTGCGATTAAAATATCTCTTACCTGTTCTTTTAGAACCAACTGTGGTTGCAATATTCCCTTTTCAGCGTGTATAAACGCATCTATTAATATTCCAAGGCTGTATTGACATTCATCTATACCTCTCTTGGTCATCCTTATCTGAACATTTAATATACTATTAGTTTTCATCAACAATTCTAATGCATCAAATTTACTTTGAGTATAATTAGCAATTTTTATCAAATTATTCCCAAAATATTTTCATTTTCATTAATGCGTTGGATGGTTACATGTAGAACTCCTACTGTTGATTTTATAATAGTCATTTGAGAATCTACAACATGCATAATATTATTCTTGTTGTTTTTCCAAATCGGAAACATGTTTATTGAAATTATCTGCGTCCGATTGACTTAGACCCAAATAAAATTTTAGAAACGTCTCCTACAAAATTAAATGCGCCTCGTTTCATTCTATATTTAGGAATATAGGTATCTGAAAATCTAATAAATATTTGTCTATTATTTCTTGTAAATGATTAATGTACTGAATTTTAGCAACTGAATATTGTTGAAAAGATATACAATCAGTAGTTGTATACCAAACTTCGCTTTTAAGTTGATTACAAAATTTTGAAGTGTTTTGAGAAATTTCTAACGTTTGACTCCATAATTCCCATGTTGTGGTTAAACTAATATAATTTACAATTCTCCACTGCATAGGATAAAACTGAGTAGTCCCTAATTTATCAAAGTAGATTCCACTATGAGATCTCAAATCTTCTACTAATTGAGCTTTTGAATACTTCAACAGAATCATTGAGCAAATCACGATCCATTGGTTCGTCTTCATTTTGCACACCCGAAAAGAAATAGTATTGTAGTATGTGGCACGTTATTAAAGGGCTATATGTCAGCTGTAACGCTGGCCAACTCGACCTTGCGCGATCAGCTTCCTTACTTATCTACAGCTGCTTGGCTACTTCGCTCTGTGAAGGGTTTAACTCTGTTTGAATGAACAGTAATATGTTTCCTTTTACCAATTTCCTGCAACACTAAATTAGGATGCTTCACTGTAACAACCTCGTACGGACCTTTCCAATAAGCGTCTAACTTGTTCCTTTGTTCAACTCGTAACAACACTAAATATTTTTGTTTGAATTCCACAGTGTTGGCTTTCGTTTTCTCTCTTTGATTCTCCTTGAACACGTTTAACCTTTCTCTCGCTAAATTCTGACTGTACTGCCTTCGATAACGCGTTGCTTGAATATATCATCAGAGTTATAACATGGTTGTACACTGGATTGAAGAACACCTGGCAAATTACACTTATATACAAATAATATTTCATATGCTGAATATTTAGTAACTGAGTGAACTGTTGTATTATATGAGAATGCTGCAAAATTAACCCATTTATCCCAATCTAAAGTTTGAGGATTACAAAAAATCTTAAATATGTAAGTAGTGTACTATGCGATCTTTCTAGTGCACCTATACTTTCTGGATGGTAAGTTCTTGAATGAATCTTCTCTATTTTTAGCAATTTACAAACTCTTTTAAACACATCTGACATAAAGTTTGTTCCCTGATCTGTTACTACAAAATTAGGAATACCAAAAATTAAAATATTATTTACGAACGCTTCTGCTACCTCATTCGCTGTTTGATTTTTCAAAGGTGTAGCTACTACGTACTTGCTAAGATTATCCTGACATGTTAAAATGTATCCATTTCCATTTTCAGTTTCCGGAAAAGGACCTACAATGTCCAAATATATCTTTATCCACGGTTGTTTCTGAGTATCTGTTATTACAAGCCGTTGCTTTATATGATGATCTGTGTCTTTATTTATCTGGCAAATTTTACATTCTTTAACATAATTTTTAACATCCTGCTCTATCCCTTGCCAAGTTGTATATAATTTTATCTTTACCAACGTGCGTTCAATACCAGAATGCCCACCAATTGGACAGTCGTGTAATTCTTGCAATATTTTTAGCTTTCTTTCGTCTGAAATTGTTTTCTCTTCTACTACCATGGAATCGACTGGATAACGACGTAATGAATCTGCATTATCATTTAATTTTCCGGATCTGTATTTAACTTCAAAATCATATTCTTCAAGCAATAGTCTCCACCTAATTAATCTTGAGCTAGGGTCCTTCACATTTAATATCGTTGTGATCTGTAATTACCGTAAGTTTTATCCCTAAAAGATGAGGTCTAAAATGCTTGCATGCCCACACTATCGCCAAAAGTTCTTTTTCTGTTATTGTATAATTCATTTCTGCTGAATTTAGAAGTTACTTGCATAACTAATAGGCCTATCCTGTCCTAATTTACCCTGTCCTAAAATAGCACCTAATGCAAAATTACTAGCATCTGTTGTTAAAAGAAAAGGTTTACTAAAATCTAGGTATTGTAACACTGGAGCTTCTGTAAGCTTTTTATTTAAAATTTCAAAACTTGTTGGTTCCTTGATGGTACATGTCCATTCGGTTCCCGCTTTTAACAAATTTGTCAGAGGCTTGGAAATAGCTCTAAATTGATTTACATATTTTCTATAATAAGAACATAGATAATGGTGTAGCGAAATCTACTACCGCGCGAATTTTGGCTGGGTGAGGTTTGACTCCTGAAGCAGTAAAATGTGACCTAGAAAAGTAAGCTCGAGTTTTAAAAACTCACACTTATCCGACTCAATCTTTATATTATATTTCCTTAATTGTGTAAGAACGTCACGAAACTTTTCATTGTGCTGGGCTAAAGATTCTCCCAATATTAATATATCATCTAAATATGCGAAACAACGATCACCAATTACGTCTTTTAAAATGGTGTTAATCATTCGCTGAAAAGTAGCTGGAGCTGATTTAAGACCAAAAGGCATTCTTTTGAATTCAAAGTGTCCTCAACTAGTGCTGAAGGCAGTTTTACATTGATCCTCTTTCGCAACATTTATTTGGTGATATCCAGAAGCACAATCCGGCTAGAAAAATACCGTGATTTGCCTACTTTATCAAGAATTTCTTGAATACAAGGGATTGGAAAGCTGTCACCAACAGTAACTTCATTCAACTTACGGAAGTCAATACATATACGCCATTTACGCTCACCTGACGCGTCTATCTTTTTAGGCACTACTAAAAACGGAAAATTTCACTCGCTTTTACTCTTAGTTATTATACCTTCTTCAAGCATTTGATTCACTTGCACTCTATAATTCTTTAAAGTAATCGCCCGTTCTTGCGGAACAGCTGGAGTTGGTATCACGTCCACAGCTGCGTTACTTGACGTTAGTTTATCACCCGGCAATTTGAACACATCTGAAAACTCTATACAAATTTTCCGAATTTCATCCGCACCTTCCAAAATATGTTGCAATCTTAATTTATCGTTCAAGAGTTTTGCTCTCTGGGTTGAATGGGAATTTGTGCAATTACTATTAATAGCACTATTACTTAAATATTTTGGTGGTTTTACCAATTTTGGTGCCACCTGTACTGACAAATTATCTGGCGTCAAATTAATCAATAAACAAGGAAATAAATTATCTTTACATTCAACTATACTTGCAACACAAAATAAACCTGATTGAATCATTTGAATTTCTATTAACCTTACGCCTTTTTCACTTGTGGGAAATCTAACAAGTTTTTCACTAAATGGGAACAACATAAACTTATTTGCCAAAACTATGTTATTCTTCAATAACCAGTCAGAACCGATCAGCAAATAAATACCATTAGGTAACTTATCAATTACATAAAACTCGTGTTCATCATTATTCACTAAGCACAATTTCACTGACCCATTGATCTCTATGATATGACCACCTAGACCACGGATCCTACTCATTTTGCTCGATCTAGGAACTTACTCTAGCAATGCTGCGTTCCTGACCAAAGATACCTGTGAACCTGTATCTATTAATGCCAAACCCTTTCCACCTATTAACTGCGGACTTTGCACTGTAATCTCATAAGGATTTACACCTTTTTCACACACATTATTATCACTGTTGAGAACGTTCTCTTTAAATTCACACTGTTGTGGACCTTTCCACTGTAAGGAATCCCGATTTTCTATTTTAATACCAATCGCACTAGTACATTTACCCACAGGAACCTTTTCCTGGCAAAAAACCTAATTTGCCTTTATTCGGGCGTGGGTCCTTTCCCGGCTTAATTCGCACATCGTATCTAGACGACCGCGGTCCTTTCCGCTCATCACGACCTATTTCGTTGACACAATATTTACAAGTGCAGCCCTCATCTAGAGCATTCTCTGGCTGCAAGAGAGGCTCGAGGCTACGTTTCCCTCAATTTTAAACTTTCTTGTCTCGTGAGCCTTCATGTTGCATTGCAGCTCCTAGTAATGTGTCCTATCTCATTACATCTGTAGCATCTGTCGTGCGAAACATAGCTAACTTCTCGTTTTACCTGGGGGCTTCTAACAACTCTATAATGACTTTCTTTTGCCACTGGGGAAATTGAGTGATTTTTAGCCACGTATTCTTTCTTAATCCCGCCCCTTGGAAACCAATTGGTTGTCTCTTTGCTTTTAAATCGTAAATATTTCACTTCACTTTCTTCCTGGATTGCGGTTTCAATTAACTGGGCCAAACTTTCCTCTTCGCCTTTAGTTTTAACTATATATTTAATTTTATCATTTTTCAGTCACGAAATAAATGTTCCCTTTAAGAATTCACTTATTAAAATTAAACCACCCTCTACGTAATGCTCTCCATCGCGCGCTTCTATTTTAGACAATCTATTGCGTACTTCACGTCTTTAGTACACTGCAATATTATCCAAACGTGAACCCCACTGAGCAACCGTTACATTCATGCTCTGTCTTGAATTAAATAACACGCCCGCGTAATATTCCGAAATTCGCTTGACCAAACAGTTTTATTCCAAAATTTCCTTTATTTTTTCCCAAGAATGTCTATCAGTTCGTGCCAAAAGCCTTTCTTTAGCATCACCCGTGATTTTTGACTCAAATTTTAATAGCAAGGGCTGTTGTGTAGGGCGTAGTACATGAATCGACGCCTCAACACCTTCAATAAATTCATGCAATAATTTCGGATCCCTATCAAAGCTGAAAGGTATTAACTTAATAGCTTGCTCCACTGACACACAGAGATTTTCCATTTCTGCAACAAAATAATTAATACTTTCCACACTATTTTCCGCACCCGCATTAGTGGATTGGACTTACCTTGAGTCTGCAAAGAAAACAGGAAAGATGACAGACACCGAATCGTCCACGGTAAGCCCACACGCCGCTCTTATCACGTGAAGGTTTGGTTGGCCCCGACCGCTGCTGCGCCTCGACGCGCCGCCCCGCGTCGCCAGCGCGCTTACCCGCGTAGTCGTGATGTTCCGCGAAGCCTTAAGCTCCGACAGTCGCGCCGCCCACGATTAATTCTCTCCCGGCTGCTCCAAAACACTTCCGTTGGCTTGTGTACACCGACAACTCCCGTCCACAGACCGGCTACGTCCAGACGCTCGACGAAATGTAGGATGAGGTAAGATCTGCAGTTCGGAAGTTCTATTTTCCACGTCTTGCGGCAGATTTTTGCAAGAAGTCAGGCTTAGAAGAGACCCTCGGGCTTTAGCTTCTAACGATACTTCTCGTCTCACCTCACAGACTTGGTTTCAGTGCTTCACCAAATACCACTGGCCTTGTGGTCTTAGACGCCAAGTTCTTCTGGTCTGGCTAGTCACTGAAGTTCTTCATGAGGTCACCCAAATCAAGTCGAGATGTATTGATCGTAAATCGACGCTACCCAGTATCCACACCTCTGCCACCATGTAACACCCGTCGCGTGGCTCTGACGAGTATCACAGGAAAATATTTCTCTTGATAGGAAAGGAAGATCTTCGGTAGTCTTGGGAAAGGGTCAACCCTGGAGTTTAACCAGTGGATAGCTTGATTATGGGTGTCGCTCAATAAAGAACGCCAAGTCTAAAAAGGAAATAATTTATTCCCAAATGCAGTAATTTGGAGAACAGTGTTAACAGTACGAAGGAAGGTTTCAGACTGCCATGAATGTAGCGTCTAGGTGTCTCCAGAGAGGGGATTGCTGACTTAGCGCTTCTCATGGGCAACAGCCAAGGAGCTGGTGGCCACGGTTCTCACGTTCCGCTACTCAGCCTCTACTGTTCGGCTCTTAAGACCTTAAATAACTTTGAAATTCACTTTCCCTACTACAATATGGTTCCAGGCCAGCACCAGCTACGTCTGCTGGCCAGCCATGCAATGGTAGATGTATGTCACGTCCAAGAATCAAATCTTTGTTCGCTTCTACCAAAATACGTGTAGCATCCACATCATACTGCGTAACAGAACATCTGCTGGTTATTTTTGCCCTGGACGGTAGGTGCGAATATAGTCCTATGATCCCAACATGCGATTCCATCCGAACATTTGAGGCGATAACATCTGTGCTGTTAATCGATCTTTCATGAGTCGCAGTAGAGGCTTATGGTCAGTGACTATGGCGAGTTTACGATCATTGAGAAAGTGGTGAAATTTTCTAACATAGATTACGGCCAAGGCTTCATTGTCAATCGGGGCATAGTTTCTCTCTGTACTTGATACTGTCCAAGAGGCTTCTAGGTCTCCATCAATCTTGTGACTCAGAAAAGCTTAATCTCCATATAGGGAGGCATGGTCGATCTGGGTCATAATGAGCCAGAACAGCATCTGACTGGATTAGTTTCTTCGCTTATTGGAAGTCAGTGCAGTGCTTCTGATTCCATTCAAATTTGTCGTTGTCTTCGAGTAGGTGGTGGAGTTCTTCTAGTGTTGTAGCCCTACCTTTTAAAAAACAGTAATAAGGTTCAGTACCCCAGAAATGCCTGATGCACTGTCTTGTTAGTTGGCTCCAGCATCAACCTTCTCCAGTGTTGGGTGGATCCCGTTTCCATTTATGCGATAACCCAAATATTCATCTTCACAATTCCAAAAGCTACTGTTTTCTTTTAGTTCTCATAGTCCCGCTTGCTGGATTTTCGTTTTAGCACCTCTTCTAAACAGTTGACGAGTTCCTCTACATTCCGACCCATGATGAGAATGCCATCTAGATAAGGCCCCACAAAATCAAACCCTGCTACTGTGGTGTACTGAATCTCTGGCCGGTGCAGCAGACACACCAAACTGCAGCCTAATGAGCCGGAATACACCTTAAGTAGTGTTTTTTGCTTGAAGTTCAGCAGTCTCCTTGTCTATTTCAAGTTGTTGGTAGGTTCGGCTAATTGGATCTTTGAGAATAGCTTGCCTCTCGGTAATGATGCTAGAAAGTCATCAACTCGAGGTAATGGGTACATTGTTTACGTCACTTTTTTAGTCCCCGCATAGTTGTATGGAGTAGCTCATCGAGAATGGCGGTATAGGTTCCAATACGCCCTGCTGTAGCAAGCGATCCAATTCTGCTTCGACCTTAGCTCAATGGTACCGGCCGACTCTTCATGATATTGGAGTAGAATTTGGCTCCACATCCACCACGACTGACGGCCTACGGTTTTCCTCAATGGTCCCAGAAAAACTTTGTTGTATTGTTGAAGAACCTTCTCTAGAGATCCAGTATCTGGTTCATTCAAGTGGCCTCGATGCTGAGTGCCTGGAACCAATTACAGTCGAAGTAGTGTACCACTTCCAGTTTCTACTATCACTAGCCACAAGGATGCTAGTTTCCCTTTGAACCATACATTTAGCGATTTAGCAGTTAAGTCGTCCAGATTCGTAGAGCTGGTAAGTCATGATCTAGGCATTGTGGATGTCCCGACCATAACTTCTTGAATGTCTCATTCGATATGATTGAGACTGGTGCTCCAGAGTCCACTTCCATCTTGAGACTGTAGCTTGTGTCCATAGTACACAACCAGCAGTTACCTTTAGCTATTCATTAGTGTAGTGTTTCACAATTTCCTAAAAAAGTAAGTACCATTTCAGTTAGATTTCCTATTTGTTTCTAAAACTTCATGCGAGGTACTCTAAAATTCAGTAATGAGCCCTCGACTACGTCTCGGATTCTTTTCACAAAATTGGTGTGCATAACTACCATGGTATGAAAATAAATTTAACCGCTTTCTAGATCATAATTTGCCACAGTCCTGGAAATAGACACATCAAAAATTCCAATTTAAGGACTGTGCACAATTCACTACAAGCAATAATTTTGTACATGTGATGACAACGTTTAGTTCGTGATGCTATCATTGATAAGTGTCGTTGGTGTGCTGGGACATGAGATATGGAATACTTTTACCCGAAATTTAACAAGCACAACAATGCAATTGAAGAAGAAGAGCCTTAACAAAGGTAGCTTTCCTTACACAAGGGTGATTCCATGTGAAGTGGTCTGTGGGTCCCCGCTCGACCATCTCCAATTTCAATGATTTTTTATGCGAATGTTTAGAAATGTCGCCAATGAACATTGGTAAAGTTTTACATTCTCTAGTTACCTGCTGCTCTCCAGTACTTTAAAAATTGAGTCTAAAGTTGATGATTTTTGCAAAAACGCCCAAAATAGGGCATTTTGAACCTACTTTTATGAAGAACTATCTTAAATAAAGTTTTTAAAATTAATATGGTTAAAAGGAGTGTTTTAAACCTTATTATAAAGTGGGCACGCTCATTCATCATGGGAGTTTAAGGCCTTAAAATTGAGGACAAAAGTACGACATTTCTGTGGCAGTCATATACCTATATATATTGAATTGACGTGAACATAACAGGTTTTGCTAGTTTTTTTCAATATTCTCAACTGTTGCTTTTTTTTGCTACCACTTTCTGCACTCGTTCAAGTTTTTGTTTAATGTAGTCAGTTTTATGGATACTGCTCAACCTTTGAAATTTAAATAGGGAACTCCCTAAGTCAGTCAAACTCCGATTGACAGTGTCCGAAATGTCCATATAATTCTCTGATGTGCCTTGGACCATAGAAATGAATTCAGATTTACACTTCAACCTGGTTTCACATTTGTTTTTCTCAATTGACCTTCTACAGCCCACGCTCCGGTGTGTACTTTGTTTTATTAAATGGGGCGCCTTTTGCCTCATTTCATATAATTTCAAAAAAATATTTTGTTATGAAAATCATTGTATGTGAGCTCAACCTCTGATCGTAGAGTGAGAAGTATTATTTCACTGGCTGACAAACTGTACACATTACGCAGTCCAATTTTCTTGCAATAGAAACGAACATGGTAAGTTGATAACTTTTCTCCAACAATGCAATTTGGCAAAGTAGAAATAATAACAATTGACTTTGCACATGAAAATGGGCAATTACCCATAACTAGCTATCAAAATCTATTAAAATTTTGTGAATATCCAAATTATAATGACATTGTTATTTTCGAAATAAATTTAACTCTATCTTGGGAATTTCATTTTACATAACTTATCCTTTTACTATAATATTGTCAATGATCGATCTTCTATTTCTTAACCAAGAGATGGCATAATAAAAAAGTTGATGCCGCCAAAAGCACTGAATTTTTAGAAAAAAAATTTTCTAACAGAAGGAGAACTTACAAGATAATTAACAAACCATATACAAATATAAAAAGAAGCATTCACATTCAATGATAGTTACTAATGGAACATGTTATGAAAATGAAGGGGAAGGGGGGGGGGGGGAAATACGCCCCTAAGCTACGGCTTATCACATGGACAGATTTAATGAGCCAGGAATGAAAGTAAATTGACAAACATTTTACTTAATAATTTTATCTTTTTTTCTTTATCATTGAGAAAGTTAATTAAAATATTTATATGGTCACTTTTTGTAAAATTTGTATACTTTAGAAAGTTAAATAGAATCTAAAATATTCATATAGTTATTTTTGTAAAATTTATATTATTTAGAAAGTTAAATACGATATAAAATATACATATAAATACAATATGAACAAATAATTCGTCTCTTTGGTGTTCTGTGCAAATGCATTAAGAATCAGGTACTTTAGGCTTCTCTGGGTCCTCCAATGTCCTCATTGTCGAAGTAGAAGCTCCAGAATCACTTTTCATGGATGCATTTCGTTCCCTGAAAAAATAAATCATGTTATGCCGTACGATGTTAGATGGATAGGTCTAAATCTGCTAAACTGATGAATGAGTGTTTATTTAAAATTTTGTGTATTTAAAGTTGAAGAACCTAACGAAATAATTTCAAGTGAAAATTTCAAAGAATTAACGTCGAATTTTTCTGTTGAATAGTTGGAGAATTTATTATTTTTCTGCATTGGTTTTATACAGTGACCACTCTTTTACAGTTTACAGCGCGCAATATTCTGCAAATGAACATAAGGAAATATCTAAGAGTGATGAGAATAATAGCTAAGATTTTCTGAATTGCTAAGAGTAATGATATATTTTTCCAGTTTTAAATAAACCAAGGTTTGAGGTTAGGTGTTAGGTTATCCACCTGGGTGACTTACATGCGCGACATGTAAGCGGAGAAAAAATTTTCTCTCATTTACTGATAATTATCATGATTAGCTATGACTTGTAAAGAAAATTTTTTTAAAGATTATTCAATGTCTACTCTTAATTACATGCAATACCATTTGCTAATCTGTGACGTCACGTCGCACTGTAACCCTGAAATTAAATTAATTTTTCCTTTACAAAAACTGACAAACATTAATATTCCATCATTAATAATTGAATCTGCTCTAACTTTCAACAACTTTCTTCTATCAGCCACCACTTTAACAGGCCGCACAGCCGAGAGCCGCCGAAATATGAATTCGTCGCAAGATGTGATTCCCTGAAAAGTCACATCACGACAGTGATACGTTTAATGCAGTTTAGTTGCGAATACATGCTAAATTCATTCCATGTAAGTGTGACCTTTTAGTGTACTGTACCTGTCAGTGTTAAAATAAGTGTAGAAAGGAAAGGAGTTGTCAAAATAAGCAGCATCAAGGATGGTCAGTGTAAGGTGAACCCAATCTCAGTGATTACAGGTGTGTTCACGCGCCCTTTTTTAGGTTAAATAATTCAGTTAATCAAAACAATCTCATACAAATTAAACAAGTCTCTCACTGGCACTCAAAAACAAGCAATGAAAATAAAACAAGGAATAAGATACAGGAGAAATATAACATTTCAGTCTTTCACCAAAATATAAGAAGCTTATCGACCAAAACAGATCAACTGTTATTATCACTATTAGAAACAGAACATAGTATAAAAAATCAGATTGATGTAATATGTTTATCAGAGCATCACCTGAGAGACACTGAGATTGGTTTGGTTAACATTAATGGTTACACACTTACTTCATATTTCTGCAGATCTGTAAAACAGAAAGGAGGTGTGGCTATATTTGTCTCAAAAAATCATAAGTTCACTACAGTAGATACAAGTAAATTAATGAAGAGCTACACTTTGAATCCTGTGCAACTTTAATAGAATTCAAAAACACAAAACTAATCATGGTATCAATATACAGATCTCCTAAAGGAAACTATACTGTATTTATTAAACAGTTGGAGTCCTTATTACAAGAACTACATAAAATAAAACATAAAATTATATTATGTGGAGACTTCAATGTAGACTTCTTAGTAGATGATCTCCAAAAATTACACTTACAAACACTAGCCACTTCCTTCAATCTAAATGCATTAGTAAACTTTCCTACCAGAATATCTGATTCCAAAGGTACAGCTATAGACAACATTTTATGGACACTTCTTCCTTCTCTAATTTCAATGTTCAGTCAGTTGTTAATGCCCTCAGACCATGATGCCCAACTACTGATGATAAATAACTATACACCAAACACTCGCATCAAAAGAAAATAATCAGATTCAGGAAAATTGATGACTATTCGTTAAACAACTTTAAACACACACTAATGGAAGAATCTTGGCAAGATTTATACTGCATGTCCAATGTTAATGATAAGTTCAATTATTTCCTTAAAACTTTACATCTACACTATGAATCTTGCTTTCCTGAGAAACAAATTGTTTCTAAAAATAATGTCAGTACTCCTTGGATAACAAAGGGGATAAAAATATCTTGCAAACACAAACGAGAACTATATTTGAAACTAAAAACAATAATTGTTTAAAAACTCACTACAAAAATTATTGTAGAGTATTAAACAAGGTCATAGCTGCAGCTAAAAATATGTATTTCAATAAGGTTATCAGCAATTCAAGTAACAAAATTAAAACAGTTTGGAAGATAATTAAAAATGAAACAAATAAAAATCACTTATGCTCAATGGAAAGTGAGATTAAATCTGAGTTAGTGACAAAATCTAATCAATTTAATAACTACTTTTTAACTGCATCCCAACAATTAGTCGGGTATAAGAGTAAATCAAATACAGAGGCAGAACACTTACTTCGAGGAACTATATCTAGCGACATAAGTGATCTCTGTCTTACGATGACAACTGAATTTGAAATTTAAAAAATTATAAGATCATTAAAAAATAAACATTCCTCAGGTTATGATGGAATAACAAGTATTGTCTTAAAAAACATAGCTAACACCATCACCCCCATAGTAACTTACCTATGTAATCAGTCATTGTGCAGTGGAATTTTTCCTGATAGGCTAAAATATGCAACAGTTACTCCTATCTTTAAGAAAGGAAGTTTGGAAGACTTTGGCAATTACAGACCAATATCCCTCTTGCCAGTATTCTCTAAAATATTTGAAAAAGTAGTCTATAATAGAGTAGTTGATCACTTAAATAAATATAATCTACTCAGCACCTCACAATTTGGCTTCAGGAAAAAATGTTCAACAGACATTGCTATTTTCACTCTCACTCATGAAATTTTGGAACAACTAAACAAAAAAAGATACCCATTAGGAATTTTTTGTGACCTATCCAAAGCTTTTGATTGTGTAGACCATAATATCCTTCTAAACAAAATGAAGATTTATGGAATAACAGGAATTTCCCATAATTGGCTCTCCTCTTACCTAACAAATAGGAAACAGAGGGTTACATTAAAAGACTCTAACTCTGGACAAATCATTAACTCAGACTGGGGACAAATAAAGACTGGGGTTCCATTCTAGGTCCATTGCTCTTCTTAATATATATAAATGACTTACCTAGATCCATAAATTCTTCTTCTAAAACTATACTTTTTGCTGATGATACTAGTATTTTGGTTACAAATAAACAAAATAGTCTGGAAAATGCTGCCAGTGTTACATTAAGTCAGATGCTTCACTGGTTTTCAGCCAATGGCTTGTCAGTCAATTGTGATAAAACTCACTTCATGCAGTTTCAGACAAAGAATGCCAATTTGAACTCAATAAAAGTAGCAACAAATAATTGTGAAATAACTGAAGTTGAATGTACAAAATTTTTAGGTATATCCATGGACAATAAATTAAACTGGAAGGATCATATTAATATTCTCCTACGAAAATTAGGCTCGGCAACCTTTGCTCTTAGAATTATGACAAGTTGTAGTGATCCTAACATAAGAAAATTAGTTTATTTTGCATATTTCCACTCTATAATGACACATGGTATAATATTCTGGGGCAATGCATCAGGGAAAGATAAAATATTTACACTTCAAAAAAAGGCTGTTAGAATATTATGTCAGGTCTCACCAAAAACATCTTGTAGGGGACTTTTCAAGAAAACTGGAATACTGACACTCACTTCCCAGCATATTCAATCACTCATGTTATTTGTTATTAATAACAGTAACCTCTTCACACTAAACTCAGATATACATGACTTTGATACCAGAAGTAAAAACAATTTACACAAGGAAGGGAAGTCTCTAACCATAATACAAAAGGGTGTACATTACAATGCTATTAGCATATTTAATAAACTTCCCACCTCCATTAAACAAGTAAAAATAAATCCAAACAAGTTCAAATATGAACTAACTAAGTTCTTACTAAGCCACTCCTCCTACTCTGTTGAAGAATTTATGAAGCTGAATGTATCATAGGGTAGATATTTATAATTATGTAAGAACATTATTAGAACACTAATTTTTTAGTATAGGATGTAAAAATATTTATCAATTTTATATATAAGGTACAAATTGTATGTCTTCTGTATAGAACTTAAGAAAATCTTATTATAAGTTAAAAGTAATTAATAGTTACAGTATATTCTAATATTAATAAAGCAACCTATGTAATATCTCTGACTCGTTCCACATCCTTGAAGCTTGTGCTTCTCTATAGGATTTATGGAATATGATTTTATACTTATACTCATACATCGAAATATTGTAAAGGTTTCTGAACAAAGTGTTGAGAAGTATAGTCAATTCACCATGGTACATACCAAATCAAATAATTCAAAATGATCTACTTCAGTGCGGGATGAAATAAAAACTTTTGTGTTAGATACCAAAAATAACTTCCACTGCGGCCAAACTGATGATGCGGCAGGAAAAGAGACGATTAAAACGATTCAAACCTTCCGCTTTGAGTAATAAGTTCCATTAGCATGCTTCTAGAATACATTAACGTTGAACATGTACATAACTGTAACTAATTAAACCATATGTTGTTTTTTTTTGCAAGTATGAGAATTTGCAATGGGATTTTCTCGACAAGTTCTTAGTTTACTTTATAAATTAAGCCTGAAATAAAACATTTACTTATTTTTCCTAAGCAACAGGTTGTAAATATTAATAAATTTAGCAGTAGGACATATAGAACAACAGGCTGCATTAACAGCTGTCATTGTTCTATTTATAAGGAAAATGAGGAAAAAACTACAGAACTCAAGAAACTAGGCATAGTTAAATTGTAAGAATAGAAGCTCAGTGTAAACCCATAAGCAGGACTGTTGTGGTAATATTGCGAGTATAGAATTAATTTCTTTACTCATTTTGCAGCCGATTGTTATGTTTAAACCTGCCAAATAAATGTACGTCGGTTTAACAGACCGAATCGGTAACCGGCCTAGGGCCCGGTCTTTTAGTGGCCGGTTAAGAGGGCTTCTACTGTGTATAAATTTAGAAAACACAGCCAAATCTTTTAATAGACAAAGGAATAATTTAGGAATAATACTACATATTGATGCCTATCCAGTTTAATCACGTCTTGACCAAGAGATAAGTAACAAATTCATTTATTTTTGGAGACAAAGAAACAGGTAACGCCGGGCACCCATTTCACAACTTCTTCCAATACAATGTTATGCAATAAGCGATCATATGGAACGAACGTCTAAATGGTTTATTTTCAATTACAGCAAAGGAGGAGCGAAAGAATTGATTATCTTCAGTTCGCTGGTCGTCGAGTAGGACGTCTAAAGGCGGCCACACTCGGGCGCTCAATCCGTCAATCAACATGGTTGACGGCTCCGGAAAGAGCGTAAAAAGCTCAGAATGAACATGGGAACGCGCGCGGGTCGGACTCTCGCACATATGACGGGTGCGAGTGACGCTACGGACTCGGAGGCGACTTTCTACTTGGTTATAATAGTATGAAACCAAAACATTAATAAAGATGTTCAAGTTATAAGGATGTATATTCTCTTTCTCATTTGTATATGTATTATGATATACAATAGCTCTATAAATACAATTCTACGTGGTTGAACTTATAGATCACTTCATCATTTAACAGTCGTCATTTTGTTTTTATCTTTTCAAAAAGTAAATAATTAAGTACGAATTATTATTTTTAACTTTCTAAAGCGTTTTGTATTTATATATTCATCGGGTCGCAAGTCTCGGGAAAATTAATAATAATTAAATTCTATAAATATAACAAAATGTGGAATTAACACATTTAAATTAACAAATTGGAAATAATACATATGTTTAAAATCACCTATCCACGGAATGCGTCAAGTTATCCTTTCTGCCATTTCATTTTAGCTCTTTTATGTAAATGCAGGTTGCTATGGCAGCATATCTTTTTCATACATTATATATTAACGATAAACGAGGACAAGTCCAGAACAATACAATTGACAGAGACTGCAGTTCGGGAAAGGGACTGACTATATTGTTGACTTTTTTCAAACAAAGGGTCCGTCAGTAAGTACAGAAAACCTGCAGGCTATGTGAGCTGAGAAATGGCTTGTAAATGTGTCCAGTACATAGTATTTTCTTCGTTGAATATGAAGTCCCTTAAAAACATTTTTCATATCATAACATTAAAAGCCGTCCAGATGTTACCTGAAAAATTTCTTTGCAGAATAGCATGTTTTTGGAATCACCAGCGATTTATTTACCATGCACAGTAAAGTTGATTAATAAATAATCTATTAACAACATTTATGTAGGTTTACTTGATTGGAATGAGTACGACAACCGAATGTGTCAAAAATAAATTTTATAAGAAAACTTAATACCTTAATAAGGGCTAACTTGGAAGTTCTTCAGGGGGAAATATAAGTTATTAATTTAAAAAACGCACGAAAACGAGATTTCACAAACTTGATATTTATAGTACAATATTAACTTTATGGAAGATTAGTTACAGTTTATGTCAATAAATAATTATGCTCACATAATTATGTTAAAAATGAACAACGGAAAACTTTAGTGCATTAAATGATTATGAAAATAATAATTCACAATAAAAATGATCATAAACTGGATTAAAATTATTAGTACAAATAAATAGTAAAACTGCCCATAAGGTATAAGAAAAAATGTATACATTTTATTGACCGTAGTTCCTACTCGACGTTTCGTACCTAAATTTGGAACCTCAGATGTTGAAAATATAATTTGTTTAATACAATTATATACTCCTTTTGTATTTTTATAGTAAAAATTCACCAGATGAGGTTCGAAATATAGGCTAAAGCAAATGTAAAAAAGTTTATAAATTTGTTCAGAGAAAAGCTGATTTACTGTTTTTTAATGATTATTATTAATTAATTAATTTTTAAGAGCGAATGTACGTTTGCACCTATTTCGGCTGCAATGTTTGTTGAAATTATTTCTGTTTATATTTTATGAAATTAAAATATAAACGGAAACAATTCAAACTGACAAGTTAAAAAATTGCTACTCTATTTTTTAATTCATTGGGGGCGGGGATAATGTAACATGTAAAGTTACAGCTCCAGCCAAAAGCAATGCAAACCGGGATGTGGCGTGCAAGTTGTGACTTGAGCAAGTTTCGTACCACGACACAGACAGGTGGTATTGTATGGTTGATGTCGCGGGTTTTTAAAAGATTACGATTGACGGATGAGGTCATGTGACCGTGCTTCTGCAGGTTGGCACACGCCAGGAGCGGGCAGATTGAGTCAGTCGATGCTAGGATGAGCTCTTAGATGCATGTGTGGTGGTCCGCGAATCTTCGCGGTCACTTACGGATCAACGACTATTGAATCAACCCCAGATTTACGTGGTGTTACTCCGGGAAGTATTTAAAGTGTTTAATGAAGTTACGTCGACGAAATTTGAGAGTTGTTAACGGAGAATTAATGAGTGACCACGCCCTGACCTTCGTGCTCTGAATCTGAATTAATCAACGCAGAGCTATATATATATAGTAATATTCTTCTAATAATTAATTGGAGCTCTATTGTTCATAGGTATTTTAAATTAATAACAAGGTCATCAAATATTATGTAACTTTAATAAAATCAAAATATTTACATTTGCAATTGGGACTCTTATAACATGGGTATTGGGCCTCTGAATAAGTGTTTTGTAAAAAAAGTAATTTAAATTAAATATTATTATTTATTGATATCGATAAATTATTGGCACTGAAAATCAATATTATCATAACTATGTAAAATTTAAACAATATACAAAGCAATCAACAAATATTTATTGAAATACTTTCACGCAATTTAAATATTTAATCCTATCGAAATTATTGACCTTGAAATTTGATGGCACAAGAATGTTATGACACAGTTTACATAATCGTCTTTAACATACCTCTTTTCTTTATGGTATCCAATAATACGAACTGTGATCATATAATTGGTACTCACTGAACTCTCATTCACTTTTCACTGACAAAATAAAATAGAGGCCCATGGCATTTTTGCAACAATCACGAAAAACTTTTCACCCAAAATCACCAAACATTGACTGTAGAAAAGGGATCACAAGGAGCACAACAATGCATGTGAAAATGTGTCGTCTTTATCAGCGGCTTCGCCCGTGCGCGCCATCCAACGTCTGCTACCAATGTAAGGTAAATCGTCGTGATATTATCACCAACTATTATTGAATATGTGAATGAGTTCTCCACGTCCGTCTTTCCTGTCCTGTAGATATCTGCTCCAGACCAGTTGTCCTTACAGACTGCTCACTGAACGTTAACCGACGACCATTTCTCGTATACTGGTCTTTGCGACGACGAAAACTAGAGCTCGCGCCATCGAGGGAAACCCCCCATCACTGGTCAATTATCCAATTTTCGTTTGGTTCCCTCGCTGTAGAGAATTACCTTAATTACGTCGCTTATTATTTTAATGACATCAGTTTAACAACTTTTCTCCCAACACCAAATATATATATATATACATTTAGAAGCTTGACGTAGTCATCTGTAGAGATGGGAAAAACAGTTCTTTTTAGTGATTAGATGGAAACAACTCGATCTTTAATGATTCGCCGCTCACATTATATATGATATATATATATACAATATATTATATACAAATTCTCTGAAAATTCATGAAAAAAGGGTAAGATTCATTTCGGTGAATCGGTAAATATATATATGAAATGAATCTTACCCTTTTTTCATGAATTTTCAGAGAATTTGACTTTATAGTTCATTAACAAATATTATCAGAATAAAATAAATTACCAAGGAATATTCTGGAATGAATTCAGATTTTCTTTAGAAAAGGAACAAAATTACTGAAAATATTCATACACAAGTTGTTTCAAATCCCTTTCTATATTATTAAAAGGGGAATTCCGACCGTGTGGATTACTCGCATGTAGCTTATCACTCAATAAAAAGTAGTGTAATGAGTAAGCGTAAGCAGCCTTCAAGTTTCGCAATTTAAAATCTATTTCTACTGATCTTGTACATACGTCCTTCGTATAAAAATTATTATTAATTTTCGTAAATGAGGATATGATCCAAATTATACTCCGATATTGTAAGAAAATGAAGTGAATACGTGGATCAATACATGACAGAAGGGATTTATACGATTATATTATTCCCAATCAGATAAAAGAATATCCTATTAATATTGAGGGGATGATGGGTCCAGCCACAGGCTGGCGAATGTAAGGTTTTAAAAAGTAGAGAGGAAGGGATGAAAAATATAGTCTCAGAGATTTTTATGGGACAGACTGTTCTGGAAAATACTGCTATTAGAGCCCCAGAACGAGCCAGGGTCCCAGAGTTCCTGATTGTTCCGGCTTTTGGTGAGTGTTGGCTTTATATCATCGCGTGCACGTCTTTGTAACCAAAACCACTACGGTTTATCCTGGGAAAAAGATTCTCATTTGTTTAGCCCGCGCAATTAGTAAATTTGGGTACATCCAAAACAAAAGAAATTTCAACTGTAATTTATTTTTCGTTTTTTTATACAATAAGCCCAGGTTTTACTTTACGTAATTTATTTTATTTAAGTCATTCTGGCGGAAAGAACCATCGCAGGTGGTTCCCAAAACCGCGGCCACGTGTCTTTATAAGCGAAATCACCACGGTTCATTACCACACCAGACTATATTCGACAAGGAAGAAAGGAAGACCAAGAACGAGATGGATGGCGGATGTGATACCAGATCTGAAGATTATGGAAGTGAGAGAATGGAGAGAAAATATCAGGGATAGAGAATGGAGACATATTATGAAGGAGGCCAAGGCTCACACAGTGCTGTGCAGGAAGGAAGGAATTAATTAATTAATTTGGTTGTTGAGGCATGAAACAGCAGGTAAATAATAATTAACGAATATTCCAAACTATTATTTCCACATCACAGGATCTCACCAGATATCAACTTTTTTTAAATTAAGTAAACAGTTGTTAAATATGTCTTCAACATTATTTTGCTGTCATTGTTTGTATGTGACATAACTATTTGACAATTTTACATATATAAATTATCTTCCTACCACCAGGAATATCCAGTACAAAACCAAAGTGAAATTCACAAACAGCATACATAAAAATTGAAAAAACTGTCTTTAAAATGTGTATCTTGTGCATCTCAAATGGTATTAGTTTGTTGGAGATGAAGCATTTCCTTTGTCAAGATACTTAATTATTTAGCAAACTATTTTATAACTTCTAATGCTTCTCTTGGAAATATTGCATCAACATTTGAAGATTGAAAAAGTTAATTTTAAACAACATTGTTTATCAAATTCCATGTTCTGTACTTTGTCATAGTTTTAACAATCTGAATAACTTATTTCGTGTAACTATTTTTCTGGAATTAAATTAAATTCTTTGTTTTAATACTACTAGTACCAAAGTACATTTCATTTTATACATACTTATATATAAAACTCACCGGAGAGCTGAACTACTTTGGCTACTTTATTCCATGCCTTTTATAAAAAACATTTTTCTTTGTATAACCTTTAAGTTTATAAATTATATAACTCTGGAAACTTTTCCACTTCCACCAAAACCTTCCAAGTTGGATGCCTGTTCACATTGTGGTCAAGGGAACAAAGCAACTGAGTTACTAGGACTATAGCACACCTATTCTGGAAATTTCCTGGTATGAGTAGTGCCACCTAATTACAAACGTATCATTCTTAGTTGCCGAATATTATAGTCTTTCTGAGATTTGAGTATCCGTATGTGAGTAGTGCCTTAAGAATTTCAGGCAAGTGTTGAATACTGAACAAAATCACATTGAACTACATTTAAAATTACAACTTACATTTTTAAACTTTTATCACACATTTTTGAATTTTCAGACCAATGTGGAGCTGAGTGAATCAAAAGAGCTACCACACTTTTATTCTGATTCAATGAACACTCCCTCCATATTGGGAGCTACTTAGTTTTTTATATCAGATCTTGATCAGATTGCCCATTTCTAGTCATCAAAATTAAATAGAAATACTAAAACTGTTGAAAATGAAAATATGACATGATGATTTCAAGAAAATTGTTGACGATATCTACAAAATTTGGAATTTTACTAATTGCAAAGATTAAAAAATGGTAGTGGTTTGTGAAATTGAGAATAGCTGCATGAAACCAGAAAGCCAATTGAAGTAGTCAAGACAATATTATTTCATGTAGGCAGGTTATTTTACAATAAATAAAAAGACAGACAATAAGTCAGCATATAATTTTATTGTTATTTAATTAATATAACCGCAACATTTTCGACCATAACTGTCGCGGGAGGTAGTCTTTGACACCAAATTCCTGTCATGTAAATACTCCCTAGTCCCTACATTTAATAATCTTTTTGGATGAGGATGGAGTCTCACAAGGGAGATAATAATAATAATAAAATAATTAAATTGCAATAAAATTATAAGCTGACTAATTGGCCGCCTTTTTTATTTATTGTAAACTTTTAGTTGGAAAACTATGTTTGTAGGTTATTATTTTAGTCACAGTAAACCATTCTGGGACATTACCAGATTAAGGCTGTGATATGTTTTTTTATGATTGTATCTAATAAATATTTCACAAAACCCTACACTTATAGTAGTGTAACCTTATTGAAACATTTTAATAGCACATGGAACAGAAGTGAACTCCCTTAAGAGCTAGGCTGCATGGAAGGGAGTGTTTGGTACATAAAGGGTGGCAACTGTAAAAGTGGATGTACTATATTGTATTAGTTTTTGTTGTTGTTGCCTGAATTAGGTGGTTTACAAAAGCATTATATTGCTAAAGAAAAATAAAGAACATTAATAATATGAAAGCTTGTCCTCCACGTTTAACTTCCTTACAATATTATGAAAGATAAAATGTAACTTACCGTCTTGTAGATCTATCATTATCTAGCTGCATCAATATATTCTCCTTATTTGTGTCACGAAACTCATACACATATCTTTCCCAACATTCAGCACTCTCCTCATACAATGGTAATGAATTTGAAGATGGAATAGTAACATCCTTTTGACAATTAGAACACTTTGCTAACTTTGATTTAAGTTCACATATTTTCTTTGCTCGATACTGACACACTTTTTTGAGCATTTCACATTTATGTTTAAAGTCACGTGCTTCCAGCCGGAATTTATCAGCTAAAAATTCCTATGAAAAACCAGAAGCAATATATATTTGAAAATAATATTTGATAACATGCCTCCTTAAAAGTATGAATTTAGTCAGACCAAGACACCAGAAAAATTATATGAGCAATGGAGTTAGATATAAATCTTAAGAGATCAGATTAGTTAAAGGCTATGATTAAAATGTTAAGTAATGTAATATACATATTTTATTTCCCTTGGTTCAAATAGTTTTGTTATAAAATTCTAGAAATGTTTAAAAACAAAAAAATAACTGACATAATGTATTATTGTTGAAATGCACTCAATAGCAACCTTATAATTTTTTATTCAATACACACTTATTTACTGTTATTAGCATTAACATTCAGTAACACTTCAATAATTTTGAAAACACTTATCATACACATTTTTTTAAAGAAATTCTACTCTTGGTTGTTAATTCAAACTCCAAGAGGCGTGAAATTCAATCCATTGTGCCTGGTCCAGTCAGCCACATCAACTGGTCTCAATCTTTTAAACACCCTCTAAAACTTCCCCACATATATCCATTTGGTGGCCTTGTTATTCATATATATTAGCCGCTGCAATATTTAATTTGACAGCAATATATACATACATATATATATATATATATATATATATATATATATATATATATATATATATACACACACACACATTACAAAATTACTTTGTATTTATATCAATCCACATTGCAAATCTATATCATTTTTAAAATTTAATTCAAATTCTGCAAATTTTGTATTGTATCATTCTTTTTTTATTCAAAGTTATAATTGTCTTTTTACATTTTTGTCTGCAGTTACCTGAAGAGGTCCAGAAATCTGGATAAAATGTAGTAGTTGTAGAGAATATTGCACACTTATAAATAACATATTTTTGCTCACTTTCTTCTTCAGTCATGTTGGTTGCATAATGCTCATTTAATAATTGTGTTGCATTGTTCATAGAAGTACCAAAATGCCTTGACAATCTTTGCTAACAACCTATCCCAGAGTAAATTTTTTATACTGCCAAAATGCCTTAAAAAAATATGAGCTTTTGGAGTGCAGCACAATCTGTAATTATTTTTAAATTAATACCCAAATGGTACATACTGGATTTTCCCAAAGCTCTAACAAAAGCTAAGATTTCAAGTTCATCAACTGCTGTATTTTTCTCGTGCAGCGTAGTTTTCTTGTTGATAAATGAAACCAGCCAAAGATGGCTGTCTTTGAGTGATCTCTGCCGTAAGACTGCCCCAAATACATACATCCAAATGAAGATCTGTTACATAATTTGCATTATAAATAGTCAATACTGAACTGGATGACATGTTATTTACCTCATAGAAAGGTACACTCTCCTTGTCCTCAAACTTGTACATGGTCTGTACATATCACTCAATGGTTATGAAAAGATAAATAATTCTTGATAAATTTCCTAAAATAGTCAGTTAATGCTTGGGAACTTTGTACTGCTAACACCATTTTAGGTTACAGAAAATTTTGTACACCTAATATCTTTTCCATAGATGGTGCATTAGTCCTTCCAGAATCTGATAACACAGTCAAATACTTTTTTTTTACAAACTGACATTTACCAAAATCTACCTCTAACTCATATATCCTGCAATTTCCAACTTTTATTAGCCTCAAAATGCCTCATCTTTTACTGGGATTATTTAATTGTTCACTTCTCTTGTTGATGTTCAAATACAGTGTTTATCATCAAACACTGTGTACCTCTTAAATCGTAATGGGTATCAATCATTTTAGGATGCATAATTTAGCACCTTTATACTTATAATTGTTGGATACGTTTTATGAACCAAGCTTTCATACTCGTCATGTGGTTAGTCCTACTTTCTAAAGATGCACTCATTTGTAATGTGACCATCATTATTGCAATTGAATTATTTCCTTCCTTTTCCTTTACACTTGCTATAGCCCACAGTTACTTTGTTTACAGCTAGCTTATAGTTTGAAGTTTTTCAATATATAGGAACCAAATTTACCAAAAATATTTTCTGATACAATAAAGTAGGTTGATAAATTTGGCACTATGTAGTCCCTTATCTTGGAACCTCTTCAAGTACAAATATAAAAAGTCTGAATAGAATTCATTGAATGTAAATTAGACTAGAAATTTTTTTAGAAGCAATGCAGCCAAAAAAAATTATTAAAATATTTATTTACCTGGTGTATTTATTGAGTTTGTTTATATTTAATTATGGACTCATTGGGTATAATATATTACTAATATATATAATTTGTTTTGATATGATAGGAAAACTAGATGGCTTTAGTAAGTGGTTTTTAAAAAAATTGTGCACAAACTTGGCGTGTTAGTATAATTTTCAAGTTTTAATTTCTACTGTTTAAGCAAGTTATTATTCATCAGAGTTCTACTCCAGAGATCAGATACAAAACTGAGTTAGATTAAATGTTGAAGAATATCTCATATGCTGCTTTTTGTACTTTCCTCCATGGTAAACTATTTGTACCAACATGTTGAAAAATGAAAAGTAAGTTACTTTCAAAATATATAATTCTCAATTTTTATTAAATTTAATTCCAAAAAGAACACATTTATATTTAATGATTACTTACTGTCACAATTCCACTTCCACTCATAAGAAGCATATGTCCAGGATCAGTTTGCATACTTTTATTATGCATCTGTTTATGCAAACTTTGCCTCTCAGTATCTGGTTTCTTATTTTGGTTCTGAATGAACTGGTACTCTAAATCCTTTATCTGAAATAGGAATCTTTAATGAATTAATAGATTAGGGTAGAAAATCATAAGAGGATCATCATTGAGTACATGGTTTCTAACAATTTATGAAATTAGATTCTTCACAACTTAATTTTACAGCTACAATAATGAAAATAGTGTTTAAATCAATCATAGGTGCATTGAATTAATTCAAGAATAGAAGAAATGCTTTAATTAATTACATCTATAAAGTTATTCAACAGATTGGGATACAAAAATCTCGATAGGAACAGGAATGTATTATATGCTAAATGAGCTTGTGTTCAGGACTCTACAACAAATTCACATGTGACAGCTGAGAAGTATAGTTCATTAGTTACTGCAACTGCACCATAAACATTGGCCCTGAGTTAATTCCTAGTCTTATCAATACTTGGTAATAATACATTAATAAGAATGCATGGCCATGCTGCTTCTGTATCTTTAACTGCAATAGATCCAATGGGATTTGCTCCAAAGGTTCTACTAAGTGTTAGGGAAGTAGCAAGCAGGGCATCTGCTCCTCTGAGCATGTGTAATAACGGAATCCTTCATGATGGCTCCTCTGTTAAACCAGCTTGGTGGTTAGCAGATTCCAGCTGACATGCAGAAGGGAGTTTGTGTGGTCCTTCAGCAATTCAATCTGGGAAACCACTTCCTGTCCTGACTGGATAGTGGTGGAGATTGAATCAGGGAGAATTGTGGCATGTTGATGAGCTTTGGAACTCATTTTCCTTTTGTGGTATGGGTTTTCTGCCCTCTTAGTTATCCAATGAAGAAATCTCCTGAAATAGTTCATTCTGACATGGGCTGAAAGTTTCAAAGGCCTTAAGGGAATGTAAAATATTATGAGTTAAAAAATTCTTCAGTTATCCTGAGAGAATTAAAAAACATATATTGTACATTAAAGAAGACAGTGAGTTACCCTAATTAATCCTTAAGAAAGTGAAGAATAATCCCAGTACAATAAGGGAGTCATAAATATTTCCAATATCTTCAGGTATGAAAAATATTTCTGATTGCATATGTTAAATTAGTGACACAATTTTCCTAACAGTATGCTGTCTAGTGGTACTACATTAGTCTCCTACAAGAAATATCAGATAAATGTCAGTTGCACCATATCAGTGTTATACGCACAGCTAATGATCAATGTAGGTGTGACAATGTTGGTGTTGCAGAACATATCTCAGCAACAACCCTATCTACAGGAAAATTATAAAATAGTCAAAAAATCGCATTATATATATTCAATTTTATATTTTTATAATTCCTTCAGAGTATAAAAACACTTTAATGCAAGTACTACAATTGAAAATATGTGACTGTTTAGCATTTAAAAGAGAAATATTAAGTATTCAGAAATATAAAGTATAAATAAATAAATAAATAATACAAAAAATCCTCAAATTTTTGTGAAAATAGAGGAACAGGATTGATAAATTTTAATCTCTGGAAATTTCTGATGACAGGGGCGGTTTCTCCGAAAATTTAAAGAACTCCAAACCTTACAAGGTGCCTGCTATCTGTGAACCTCAAATAAGTCACCTACTTTCTATCTCACTTTCCTTTCCTTATTAATTGTCCTAACTAACATGACAATGTCATTTCCTTCTATGCTTAACATATGTATTTCTTTGTGCAGGATTCCATGCTGTACATATGATTCAAAGAACGAATTTCCTGCCTTTCTCCCAAATATTTCTATCTCTCTTTCTATCCAATAATGCAATGTGCGACTTCGCCACTTATTCCATATATATATATAGAAAGTAGGTGACTTACCTGAGGTTCACATATGGCAGGCACCTTGTAAGGTTGGGAGTTCTTTTAATATTTCGTAGGCACCGCCCCCTTCATCAGAAAGTTATATATATATCACTGGAAATGTCTTCCTAACCTTCTGATGAAGGGGGCGGTGCCTCCGAAAATTCAAGTTCTCCAAAACTCACAAGGTGTCTACCATCTATGAACCTCAGGTAAGTCATCTTCTTTCTATCTCTCTGTCCTTTCCCCATTAATTGTTTTATATATCAATAATATAATATATATATATATATATATATATATAAACTTAATGCCAACAAATTTTTTCTGAGCTATATATATATATATATATATATATAGTTGTTGGCATTAAGTTTCTGCAGTTAAAAAATTGCAGCTATTTTTTTTGCAGGCCATATGCATTTTTTCATTTGCAGGTATCAACAATTTTGTTAGGTGTGGCACTTTATGCTAGATTATAAAAAGTAAAGATAGGACAAAAAAAGGTTAACAAATTGTCTCTCTGAAAAATCATCATATCTAAAATGATTTTGAAAATTGATAATTTAATACTACACATAGTACATAATAAAAATCAGATTAGGTAAGTAAGTACAGGTTTGATTTGTAGGCCGGACAGTATTGAACACAATAGTTTTTATGAAAATTACAGTATGACCCTGAGCTGAGTAAATAAGAATGGGAAAACAATATGAGTTTATAACAAAGATGACCAGTATTCTTAGACTGGAAACAATTTTTAAATTAGTTGATACAAATACTGATCAAGGGCCACTGAACGTTTTAGAAAATTGTAGAACATTTTAAATGATAAATTATGAATGTGATAATACAACAGAATAAAAAATGTAATTGCATTCAAATAAAATAAATAAATTTTATAGTTTAATTGAAAACCAGAGTTTTTCATATCTTTTTTATACCTTTGATTTTGATAAGGCAAGATCCCGTTCCAATGTTTTGATCCGGATTTCTTGTTCTTCATTATCACATTCCAGTTTTGATATTTTGCAATTACCATTTACTATTTCCAATCTCATTTTCCGCTTTATTTCTTCAAAGCCTTCACGCTGACAACTGCCTGTAAAATGTGCTTATAATTAGCAACCGAGGATTTAGTAAAATAGGTTATAGATAGAACAAATGGGGTAGTGAACTGATGGTAACTAATAAATAATATGTAAAGTAACATTTAATTAAGTGGCCACAATACTGACAAAATTGGCTTTAAATTAGTATTGTAATGCTTCTTCATAAATGTAAAGTTCCTCATTTGAGGAAAATGCTTACAATTAACTACAGCCAATTGGTCAACAAGTGATATGTGTAAAATGAAGTGAAACATATACTTAAAGTAGTGTCACTATGAAAATGAATAATACTATTTTGGTTCATGAGTAACATTTATGAAATTAATCTAGCATGACAGTTTTTTCTATGCCGTATCATGCATTATTAAGAATTGCAAAAACACCACATAAAATTGTAGTTTATAAAGTTTGTCATTCAAATTGTGATGTGGTAGAATTTTGACAAACTAATTAAATCATGAAATTCAGAATTAAAGAACAGCAATTAATTTTATTCTCTATATTGTAATCTTTGGCTATATCAGTCAGGTAGAACACTTCCGGTTTCAGAGTTCTTTATGGTTGAATATTGCAAAGGAGGAGTTCTGATGTCGGGAGAGGAAGCATAAGGTAAAATATCACTATCAATTATACAATAAAATATTTATTCTAATTACACAAATATGAAGAAGACAGGTTTGAAGAACATAAGACTGTTGAAAGCAAAAACATTAAATGAATATTTTTCATAAATTAAATTTTAATGCTCGCAAATTCCAACACATTCGCCAAAATTATACAGGGATAAAATACGTTTACGCATTGCGCCTCCACTCTTGGTCCGCATTCGCACACGTCGATCGTAAACATAAGCGGACTTCATACACGCGCGCTTTCCCTCACGCTTGGAGCATGAAGGATTACGCGCAATTAAGTCTAAGCGAGTAATCACGTGGGAAATATTTGGTAGCTAAAATAAATTGCTCCGCGATGCGCACGACAGGGAAGGAAGGCTCGCGATATCTGCCACGGTTTCCCCAGAAGATTCGCCGGCTAGTTCAGAACCAAGGGATGGCCCTGTAGAAGTCGCTGTAGTGGCTAGTAGAAACCACAAGTCGTCAGTCCACACTTCACGGAAGGGATAAATGCACACCAAGATATTGTATGGAAATTGAAGGTAACTGTCGCCGGTAAAAGTTATATGGAATTATTTGTGTGTTTTAGTTTACTAATTCCGCGCTTTTATATAGCTTGGCATCACTGTTTAACAACAGCTGTGGTAAATCGATATCAGACAACAACGAGTCCGACTTGCAGGTTTGCTTCTTGATCGTCCCATTGTTCCAACAATAGGTATTGTAAAAAATCTGATTACAAAGTAATGCGTTGGGTTTATAAACTATGGAATACGGAATTAGTCAAAAGAAAACATGAATTGTGATCTAAGTTAGGGTGTAAACCAAATTTAAGAATTATATTTTATTCAAAAGTTGTGAGTTTTAAGTTTCAATTTAGAAGTAATAATTAAAACTTATCTTTAAAATGCTAACATGTTTATTTAGAATGATTTTTATGGTATATTTTATTTCATTTATAATTAATATAAGTGTGACGTTAACTTTATATATTTTAAAAGAATACTTAATTTCATAATTATTATTCTATCGTATTCTGATTTAACAATCTAATTTAATTAAACTGACTTATAGGTAAATGGAAAATACAACAATTGTTAGGAAATACGGTATAGGAATATGGAAATCAATAAAGAAATAATAAATCTTTACCAATCTGGAATGGGCGGTTACAATATTGACAAACACTTATTTTAATGTTTGATAATTGAAGATATATTTGATTAATGATTGGTTCATGTATCGTGTTAATTTCAGAAATGATACACCCAAAGTAACAGAAATTTACTAGCTCATTAAACATGATCTATGACTTTGCTTTAAGAATGTAATTATTTGCACAGCTATATCACTTGTTAAATTTATAGTCGTTTACTTGATCAATTTCACACATCTGAAGACGTTTAAGGATATGTGGACAAAACATTTTGTGTTCTTATTTAAATTTATAACATTTGAAGTAGCCCAAATGGACAATGAAAATGAAATGATGTGCAAAGAAATTCAAGGTCTGCAAAAATCATTAGATAAACTTATTGAAGAAAATGAATCTTTGGAACTAAAGCTTTCAGAAAAATGCATCTCAAGACACGAAACTGAAGCCTTATTAGTTGATAATGAAGAAAAAATGAAAACATATTATAACAGATTAATTACCATTGCTAAAGCAATGTTTTAATTCTGATATTCTAAATGTCATTTTGTAAAATTCAATTTCCATACAAGTAAAACTGAGTAATTTATAACTTTTAATTTAAGGTATGAGTAGAAGGATATGAAGAAAATTAAATTAGTCAGTCGTCTTGCTTCTTAAAATTACCAGAATAATAATACAAAACTGGTAAAAATAAAAAACCAACATAACAAATTATGAGTGTGGTACACAAGAACCATATTCAAAATATAAGTAATTTCACTTCAAATTTAATTAACCATAAATTTTTAATAAGTTGGGAACCTAATGAAAAGATGCTGAACATTACATTTCAAGAACTTCCATTCTTCCATAAAAAGAATCTGAGCAAATTATTTTATTTGTGTGCTTACAAGCAATATATATAATTAACTGACAAAGAAAAAACTATAAATGAACAGAAAAATTGTTTCTTTCAAATAATTTTGACTAAGAAAGATTGGGCAATCAGAACCAAATCATTAAAAGATTATCAATTACAAGCAGCTACGATTATTAAAAATTATTAGTCAGGATTGGCAAATGAAGTGGTAACAGCAAATTAATAAAATACAATTTCTTACCTTCAATTGAGAAATCAGTATTGGTTCCAGTTGACGTGCCAACAAGATACTTTGCTGGTGACTTCTTAACATATTCTGAATGATACTTCTGGAGCTCTTTATATTTATTTGATGTTTCCCTATTTTCTTTCTGAAGATGAAGATTATAATTTTGTAACTTGGTTTTTTCTTTACGAATAATTTCAATATCGGAAATAAGTTTTGAAAGTTTATCTTCTAATTTAATCATATTTTCTTTCTCAGCTGCACTTTTTTTCTCATTGTCATTTAACAAACATACTTTTTCTTTTTCAAGTACATGAACCTGTTTTTTTAAGGTAATGCAATCTTTACATAACCTCTCCACTGACTGGTTTTTTGTAATGCTTTCACTATTTTCATCCTTAGACAATTCCTGACATTTCAACATTTTTGTATTTTCCTCTCTTACTTTATCAGTACATAATTGCTTAAACTCTTTTTCCTTCAACATGATTTCATATTCATCATCCATTTGGTCTGCCTCAAATGGTTCAGATCCAAATTTTGATATTATTTCTTGTTTTTCCAAACACAATGCCTCCAGTTGACAATTTTTTAGGAGTTCTTGTTTCAATTTTGTCTCCAGAAAGAAAAGCTGATTTTCTTCATTATCAACTAATAAGGCTTTAGTTTCGTGTTTTGAGATACATTTTTCTGAAAGTTTTAGTTCCAAAGATTCATTTTCTTCAATAAGTTTATCTAATGATTTTTGCAGACCTTGAATTTCTTTGCACATCATTTCATTTTCATTGTCCATTTGGACTACTTCAAATGCTTTTGTTTCTAAATCAGATTCCAAGTTTGATATCATTTCTTGTTTTTCTAAGCACAATGCCTCCAGTTTACAATTTTTACTGTTTTCTTGTTCCAATTTTGTCTCCAGAAGGAAAAGCCGACTGTTTAATTGCTCAATTATTTTCATCTTTTCTTCATTATCAACTAATAAGGCTTCAGTTTTGTGTCTTGGAATACATTTTTCTGAAAGTTTTTGTTCCAAAGATTCATTTTCTTCAATAAGTTTGTCTAATGATTTTTGCAGACCTTGAATTTCTTTACACATCATTTCATTTTCATTGTCCATTTGGGCTACTTCAAATGCTTTTGTTTCTAAATTAGATTCCAAGTTTGATATCATTTCTTGTTTTTCCAAGCACAATGCCTCCAGTTTACAATTTTTACTGTTTTCTTGTTTCAATTTTGTCTCCAGAAGGAAAAGCCGACTGTTTAATTGCTCAATTATTTTCATCTTTTCTTCATTATCAACTAATAAGGCTTCAGTTTTGTGTCTTGGAATACATTTTTCTGAAAGTTTTTGTTCCAAAGATTCATTTTCTTCAATAAGTTTGTCTAATGATTTTTGCAGACCTTGAATTTCTTTACACATCATTTCATTTTCATTGTCCATTTGGGCTACTTCAAATGCTTTTGTTTCTAAATTAGATTCCAAGTTTGATATCATTTCTTGTTTTTCCAAGCACAATGCCTCCAGTTTACAATTTTTACTGTTTTCTTGTTTCAATTTTGTCTCCAGAAGGAAAAGCCGACTGTTTAATTGCTCAATTATTTTCATCTTTTCTTCATTATCAACTAATAAGGCTTCAGTTTTGTGTCTTGGAATACATTTTTCTGAAAGTTTTTGTTCCAAAGATTCATTTTCTTTAATAAGTTTGTCTAATGATTTTTGCAGACCTTGAATTTCTTTGCACATCATTTCATTTTTATTGTCCATTTGAGCTACTTCAAGTGTTTTTGTTTCTAAAGCAGATTCCAAGTTTGCTATCATTTCTTGTTTTTGTGAGCACAATATGTCTAGTTGTTTTAGATTTTCTTCCAGCATTGAAACCTGCACCTTCAATAGCTGTATTTGAATACTTTTGTCATGTAAATCAAACTTTATTTTTTCTACCTGACTCTTTGATACAAACTCTTCATTACATGGCACTTTTGATGTTCCATGATATACCTCTGAGTGTGCCTGATTGAAATATTCATTTTTGTCAGTTATGCTTGCTGTACTTTTGAGTATTATCCCATCTTTAATTGCTTCATTGTCATCAGTCAGATGATTTCTCTGCAAAATATTGTCCTCCAATTTTGTAAGCATTTGTGATAGTAACACATCTTTTTCTTTACACAAAACTTCAGGCTGATCTTTTGCATTTGACACTTTCTTGACGTTTGCTTTAATATCAGAAATAAGCCTCTGCATTTCCTCTATTTCTTTACTGTTATTAGAAGTACAGGCTACTAACTGTCCAACATCTCCCACATGAAATTGATTTTCAGGATTGGAATCTAAAACTACATTATAGGAGACATTTTGATTTAAAGTGCCTTCCTCCAGTGAAGAAATAACTCTTTGCATTGTTTCAATCCTTTTATCTTTATCAGATATACAAGATATCAACTTTTCTGCTTCAAATCTTAAACATTCATTTTCAAATTTAAGAGAGGTCACTTCTTTAGAAAATAAATTATTTTTGCAACTTCCTTTTTTTACAATTATAGAATTGATATTTGTATTTTCAGACCCTAATGCTATTTTACTGTCATTCAATTTAGTAGATTCAATAGTACTGTCAAACAGAGTTTCCTGGCTAAGAAAATTGGAACTGTTTACAATAAAATTTGTTCTAAAATCAGTATTATGTTCTGAATTTTTTAAGTTCTGATGGACTGTTTCATTATAAATTTCATTATCAGAAGTTTCTGTAGCAACATTTGCAGTTGATTTTTCATAGTGAATATCAGGTTTGTACTCATTACATTTTTCAATTAAATTTTCAATAAATGCTAATTTTGAACTTTCTGATGAATGTGATGATATATTTTCACTTTCCTCCAAGAATTTACACAAATGTTCACATAAGCAAAAAATTTCTTTAGAATAAAATGACTTTAAATTTAAAATTTTTTGGTTGTACTCAGCTTCTACAGCTTTAATATCCGAGCCTGCAGTTTTCAATCCTGAAGCTATGATGTCATCTTCACAATTTATCAGTATGAGTCCCTCTTTTTTATCATAAAATACTTGGGAACTATTATGTTCACTTTGATCAGAGCTAATTTCATTTTTCACACCAAGTTTACTTGTTGAAATAGAATCTAAGTTTGTGTGTGTATAATGACAATTCTCATTTCCCACCAATTGATTAATTTTACTTTGTAATAGTGAAATTTCATTATTGTAGTGATGTAATTCTTTTCCACACATCAATTCTATTTTCAGTTCCATCATTATAGCTCGTTTATCATCAGTCATATTCTGTAATGCTTGCTCTGACATTTCAACCTCTGCATTTTGTTGTGCCATTTCCTCTCCTTGGTCAATGATTTGCAATTCTTTCTCTTTCTCTTCAGTCAATGAATCTGATTTAAAAAATGTCGGCAGTAATGGACTATTCTCTGAATGAAATGTCTTCTCACACAAATATTTAACCTTGTTAACATGAAAAGTTACAAAATTTGATATTTCATTTCTCAAACGATCCAGTTGTAAGTTATATGATTGAATCTCAGTATATGATACTTTATTCACAAGCTCACTGCAAGGTATTTCATTATTTTTACAATTGAAATTTACCTCATTTGGCAAACAAAAACCAGTCCCACTTTCATCATATTTGAGCATTGTTATTCTTTCTTTCAGAATTGCAATTTCTTTTTTATGCGACTTCTCCAAGTCATCAAAGTTGTTCTGGAGACTTGCTATTACACTTTCATTAGTCTGAATTTTCGTTTGCAAGGTTAAATTGTCATTTTCGGCAATCTGTAAAGACTTTTTTAGTATATCAATTTCAGAAGCAAGTTGTTTTAGGTGACTTATTTCATATCTGGCTGACACAAGCTCACTATGCTTCTTTTGTAGTTCTAACTTCAAACAGTCTGTTTCATAGCAATGATTTAGTAACTGTTCTTTCTCCTTTTCTAAAGCACATATTTTCTCATGAATGCTACCAACTTCATTGTTGTAACACAATTCTAAATTTGACATTTTCTCATTCATTTCACAAATTTGGGACTCATATTTATTAACTTTCAGAAATAAATCATTTCTCTCACATTCAACCCTTTGCAACTTATAACTAAGCAAATCATATTCAACAGTGACCGACTCCATTTTTTCTTCCACAACCATCAGGTTATTACTTTTTAAAAGTAATTCTTTTTTCAAACAATCAGTTTCTGAGGAATTCCTTATTAATTGATCTCTTTCTTCCTCTAAGATTTTAATTTTTTCAAATAAATGTTGAATATCTGATTCATATTTCTGATTTATAACTGCTATTGTACTTTGAAGACTTGATACTACTTTAAAGATGCTATTGCATTTGACAGTAAATGTATCTTGCTGCTTTACTAACAACTCACCAATTAATTCTTTATCAACATCTAACCTATCCCCTATACCATCTTTACAAACATAAAACTTATCTTGAGTTTCATGCTCTTTATCATTATTATCTGAAGTACACAATTTAAAATGGTCTTCTGTGAATGAATATTTGAACTTTTCATTTAGCTTATAACATTTATCTAGAAGACATATTATATTTTCTTTTAAGAATTTCAATTCATGATCCCTGAGTTGCAGTTCTTCTCTCAAGTGGTCTGTTTCATTACACTTGGAAAACAGTTCTTTCCTTTCATTTTCCAAATGAATTATTTGTTCATTTAGATTTGAAGATTCGGAACTATACTTTAGTTGACATTCAGCCAGCGTATCAGTAACAGAAGTAAGTTTAAGTTTCAATTGTTCAACTTCCTCTTCCAATTCTCTTAGGTTACCATGAACAAAAAAATTCTCCTTCACTCTAATTTCTGAGACACTGTCTTCTGAACAATGAGTTTCAGGAAACAAAGATACACTATCTTTGGCCACACCTGAATTTCCATGATTTGACTCTGAAACTAACAAAATACTTTTGTTTTGCAATTCAAACAAATTACTTTCAAGGGTTTCACATTTCTCTAGAGAATATCTGATCTCTTCATTTGCATTTGATATTTCATTCTCTCTTTTCTGCAGGTTCTCTTTCAGTTCTGAAAAATGGGATACCTCACCTTCAATTTCAATCACTGGAAGTGTAGTGGTTTCAATCAAATTTGAAGAATTCACAGTAATTTCAGACATTTTGTTATTATTGTCCAGTTGTGCTTCATATGCAATTTTCAGGGTGTAATTTTCTTCTTGTAACATCTTCAGCTGAGCAGTGACACATTGATAATCTTTAGCCATAATCCTCAACCGATTTAATTCATCTTTAAGGCATATTAATTCCTCATCTGGCACCATCAACTTTTCTTCTTGATTATCTTTTTCTAAACAATTATCAACAGAATGTGCACCATAATATAAATTAGAAATGGAAAATACATTTTTGTTTTGCAAATCAGCCAAATTTTCTTCTAGAATTTTGCATTTCTCAATTAAATTTATGATCTGCTCATTTGCTTTTGAGAGTTCAATCTCTTTCTTCTGAAGATCTTTTTTCAGATTTAAAAATTGGAGCTCTATACTTTTCAATTCAATATTTGAGTGAGTATTGGTCCCAATTAAATTAGATGAATTGATTGTAATATCAGATGATTGAATATCATTGTCACATTGTGCTTCATGTGTAATTACCAGGGTGTTCTTTTCTTCTTGTAAGGTCTTCAGTTTAGCAGAGATGTCTTGATAGTCTTTAGCAATACTCCTTAAATTATTCAATTCATCTTTAAGGTACATTAATTCTTTATTCTGGAGGTTTAATTTTTGTTCCAGATTATCTTTTTCTAAACAATGATCAACAGAATATATCGGAGAAGTTAACAAAGCCTTTTGTGGTTGCAATTTAGACATATTCTCTGCTAATGTTTTGCATTTCTCAATTAAATTACTGATCTCTTCCATTGCATCTGACTGTGCATTCTCTTGTTGCTGAAGATTCTCTTTCAGTTCTAAATAATGAACTAACACCCCTTCCATTTCAATCTTTTGATAATCTTTAGCAATATTTCGCAAGTGATTCAATTCATCTTGAAGGCATATTAATTCCTCACCCCGAATGTTTAATTCCTTTTCAAGATTAACTTTTTCTAAACAAATATCAACAGAATGTTCACCACAGTTTAACTGAGAAATGGACAAAATATCTTTGTTCTGCAATTCAGCCAAATTATCTTCAAGTGTTTCACATTTCTCCAGCAAGCATCTGATCTTTTCATTTGCCTTTGATAATTCAATCTCTTTCTTTAGATCACCTTCTTTCAGATCAACTTGAATCTTGGGGAGTGTATTGGTTTCAGTTAGATTTGAAGAATTAATTATATGTTCAGACATTTGATTATTATTGAACATTTCTGCTTCATCTGTGGTTCTGAGGTTGTCACTCTCTTTTTGCAAGGTTGTCAATTTTGCTGAGATGCATTGATAATCGTTAGCAATATTCCTCAACTTATTCAATTCATCTTCAAATGATTTGCATTTTGCTATCAAAACTCTGATTTCTTGTTTTGCATTTGTCAATTCTCTCTCTTTGTTCTGAAAATCCTCTATCAGTTCAGAATTATGTGATAACACATCTTCCCTTTCATTCTTTTTGCATGCAGTGGTATCTATTATATTTGAAGAATTGACCCCAATTTCAGACATTAGATCAATGTTAAGTGTTTCAGGTTTCAGCACACCTCGTGCCATTTTCAAGGTGTCATTTTCTTCTTGCAGGGTTTTCAGTTTTACTGACATGTATTGATAATCTTTGGCAATATTCCTCAAGTGATTCAATTCATCTTGAAGAGATATTTCCTCACCCTGGGTGGTTAATTTTTCAAGATCATCTCTTTCTAAACAATAATCAACAGATTGTACATGATAATTTAACTGAGAAATGGACAACGCATTTTTGTTTTGCAATTCAGACAAATTTTCTGCTAGTGTTTTGCATTTCTCTTGTAAATTAATAATCTCTGCATTTGCCTTTGACAGTTCATTCTCTTTTTGCTGAAGATTCTCTTTCAGTTCTGAATAATGAACTAACACCCCTTCTCTTTCAATCTTTTGATAATCTTTAGCAATATTCCTCAACTGATTCAATTCATCTTGAAGGCATATTAATTCCTCACCCTGAATGTTTAGTTTCTTTTCAAGATTAACTTTTTCTAAACAAATATCAACAGAATGTTCACCACAGTTTAACTGAGAAATGGACAAAATATCTTTGTTCTGCAATTCAGCCAAATTATCTTCAAGTGTTTCACATTTCTCCAGCAAGCATCTGATCTTTTCATTTGCCTTTGATAATTCAATCTCTTTCTTTAGATCACCTTCTTTCAGTTCAACTTGAATCTTGGGGAGTGTATTGGTTTCAATTAGATTTGAAGAATTAATTATATGTTCAGACATTTGATTATTATTGAACATTTCTGCTTCATCAGTGATTCTTTGGGTGCAACTCGCTTCTTGCGAGGCTGTCAATTTTGCTGAGATGCATTGATAATCGTTAGCAATATTCCTCAACTTATTCAATTCATCTTCAAATGATTTGCATTTTGCTATCAAAACTCTGATTTCTTGTTTTGCATTTGTCAATTCTCTCTCTTTGTTCTGAAAATCCTCTATCAGTTCAGAATTATGTGATAACACATCTTCCCTTTCATTCTTTTTGCATGCAGTGGTATCTATTATATTTGAAGAATTGACCCCAATTTCAGACATTAGATCAATGTTGGGTGTTTCCAGTTCCAGCACACCTTGTGCCATTTTCAAGGTGTCATTTTCTTCTTGCACGGTTTTCAGTTTTACTGACATGTACTGACAATCTTTGGCAATATTCCTCAAGTGATTCAATTCATCTTGAAGACATATTTCCTTATCCTGAATGTTTAATTTTTCAAGATCATCTTTTTCTAAACAATAATTAACAGAATGTTCATGATAATTTAACTGAGAAATGGACAAGACATTTTTGTTTTGCAATTCAGACAAGTTCTCTGCTAGCGTTTTGCATTTCTCTTGTAAATTTATAATCTCTGCATTTGCATTCGACAGTTCAATCTCTTTTTGTTGAAGATTCTCTTTCAGTTCTGAATAATGAACTAACACCCCTTCTCTTTCAATATTTTGATAATCTTTAGCAATATCCCTCAACTGATTCAATTCATCTTCAAATGTTTTGCATTTTGTTATCAAAACTCTGATTTCTTGTTTTGCATTTGACAATTCTACCTCTTTGTTCTGAAGATCCTCTATCAGTTCAGAATTTTGAGATAACACATCTTCCCCTTCATTTTTTTTGCATGAAGTGGTATCTATTATATTTGAAGAATTGGCCCCAATTTCAGACATTAGATCAAACTTGTGTGTTTCCAGTTCCTGTACACCTTGTGCTATTTTTGGTGTGTCATTTTCTTCTTGCAGGGTTTTTAGTTTTACAGACATACATTGACAATCTTTAGCAATATTTCTCAACTGATTCATTTCTTCTTTGATGTACATTAATTCCATATCCTGGAGTTCTAATTTCTGTGTTTGGTACTCTTCTTGTAAACAAGGAACCGTCACAGATTGCACACAGCATTCACCTGAAACATAGTCTTCACTATTGTCTGACGTAGAGATTGACAAAACATTAGTTTTGTTTTGAAATTCAATCAAAGTTTTCTCAAGGGTTTTACATTTCTCAGGTAAAATATTCTGTTTTTGTTTTATATTACACAATGCATATTTTTCTCTCTGTACATCGCTGTCCAATTGTGTTTCTTGTTGAAATGAATTTGAATAATTTGTGAATGTTGTTTTTTGGCTATTTATTACTTTTGAATCAAGTGAACTTAGTATACTTTTCAATGCTTTGTTTTCTTCTTGCAATTTATCACAAATATTCTTATATCCAAAAGCATTTAACCTGAACTGACATAGTTCTCTCTTTAAGTGATGTAGAAAGTTGTTTGCTTCAGTGGAAGAATTGTCAACATATGAAGTTTCAATATCATTAATTGTTCCAGAGATTTCTCCATCTTCCAACAGTGAAACATGTTTAAATTTCATTTCATTATGAAATTTTGACAATTCTTTTTCAAGCATGAAGCATTGCTCTATGAGACTTTGCATTTCATGTTTTGCATTCACTAATTCATTAACATGAAGCATTTCTGGTTTACTGAATGAGCATTTGACTAAACATTCAGACTTCTCCTTCAATCCAGAATTATTATTGGTTGAGTCACATAACTGTTCATTCTGTGCATCATTTTCAGAATGAAAATTAAAATCAATTTTATTTTTGGAGTTGAATTCATCACTAAATGTGTATTTCAAATCCTGATTCATCTTTATTTCATTTTGTAACTGCTCAACTCTCTGTTCCAAGTCTTTTATATGCTCTTCTTTAAATTTTTCTGATTCAGTGAACTTTGTGCCTAAACTTTCATAATGTAAAATTATTTCTTTCTCTTTTTCCATAATGCATGTTAACAACGTTTGTAACAATTCTAAAATACTTAAGTCCAATGCTGAAGAACTATCAAAAGTTGGACTCAAACATGAAATTTCTTTCACAAGTTCCTTTCGGCTTGAGTCTATTATTTCAAGATTTGATTCTGCAATAGTATTCAATTTTTTGTTTTCATATTCAAGTGCACTTAAATAAGATTTTAATTTAGGAATAAAGTGTGGTAGCTTTTTCGTTAGATCATAGTTCTTATTGTCACCATTTTGAAGTTGTAATAAATTCACCAATTCTTCATCTAGCCTGTGAAGAAAAGAATGCTCTGAATTAGTATTGGACTGTATTGAATGGACTATCAAGAAGCTGGGCATAAAGGATGTACAATGAGTCCTGAATTGTACAGATATATCACATAATAATTATTCTTTACACCCCATAATTATAACATTATATATTTTTGCATTTGTCATACAAAAGATTTATTTTAATACTAGTCTAATCTGTCAAATCATTAAATGAAAACAAGTACTTGTGGTTGTATTTATCATTTAACTATTTAATGTTCCCCTGGGTTGTAACAATTTATTTATTAATTTAAAGATCAATCTGTACACAATTTAGTTTCTTTACATGCTATTCCCTTATTTAACTCTTTACCAAATGATTTAATTATAGTAAGTTTGTGAAGTGCCTTAGAAAGGTGTTTCATTCGATTTAATTTTGAACTCAATCTATTCTACATTTCATATCTCTTATTATCACCAAATAAGAGTTCCCACAAGATTTTAGATATTGGGATGAAGGATTTGGATCATGTTATTAGATTTTAAACCAATAAGCTATATTTATAGCTAAGCCATTATTATCAATAACTATCACCAAAATTCAAATTTTACTTACAAAATTGAACTCTATTAATTATTTAAACGTTATGATAATGGTTTCAAATAACATTATTAATAATTATATGCCAAATCATACAATTTTTAAAAGAATAAAGGTTTACCATATGGCTATCAAGTTGTTACAACCCAAATACCATACTGAATACTTAAAAGGAGTTACTAATATTAACTACATGAATTATTACCAAATAAATTTTATTAATAGATATGTCAAAATTAAACTGAAAAAAATACATATCTCAAGTACTCAAACAACAATTTACCAGTAAAAAAGTGTAAGAACAGAAATTGACTTAATTTTACCCTATACAGCAAACATACTATATATAAAACAATAAAGAATTAAAACTTTGTAAGAATTTAGTGTTAATTTTGCTCTCTCCCATGCCCTTCATTATTTAAATTTACTTGGCTTCATTTTATTGGTCTTCAATACCAATGCATTGTTAAATCATATTTCAGACATAACTGTCACTGGATGCATGTAGGAAGCAATATGTTAAATTCACATGTAACTGAATCCAATCAAAAGGTGTCTCTATTATTTATATTTTTATAATGATTCAAAGCTATGATGGCGTCCAGATGTGTTGTGGGATGGGTGTGCATATGAAAATAAAGGTAAATTTCTAGCTTTTTTTTTTGTATGTAAGTGTGCATTTCAGCTTACATATAAGGAAATTTTAATTTCCTTTCTATTATGAGCCATGTTTTTTCACAACAGAAAGAATTGTTAGCAAATGAACTGTAACAATTGGAAAGTTAAGAATAATATCAATTTGAATCTTTGTGGTTTTAAATAAATTGACTCAAACTTTTATAGGCCATTGTAACGGACAAATACATCTGCTCGAGCTTTGGCGGCATGGAGTCAAAAGAAAGGCAACAGCAGTTTGAACCAGGGGCAATAAAACCTAGACTCAAAGTAGCAGTTTTGGAATTCCCTAATCTTTGTGAGAATTTGGTGATGTTGGGTGTTGTATTTCCCCAATTATCACAATAAATGTTTTTGGTGGATATCCATCCCTGCCACCGTAGTGAAATAAACTAAAGAAGTGGGGAGGAAGCTTTAAAAAGGCAAGCAGAGGCATTTTTGGAGAGATTGGTGGTGGTGATTTTACAGATTGGAGATTGTTCGAGAGCGGTGAGAGGAGACTTGTTTAGCAGATTTTTGGAGGAGATTTCCTGAGATTGTTCGAGAGAAGTGAGATGGGAAAGATGGCACAACATATTTGGTGAGAATTTCCGCATGCACCTAAACTTCTACTCATGACCGTGGTTGTAATTGTGCCAAGGGGAGATTTTGAAATTATTCCTGAAACAGGAAGAATAGGTGGTCGGCAGCTTTGAGGACGACCAGGAAGAAGCTGAAACCAGCATTAAGCCAACATGGTAATTACATCTGTAACCCTTTTTGCTGATTTCCTGTTCTGCCAGGTCCGAGCAGATTAGTGTAAAATATTTCTGTTCTATGAGAAAGCCTATAAATGTCACCCTGAGATTAGAGTTAAAATTGTTAGTTTTAAGAATTTCATGTCAATCATTTTTTGTATATATATATGTAGTTTTTAATGACAAAAGTAGTCCCAGCATTACGAAGTAAACATTGTAATTATTTAATGTGAACATTTTTTTTTGTAAAAGTAAATCGTTTTCTTGTTTTTATTATAAAGTTCATTGTTGATATATAAATATCCCATTTAAATAATAAATGTACCCCTTCATTTCACCATAATACATATATATAGAGCGGTTTCCACAGAAAGGTGAATTGTTATGACCAGTGGTGGCTCATGAGTATTTAAACTTAGTAACACTTTAATAATACTCCATGACATATAATGTAATCATAACATGTAATAGGGACAAATTATTAAAACTGTAGAAATATAAAATCAAACTGGAACAAATTCCTAACGCAAAAGTACTTTTCCTTAGTCTTCGTACATATTTTGAAAAAAGAAAGTTGATTTTATACAATATTGTATGCAGAAGCGATGTAATTTTCTCAAAGTTATGAAAGCCTTCAAAATCCTGCCCCTTAAATTTAAAATTCTTTTAAATAACCTTTGGTTAATTTAAATAAACCACAAGTCCATAATTGGCCTCTTTTATTATTAATTAGTTAAAACCATTTTAAAATGTAGCCTGATGAGGCCGCCTTGCCCAACGTTGTGTTCTTTGTAGCCAATGTAATACTTAATGTGTGTGCAGAGGGGGGTGAAACATTATACCATGCAAGTAAATTTCACACTTCAGACAGTAATGTTCGAGATACAATGCAGGATAGCACACAGTGCTTTGGCGGAAGGAATCTGTCAGTCATCTTGCTTATTATCTATCACGATCACTTGAAATGTGTTCCTAACTTTCTGATGAAGGGCGTAGTGCCTCCGAAAATTTAAAGAACTTCAAACCTTACAAGGTATCTACCATCTGTGAAGCTAAGGTAAGTCATGTCTGAACAGGTTGTGAAGTGGAGTGATATCAATATTTCGGAGCAGACAAAAACCAGCATTGGGTGGGGGGCACAACAAGCCCTGACTTGAGGTATGAAGATAGAGATCTAGGAGTGGCTCAATATTGGTTAAACACACAAACATGGCTGCACAGCTTTAATAGCAGTGTCACTGTAGCACAGCAGAAAACAAGGGGAAACTTCAATTGTGTCTTTATTTTCCTGTATACATGTAATGCTCGATTCATAACAATGTGATGAGAACCTGTCTGGTAAAATAGTCCCTCATTCAGATCTCTAATCAGGGACAACTTGGAAGGATGTCATGAGAAAAACAAAGAAGGATGTACTATAAATCGGAGCATGAATGTCAGAAGTTTAAACCATGCTGGAAAGAGCATTTAAGAGGGGAAATGGGAAGCTTAAAGTTAGATATAGTAGGAATTAGTGAAGTTAGATGGCAGGAAGAGCAAGATTTTTGGTCAGATGAATATTGGGTGATTAGCACAAAAGTAAATAGAGGAAATGCAGGGACAGGTCTTGTAATGAATAAAAGGCTGGGGCAGTAAATAAGTTATTATGAACAATATAATGACAGGTTAGTTACCATTAAGTTAGATAAAATTACAGTTAATGACAATAATGTAAGTTTACATGCCCATAGAGGAAGAATAGATTAAGAAAATATACAAAGGAATTGAAGAAATAATGAAATATGTCAAAGGAAATGAGAATTTTATATTAATGGGTGATTGGAACACAGTAATAGGAAAGGGAGGAGAAAGTTATGTAGTTGGAGACTATGGACTTTGTGAAATGAATCAAAGAGGAAACCGGCTAGTAGAATTTTGCATTGATCACAAATTATTAGTGACAAATACCTGGTTCACGAATCATGAAAGAAACTCTACAGGTGGCAGAAAATGGGGGACACTGGCAGGTACCAATTGGACTACCTAATTGTGAGACAGAAATATAGGAAGCAGGAGCTGATATGAACACAAGACTATACTTGTTGATTATGAAATGCAGGCTGAAAATAAAGAAACTCCAGAATGGAATTGAAACAAAAAAATGGGAATTAAAAAAACTGAAACAACAGGAAGTGCTTCAGAATTTCAAAGAAGATATCAAGAGTAGATTAATAGAGAAAGAAGATAGAAACAATATAGAAGAGAAATGGACACACCTGAAGGAAAAATGATTAGAGGAGCCAATGAAAAAAATAGCAAGGATAACTCAGACCATAGGAAAGCATGGATAACATGAGAAATAAAGAAAATGATTGATTAAAAGCATAAGTATAAAAACACAAGAGATGAAAATGGTAAAGAGCATTACAAATGCCTGAAGAATGAGATACATAGGAAGTGCAAAGCAGCCAAAGAGGCTTGGCTCCAAGGAAATGCAAAGCAATTGAAGATTTCATGAAGAAAGGGAAAAATACTCAGCTTATAGGAAAATCAAAGAAACATTAGGAGGGAGGAAAAATATTAGCAAGAACATCAAGTCTGATGGGATGCAAATTCTGGAAAAAGAAGAAAAGGCAGACAATATCTAGAAAAGCTGTATCATGGTAGAAATCTAGATCAGTATGTAATATAAGAAGAGTAGGTTGATGATGAAGAGCTAGGGGACAAAATTTTAATGTCAGAGTTTGATAGGGCACTGACATCTGAGCAATTATAAAGCACCAGGAATTGATAACATTCCGGCGGAGTTGATAAGATCATTGGGCAACGAAGAAATACCATAGCTGTTCAAGATAGTTTGCGAAATCTACGAAACAAAGAATACCATTAGATTTTAGGAACAACATACTTATCCCTATACAGAAGAAGACTGCGACTGATAGATGTGAACAGCACAGGACAATTAGTTTAGTATCTCAAGCATGCAAAATATTAACAAAAATGGTATATAGGAGGATGGAACGTGAAATAGAATACAAGTTACGACAAGAACAGCTTGATATTGCCATATCTCAGAAACTGCAGTGATAACTGAGCAGTATCGAGCTGGACTGCAGAAGTGTGGACTTGGGTTCGAGTCCCACGAGAATGCCCAATCATACATACAGAACATTCTCACATTGTGCCAAACTGTTATCCCAAATATGGGGGGGGGGTAAGAGAAATTGGCACATTTAATGAAAGGTGTCACAGAGGACTTATATCAGGCCCTCTTATTAAAAGATGTTTTAACTACAGACGAGTTTACAAAACACTGCCAGTTGGTCGAAGAGATTAACCAGAAACGAATTTCACGAAAGTTTGAGAGGTTTCTGAACATAGTGCTGATTGCCTCAGGAGAAGTGAATGATCTCTCATCTCTCGTCCAACAGATAATAAAGGAGGAAATTCCACATGCACTATCATTACATACCGACTCACCAGAGATACACTGGATTGTCTAATGGAAGCAAAGTTTTTCTCAATCATGGACTTGCACTCAGGCTACTGGTAGATAGAAGTGGACAAGGCCAATCGAGAGAAAACCGCTTTCATTACACCAGACGGACTCTAAAAATTCAAAGTTAAGCTGTTTGGGTTATGTAATGCACCAGCAACTTTTGAATGAATGATGGACAACTTCTTGCGCCACTTGAAATGGACTATGTGCCTCTCATATTTGGACAACAAATTTTTCACGGTAATGATCAGTGATCATCTGCTCCGATTGCAAACTGTTCTCGAGTGTCCGAATATATTTCAAACCCAGAAAATGCCAAGGAAATAAAGAACCTTGGACATCTAGTCTCGCGAGAAGACATACGCCGGGATCCGTAGAAAGTCAGGTCTGATAGATGGCAGCAATCCATGACTGAAAAAATAGACACTATTGTTGTATGTGAAAATTGGTAAAAAGTTCTGCATCCTCCAAACTGGACGATTTTGTCAAATCAATTGGTATATTCAATTAAAAAGAATCAAGATGGATAAATCAAAACGATAGATTAGTGGCACATGGTAATAAAGAAAAAGAAGGAACTGATTGAGGTGAAACATTTTCACCAGTTATTGATTTTGTTCTGGTAAAGTTGTTCATTGTGCTTCTTGTTGTTATGCATGTATGGTGTCATCAAACAAAGTTATACATGTATAAATTCCTCTCGGGTTTCCAACTGGGTCAAAGATTTTAACAGTGACATTTCGATGGCTTGCTCTGCCATCATCTTCAGACTGAAGTGTCAAATTTGGTGAGTGTAAGCATTTATATCTACGATTAAAACAACCCAAAAAGTCAGCTATTGCCAAACATGCCTTGTTCACGGGCCATAAAATAGCTTTCAATAAGACGCATATTCTGGACAGAGCTAATTGCTATTGGGATAGCATTATTTTGGAGGCAATAAACATCAGGTCCAGTGAGAATTTACTGAATAGAGATTCTGGATTCCAATTGAGCCTAGCTTGGATCCCATTGTTTCAACGGAGGAACGCGGGGCTGAGTTACAGGACCCCAGATGCAGCGGAGACAGGTCGCGTGACCGCACTCACGGGAGACTAGAGCATGACTAAGCAAGTGGACCAATGGGAGATGCCCTCGCTCCTGCGTCCACATCTAGCCAATCACAGGCGGTCTATGCTTGCACAGACTTGCCTCAGACTATATAAGAGCTACATGCTGCTGTTGTGGTATTCAGTCCTAAGACTGCTCTGATGCAACCCTCCATGCTAACCTACCTTGAGCAAGCCTTTTCATTTCCTCATAACTAACACAACCCACATTCTCCCTAATCTGCTTAGTGTATTCTATTCTGTTCTTACCCCACACACTTCCCTCTAATGCTAATTTTACAAAACCCTTGTGCCTTAAAACGTAGCATATTAATCTACCCCTTCTCTTGGTCAACGTCCTCTGTATTGTTCGCTTTTACCCTATTCTGTTTAGAACTTCCTTATTAGTTACTCTACCCACCCATCTGATTTTCAGCATTCACCTAGAGCACCACATTTCAAAGGCTTCTATTCTTTTCCTTTCCAGAGCTCCAATCATCCACATTTCGCAACCATATAATGCCATACAAACATTTTTAGCAACAATTTCCTAATCTTCACAATACATATCCAACAATAAATAAATAAAATTATTTGAAAACATATTTTGAACACTACTCATTAAACCAATTGCAAAATTTCCAAATTTTAGATAATGATATCAATTATAAATCCAAATTAGTATCAGAAATAAAACACATTGTAAATTAGGCTCACATTTGGTAAGTAAAAAAGTATTCATAATCACTAATTTACAAATAAATGTCTAATTTAACATGTATATAAATAAAAATTTGGACATGTATTCTATTACAATTTAAGTCAAAATTATCAATTAAAATTGGTATTACATAACTGTAGTACTTACTATATTTACAGATCAGGATATTTGAATTCACATACCTAATTAGGTCATCATGAGAACCAAAAAACCTTAAGATTTTAAGCCACAACACACAATATATTCATGCAGTAGCACCATGAAGATTTTAATTGTAAGTAACCACAGCATACAAAGTATATTGATTTATTTATATTCAACAGTGTATATGCAGTTGTATTATTTTCTCTCCCTTTTTTTTGAGGGCAGGGGGGTGGGGGAGGAGGTTTAGAATTAATGGTAGAAGTCCCATCTTAATTCAATTCAAATTGACTTCTATTTCTGAGGTATGGTCATTCTTTGCATTGTATTTTTCTTTTACAAATATTTATTATAAAGCATTAAAATAAATCAAACATACCTAGTCAAATAATCTGTTGAATAATCACACTGTTTCACTTCCTGAAGAAAGAAAAACAGAAAATATTTATAAAATAATTAATAATATCAATAATTAATGTTATTAACTAGACAGATCCTGAAATATGGTATTTTTATAATTACAGGATTTACTCTGCACTATTAAAAACAACACTAACACAAATAATTAAATATCAGTCAACTATGAAATGTCTATTTGAAAAATAAAAATATGAAAGAATCAGTTTCTTCTAAAGCATAGTAAAAAAGGATGGCCTTGGATAAATTACCTCTAGTGACAACTGTTTCTCAATCCTTTTAGAAGATTTAATACTGTTAAAAGAACTTTCAACTAATTTCAAATGGCCATGTGGTGGTGTATCAAGAATTTCTATTACATCATGGTCACTGCAATAAGTAAAGTTTAAATTTAGATTAAAATATATTAAACAACTTATTGTGAATAAAGAAAAGGTCTTACAGGCTTAAAACATACGTGTTTTCCATCTGTGTTCCAAAATCCCTAGTAGATTTCCTCAATTCTTCTGTTTGAAATCCACAATGTTCAGGATCATTACATTTAAAATTTTCCTCTTCTTCAAATATAGGTGAAAATGGAAGCTTTTGTTGCTGATTATAACCAGGATTAAGAAAGCTTGAGGAAGAATCTGAAGTTTTCTGAAGACAATTATCTTGTGAGCCCATCTCTTCTTCCAGAAGATCTTTTTCAAATTGTTCAAGTGGAATTTTACAGAAATCTACAAAAATAAATTTTACAGAAAAAAATATTTTGTACTAGAAGTAATGAAATAGAAATCTACTTATTATATATGTACAACAACAGTGGCCAAGTGTGGCACCTATTAAAATTTTAGTTTTATTATTTCCCTGAACCATTGGATTAAAATAATAAAACTTAAAGAAAGCTGCTTGTCAATCATTTTTGATTCTTGGAGCAACATATTGCTGTGAATCTTTGTATTCCACAATGAAGTTTGTTAGTCAAAATATCATTCACAGTTAACCAAACGCTTGATAGAATGTCTGTGGACAGTTTTAACCAACTTCACACCATTTTAAAAATTTGATCAAACATATTTTATAAAACTAATTACATTTATTATTAATAAATGTTTTTTATATTCAAATTTTATTAGTAAAAATATGTTCTTATGCACCTTGAATAATACTGTAACATGAAATAGGGTCTCAGCATGTCAGGTATTCAAGCTGGCCCAGACAGGATTATTTGACATAAGCCGCCAAAAGGTTACATTGTTGTATGAGACATGTTCAGGTAAAGTTGTTTGTAGTATGCGATGGGGCACAGCAGGGGAAAGTGTGCGGGTCTCAAACAAGCTACTGTGATCATGCTAGTGAGACACTGCACTGTTATATGATTTATGATTAATAGTTCACTACGAGGCATGATTGAAGATTGTTAAATTCTAGGTGAAATTTGGAATCATAGTGTATTCTCCAACAAGTTGCTACCACACTGGATAGTAATGAGAATAGTGAGTGCTATTATAATTAAACAAGATCGCAAGGTGTTTGAAAGAACTGGTGAAAGAAAACTTACATGAAATTTGGAAAGTAAACCCCATCATGCCCTGAGAGCATTCATATTACAATTTTCGAGAATAAAGTTGTTTTGTCTTTATTAATGCTGGTAATTTTTAAAATTTGTGGTGATCAAGAAACATAAGACTCAAAAATTAATTGATGGCAGAACACAGCTGAGACCAGTATAATGTCCCACACATCAAGAAATCGGTGGGTGTTGTTACACTTTCTATCAATCAAAGTAGAAAATATCTTACAATAAAATTACATTAAATAAATGAAAAATTAATGTGTATCTTCATGTAGCTCTTTATATCAGCCCGATAGAGTATTAAATTCTTGGTCAATTTGTTGTTATAAGTGAACTAAGGCTTTGCTGGTGTAGTTGATGGAGAAGGAGTTCTCGGGTTTCCACTCGGGGCAAGGTGCGATTAAAATGTGACATTTCGACGACCACATGCTCTGTCGTTATCTTCAGGTCGAGATGACGACAGAGCATGTGGTAATTGGAACATCGCGCTTTAATCGCACCTGTACCCGTGTGGAAACCAGAGAACTATTTTTGAATTTGTGATTAAACTGGCAATAAGAGTATGAATATATGGAAGTTTACCTTCTCATGCCCACCTCCATAACAATGGAATATTAATCTCATTGCAACTAGTTTCACATCTTACAGTACCATAACCAGGTCAAGAAATCTACTGGTAACTTATTAAGCACTGTAACTTAAGCCAGCACTCCACAATGCTATGAACATGGTCCAACATTTGACACTTGACGAATGTACACATCATGTGGTCAATGCTCCAACAGCAACTGTTGAGTGACATCGGTCCAACATTAGTGTTGGAACATGTTTGGACCATCATGGATGTTTAAACCCATGTCAAAGAGTTTCTTTTTCACTCAGTGATTCACTTGGAAGCCATTTGACACACTTCTATATGATTTGTCTTACCCAGTGAAAACACAAACAAAATCTGTGGGAATACTACCAAGCACTTGATCTCAAAAAATAGTTCTTCCTCTAAAATATAGGCCCTTTCCTGAATGTTTTAATACACATGGCCCCTCCCCTAGCAGTAGCAAGTGATAATTGTGTCTTACTCTCATACAAGGAAAGTTTGATCAAAATTGTCCAACAATTTAATATTAAACAGGGAACTTTGTTTTAAGCTATGGGTTCCTAGGTCAGTGGTCTGTAACAAGCGGACGTACTGCTACAGTGGGTGGCATCACTAGAACGTTGCTTATGAAGCCAGATGGGAACAGTTTCCTAGGAAGCATTGGCCATAAAACTACAAGTCAGCAGTTGGACTAAATAACCATAGTGATTTAATGTCAATAATGCCATTCAACACCTCTAATTTGTTGAAGTGATTTTTAAACATTTCTCAAATATTAGTGTAATTGAAGTGAAGCATCAACATGCTTTGACCCGTAGAAAATATTTCTCCTTCAATTTAAATGTTGTATAATATAGGCACTTAATGAAATATATTTCCTGTAGTAGCCATAACTAACAGAAACATTCTGAATTCCAAAAGTATTTTTACCAATTCTTCACACTCAATTTATAGTTGTATGTAACTTTTGGTGGATTGTGTAGAATATAATGTCTTGGACAAAGTTTTACGTTTTCATGCAGAGCAAAAGCTTCCTTTCCAACAATCACATATGGTGCAACAATATCTGGTTATAATATTGCTTTTGGGGTTGGTATATTAGATGCAATATTTTTAGCTTTTACCTTAGTCATTAGTTTTAGAAGACAGGATATGAAAAAGCCGGCCTACGTTCATGGTATTTGTAGATTTAGAAAAAGTATTTGATAATGTGAACTGGGACACACTATTAAGGATTTTGAAGAGTACGGGAATAAAATATCGAGAAAAAGAGGCTAATACATAATCTCTACAGAAGAAAGGCAGCAGTAATTAGAATAGAAGACCGAGAAAAGAAAGCTGTGATCAAGTAAGGAGTAAGACAAGGATGCAGTCTGTCGCCCATGCTGTTTAACTTATATATAAAACAGGCAATGAAGAAAGTTAAATTGGAATATGGAAAGGGAATCATACTGCAAGAAGAAGAAATTACGCTTTGCCAATGATATTGTAATTAATGAATTCTGCTACTTGGGAAGTGTAATAACTAGGGATGGTAGAAGTATAGTAGACATAAAGAGTAGGATTACCCAGGCAAGGAATGCTTTTGCAAAAAAGAGGTATTTACTTATGGTTAATAACTGAATATTAGGAAATCGTTGCTAAAAATGTTCATATTATATGGGTGTGAAACGTGAACAATAGGAGTATGGGAAAGGAACAGAATAGAAGTCTTTGAAATGTGGTGCTATAGGCGAATGCTGAAAATCAGATGGGTGGATAGAATCACAAACGAGGAAGTTATAAACAGACTCAACTGCAATTTAAATCACATGTTGAATGTGAGTATAAAACTAAGCAACTCCTATAACCCTGGCTTTGAACCCAATCTTGATTTTTTCTTACTTTTATTTGACACACCTATGAATATTCCTCACTGATGACATTAAATAATGGCATTAAACTTATGAATAAACAATGTCAGAAGAAAAAACATAAAATGAATTGACATGGAAATGTATTCATTCAACTCAATATGTACCTCCTCTTAGGGGCTTAAGTTCAATTAAGTCACACGTCAAATGTCAAAATGAAACTTGGCAACTCCAATAACCTTGGTTTCAATGAAAGACTATAAAATGGTCCCTCCTTGGCTGAATAGGGTTAAAATAATACAAAAAAAGTGTTTAGGAAACTCTGTAAAAGTAATTGACCCCAAAAAATATTTAATCCTTGCAAGAACTAGCAATATTTTTTGCCACCCCTGACACTACACACACTGAAGATGGAAAACAAATCACGTAGATATCACACCAAGTGCGGCTGTACCTGCCACCAATTCATTAACAGTACAAAAACCAAAATCTACTCAGTACAGATATCACAAATCAAGTTAACACTATACAAAATAAGTGTTGGCAATCGTAAAAATAAATATTTTAACAGCAGCTTTGTCTTACATCATCTCTTTAATTCTTTATACATATTTAAATGTGCAGTCAGATTGCAATCAAATGTGGTACACATATTCTTAAAAATGTGAGGTAAAGTTGGCAGCCTGTTCCACAGATGTAGAAAGAATTATAGTTGAAAAAATGATAAATATAAGTTCCGATTTGAGATTGTTCATAAAGTTATTATCTTCACTCCTTAAGCATTGTAACATGAATTTATCTTGTTAACAACAAAACAAATAAGTAAATGTAAAAGTAACTTTTATATATTTAATGTAGCTTATATACGCTTATAACACAGGGTGTTAATAAATTAATATTTCAACATGCGAGGGGTGAAAATGCAAAAAATACCAAACATTTTTTACAAATACACTAAGGTCAGAAACAAACCTCTAACCCATTGCGATGCACTAAAAGGTTAGGGCTAGGCAACGTCTTTTAATAAATTGGTCACTGTGTTGAAGAACAACGTTAGGATTTTGTTTAAAAGAACAACAGTTTATTAACAGTTCTGTTAGCTGATAACACATTTTAGAGAAACAGATTAAGACCACCTTGTTCAATGCGCAGGTAGCAACGGCAAATCACTTTTTGCCCGGGAAAGATTGTATCTCCTCAAACACATCAACAATTATTTCAAAATCATAACATGATATGACATCAAGGTGAGCAGGTTCAGATCTTGTACTTGTGAAGACTATATTCAAATTGGCAAAAGTACTTCTTCCTCAGAAGTAGAAGTATGAACTTGCCTAGGAGCTCTGGCACCTCCTGTTTACCTTGAACATTGTTCTCTCTTTCTCTCATATAGGTTACAAGTCGAGACAACAAAGTGAGCAGGAATTTGACGAATAGGAAACTTCTCTTGATATAATCAACAAGCAGCTCTCCCATTTTGATCGGTTTCTGCCCCAACATGTATTGGTAAAAAAGGTTTCTTTTGATTTGTACTTTCATCCCTCAAGGGTTGTAAGATGAATTTTATTAACACCCTGTACACACACACACACACATTGCTTACCTTCATCATTTATTTGTATGGCATTTGATGACATGTTACTTGAGTACATATTTTCAAAAGATAACTGAACAGGTTTCAATGAATATCGTATGTGTTGAGGAGCACACCATGTCATTCTGCGTTTATTACGATTAACCTAAATAAGAGAAAGAAAATTTGTTAATCTTGATTAAAAAGCACAATTCCAAATAATAAAAGCAATTACATCCATTACATATTTTTTTTATTCACACATTTTGGGGGTGAATACCAGATGTTTCAATATAAAACCAGAATTTTCTTTATGCAAAATACACATTTTGTATGAAAATGATAAAACTTATTTTATTAGAAATATGTCCATTAGTTATATCTTTTTCCTCTCTCTCTGGCAATTGATGAATGCCTCTCCAAAAAAATGATTGTTCGTTTGAGGCAAACCAGTCTTTCCGCCATTTTCATAAGAAGTGAAGCGTTTCTGAGTAAGTGAAGTCTATCTGTTGCTTGACCAGACTTTCTGAGCGTGAAGATGTATTTTCATGAAGCAAAATCAGTTTGTGTTACCTTTCTTGATATTCTGGTTGTTTTCATACAATGCTTGCTTGCTTCAAATCAATCGTTTGTTGTTGGTAGCATTCGGTATTAATGGTTTGACCAGGTTGTAGCAACTCATAATAGATCAAACCTTTCTGATCCCATGAAACATAAAGCATTGTCTTCTTTTCATAGCAAATTGGCCTTATTATTGATGTTGATGACTTGCACATAGTTACCAACCTTTTATGCTTAGGGATTTTGAAAAGTCCACTTTTTATCATCTGTCACAATTCAACAGAAAAATTACTTTCTTTTCTAGCTGGTGAGCAGCATTTTAAAGTGGTTTTCTGCTTTTCTTGCTGTCTTTAATTCAATTCATATTAAAACTATTTTACCACTTTCTGACCCTTTCAAACATATGGAGAAGACTCCTTGACTTACTTTTAATTGATGCATAAGTTCTTGTTGGGTTTGAGTGTCAACCTCATCCAACAATGCTTGCAATTCTCTGTCTCCAAACTTTTTCAACAGACTTCCACATTCTTCATTTCTCACATAAAAAAGCCACTTCTGAATTTCTTAAAGCACTGTGATACTGAATCAAATCAAACACAAATGGGAACTAAATATAAAAAAGATAAGTCTTAAAGGGGAAGACAGAAGAAGCTAGACAGGATTATAGGATTTTCCTGTACTATGGCATGTGTTGGAAAGAATGTTCCCAAAGATGGAGTTCAGGATCTGATGAATCGAGGAAGACGAATGTAAATCATTGGCTGAAAAAACAATTCCCTACCGCTTTCCTTGCTAAAAACCATAACATCAATGATATGTACTTTGGTATTGTTCCATCGTTTAAGTCATTGTCTACACATTCTCTGTTAATGTGGGCAGCAAACTGGTTATATTGTTGTAGTGTCACAGTTTTGCAGGAGAAGCAAGCAGTTCATGGCTGGGACTGGATGTGTGAAGATGTGTTCAGTCCATTTGAGAAAATATGCCACTTGCAAAGGTGAGAGCACAAAGGCAAATAGATTACAGTTTAAAGTCTAGAAACACTTATTTGTTTTGACTGCTGCATGGAACTAACGAAACCACGACGCACTGGAAATCATCTTAGAAAATCACGCTTCTTTTATAACTTTTGGGAACTATCTTTTGTAAGCCTTTTCATTTCCACATAACAACCACATCCCACATCCTCCCTAAATCTACTTAGCATATTCCATTACCTCTTTTGTTCTTACCCCTCCACACTTTCCTCTAAAACCTTCATGTGGCCTATTAATCTATCCCTTATCTGTGTCAACATCATCCATATTGTATGCTCTTCCCCTATTCTGCTTAGAACTTCCTTCTTAGTACCTCTATCATCTGATTTTCAGCATATTCCTATAGCACCACATTACAAAGGCTTATATTCTTTTCCTTTCTGCAACTGCTACCATCCACATTATGCACCCACATAATGCAACACTCCATACGAACATTTTTAGTTATCATTTCCTAATATTCACACTTATATGACCTGTGATTAGATTCCCCTTTTTGGTGAAAGTGTTCCTTGCCTGTGCTATCCTACTTTTAATGTCTGCCATACGTCTACTATCTCAAGTTATTATGCTGTCCAAGAAGCAGAATTCCGTAACTTCCTTCAAACTATCCCTTCCCATACTAACACGACAATGTCATTTCCTGACTCATATATATATATATGTTTCCATGCCGTACATATGTTTCAAAGAGCGAATTTCCTGCCTTTCTCCCAAATATTTCTATCTTTCTTTCTATCCAATTATCAAATGCGTGACTTCGTCACTTATCCAAAATATATAATTTATTTATATATATATATATATATATATATATATATATATATATATATATATATATATATATATATATAACAATTAATAGGGAAAGGACAGAGATAGAAAGTAGGTGACTTACCTGAGGTTCATAGATGGTAGACACCTTGTGAGGTTTAGAGTATTTGAATTTTCGGAGGCACCAACACCTTCATCGGAAAGTTAAGACATTTCCAGTGATCAGCTAGCCGACCACCGAGCAGACAAAATTTGCTGCGCTGCTAGCTTAGGTCGTAAACAATTGACCTCACCAAGTCACCAACTTTCTCTCTCTCAATGAGGGTCTGGGAAGAAGCAAGGACTTGGTGGGGGTTGGAGAGATGCATACTAACACCCCCATCTTGACACACACTCATTCAAACACATCCATCATATTTAAATATTGACACACACACACTCATACATACATACAACCACCGTTCAAACAAATATAAAGGTATACACGCACACACTCAGTATGCACACATCAGGTTTTATTACACATACAAATTCCAATGAGCTCGTGCTGTTATAGGTGCTGCGAGGGGGGGGGGGGAAGGTTGAAGATAAAGAGTTATAGGATGATGAGTCCAGGGCTATGTCTGGACTGTAGGACATGTTGAAATGAAAATTCCCATAGATGGAGTTCAGCTTCTGAAGAGTCGGGAGGTAGGCGTTTTGAGGGGGGTCAGTGTGAAGCACTGGTTGAAGTTGTTGGTATTGTGGCTATTGGGAATTGGGTTTTGTGGAATTTTACTGTACTACGATGGTTGGCAATCCATTCGGGGAGGGGACTCTTTGTCTGACCAATGTAAAAGGCTTTTACAAACTACCCTGAACAGCCATGATATTGCTTCTTCACATGATCATCTTATCAACTATGCTGGAATGTTATCAATTCCTGGTGTTTTACAATTCCTCTGTCAATTCCCTATCAACCTGAAACCTTAAGATTTTGTCACCCCAAGTATTAATCATCTAATTCCTCTTCTATTACTGACTGATCTAGATAAAATCATGGAGCCCTGAATTCTCTACATTATGTGCCGAATGTGGTGCTCAAAAATCAAAGTCACAGCCAAGGATTGTATGTGAATAATTTTAGAAGCAATTTCTATATCTTTTAGAAACATTTGACTTAACAAAGCCACCATCTATGTCTGAACCATAACATCATATGGGATGTTGGAACATCAAGCACATTAGTGGATTGATGGTGAAGGAGTGAATCGCTAATGAAGTGATAGGTAAAGAAAGTAAGTCATTAAAAGAAAAATAAGCAAATAATATTAAAAATCATAGTAAAAGTGCATTTGTGTTTGTGCATAATATTATGCAAATAGTTGATCAGACAAATAAACCTTTGTATTCAAGGTTAGTGAAAAATAAATATATTCTAGATAATTTGGGATTTGCCCGTTTTAAGCCTTAAAAATCTGAAAGAACATTATTTTGTAGAAGACTTAATTAGATGTAAGAAAATGCAATATTCTGCAAGTAATAAATGTTAGCGTAACAAATCAAATGAATGGCGTAACAGGATTGATAGGATGACATTGTAATTTAAGTCTGAGTTAAACAGTAAATTCAACACTATGCACAGACAACCTAAGGTAAATGTTTATTAAATGGATAAATTACTAGATTAGATAATAAGTATAGAGAAGGTGTAACGTTGGAAAAATTGAGAATGAACATATTTCTCAAATGCTGAAGATTGAAAATAAAAATCCAAATGTATTTAATATTTATAGTTTAGGAAGTGCCACATTATTCGACTAAATAGATAATCCCAAACCTCATTAATACAACTTAAATTTAATTACCAATATTGTTGTTGTTGTGATATTCAGTCCTAAGATTGGTCTGATGCAACCCTCCATGCTAACCTATCTTCTGCAAGCCTTTTCATTTCCTTATAACTAGCACAACCCACATCCTCCCTAATCTACTTAGCATATTCCAACATTGGCCCCCCTCTTCTGTTCTTACCCCACACTGTTCCCTCTAATGCTAATGTTACAAGACCCTCGTGTCTTAAAACATGGGCTATTAATCTATCCATTCTCTTATAATATTAAACTAATATAATAATATTAAACTAATATAATAATATTAAAAATACCTCTAATGACGGGCCACTTTCTGAGTATCCTATAAGTAGTTCTGAGAGCCTATCAATTCTTTCTTTTAAGATTGAATTCATTTTATCTTTCTCCAAGAGTTTACTCTCCATTTCCTCTACTGATACACCAGTTCCCTTTAGTTTCTTGAAAAATAAAATAGAAATTATTTTAACATACATTTTCCAAAAAATTATAAATTAACATACATTTATAATTTTAAATAAGTTTCATATAAAGTGATTTTCACCACGATGATACAACAAAAACTACATAAATCCTGAAAGCAATTTCTTAAAATAATTATATAACCACACATTTCACAACTGTCTTCTGTGCCTCCAATTAGTTGGTTGTGAATATGCATTCAATATTTTTATATTTGTGAAAATACTCAATATTTCAGAGAATTTGTTCATGAAAGTTTACCTTATAGATCAGTTTAATAATTTGCACAACAGTCAATGTGTATATATACAATTACAGTAATTTTTCATAATTTAAAAGAAATGATAACATTCTACTGGTTTCATTATATACCTCTTGCATCTTTTTATAGGACTAAAATTATCCTGTGCAATAAATTCTCATTTATGGGAAATGGTTAAAATGTTGAAAGACAGGGCAGGCACATATACAAGCGACCCTTCAAACATGGTCATATTGTCAATGTCTTATGGGGCCCCTGAAAGGTCATTCTTACTGTCAGTATTAGCAAAAATTGACAGTATTACTGAGTGTGAATGACAGATATCTAAATATTTTAGTATCTTAGTGCGAGTCTTAAGGGGTGGTAGTCACACCTAGTCCTCATTTTCCAAAGTGGTGGGGCCATAACAAAGAAACCTTATACCTGGTTCTCTGTTTGCCACTAAACATTCATTGTCATCAATTTATTCTCGGCCATCGCAGAAAAGGGCACTTATGGTTGAGCCATAATTATTTGAATTAATATTACTGCAGTGCTTGGCATTTGAAAAAAATGCAGGATAAGCAGTGCAAGAGACAGGTTACATGAACAAAGTAAACGATCATATCCGATATGAAATATGAAAGTCGTTACAGTAAAACTAAATTTAATGAACAGAGTATTTTTTGAATTAATAAAGGCAGTAATATTATGAATAAGTTCTTCTAAGAAGTAGGAACTTATTCATATTTTATTTTGAATAGTTAATAAATGTTAATAATTGCTCGCTTATTGCTCATTCCTGCCCATAAGATCAATAATTAAATATTTCATCTCTCCAAAAGAGACTTATATCCAAACCAAGATAAACAATAAGTGAAGCAACAAATTAGAACATTATCACAAATCAACATTCAACCTATTTATTACACCAATTCACTTTCAACTCATTAACAGATCTGTCCTTGAATATAAATATTACCTCCATTTCACTCTTCAGTTTTTTTATCTGGCTTGCATATTGCTTTAATAGTGTTCCATCTGACATGACTTCATTTACCTCTGGCTTGTTCTTAATATTTCTTGCCCTAGAAGCGAACCTGAAAATAAAATGGTACATTTTTCCAAACAATGAAACGTATTCACATTTAAAACTTAAAACCATTTAAAAAATCTATTTCCTATTTACATCAACCATAGGTAGATGCAAATTGCATTCAACCAGAAAACCTACTGCAATATATTGCATGGAGCATGCTGTCATAAATTTTTAAGTATATGCCAACTTGCTCCTCCTTCCACTCAATTCCCTTTATGTAAATAGTTCCAAACCAAAAATTTTCTATTTCAAACTGTCTACTTTACATGTCCTATTCCACTCTCTCAAATTCCCTCTGAATAATAACCCTATTTAATTGATAATGTACTATTCTAATGTATGCTCCTCTGATATTCACCCATCCCAGCTCTTATAACAGTAAAAACAAAGTATCACAATAAAAAGAAACTACTATTTTTTCATAAAAATTATAAATACAATAGTTTTATTTAAAACATGTCATTTAAATACACGTCTTTCATAAACAAATGAATAAAAATTGACAAACACAATTTCCCTTTCCTTCATTTGGGAGTGTCTAAACCACAATTTTAATTTGCAAAATGCTAAAACTGATGAGAAAACCAATATTATTCAAGGTTAATTAATGGAATGTTGTTCATAAAATCAAACAATTCCTCTACAAACATAAAAACTAACACACATTAATTATATAATTTATGTTATAAATTATTTGTATAATTTAACATACAACAAAAAATATATTTTCATTAGTATTAACTTGCAACAATAGATGAGAATTACACTGAACATTGCAACTGCAGTTGAAATGTACACTCCTATCTACAATTTAAATGTTCTTTGAAGTTAAAATAGCATAGCATTATAGAAAACAAATAGTAAATTATGATTTTTATTTTCTTCAAATTTTTAGATATTCATACCCATAAAATTCACCAATATATTATTCAATATTTATGCACCTGAGGAGGTTCCTAGGAAAGGAGATATATATTGTATTATTTCTGTCATGTAAGCTCGTTATTTAATGACTTGATTGAATAGAATACTGAACATGTTTAGTGTTTAAACAAACGGGAAGAGAGAAGAGATGGATTAATATGCCGCATTTGAGACATGAGAGTTTTGTAAAATTAGCATCAGAGGAAAGTTTGTGGGGTAAGAACAGAAGAGGGAGGCCAAGACTAAGGAGGATGAGAGGATAGTTATATATTTAATATATCTATACAGAATTTCTCTATCACTTTCTGATTATCCTCTATCGTCAAGGCTAATTTTCATTCTAAATAAAATGCCATTTTCATTGTGTAGAATTGAAAAGGCTTATGCAGGATATGTTAGCATAGAAGATTGCATCAGACCAGTCTGAATATCACAACAAAAACAAACAAAGTGTAGTGGGGATAAGTCTCCACATACATAAAGTACCAAGTAGTTTCCGTCTTTGAAAGCAGCCAAGTTGGGCTAGACTTCTCTGTTGAGGCTTCTTTTGAAAATGACCGACAGAAGCCGGCACTGTTGTTACCCAAGCATGAAACTGTGCAAATGCTTGAAACTCGGGACCCAAAGTGAAAGGCCTCGCACAGGATAAGGAACCAAGTAGTGAGACACCAACATGAATTTGGGTTTGAGTACAAATTCTAATTAAGATTGTAGCGAGGTGCCGTAGTAAACGGACAATAAAATACTATATTGACGACCACGCCCTGTGGATTTATTATATTCTCGCTGCTCGAATAAATGGACTGCTTTGTAAATTACAAATTTTTTGTAGTTTTCATTTGAAAAAATTAATTGGTGCCCTAATTATATATGGAAGAAGATACTGAATGTGGAGTGAAGCTGTGGCGAAAAGTGGTGAAACCCGTGCCATACCAAACTCCAAATGAGAGAACTAATTAAATTTTTCAAAAGTCCTATACATTTCAGCCTTCATTCATCTTTTCATTACAAATTAATTATTCAAATCAACATCTACAAGAGAAATACAATGATTTAATACTAAGCACGTGTAAATAAAAATAATTTAAATCATGCAATTAAAATGTATTTCTTAATAATTATAAAAATTACTGATAGTTTACACTTACCCAAGGGTACTGTGTGTTTCTTCGAGTGATGCAGCAGTCACAGCACATATAATTACAGTTAATGCATTGCCTCCCAAAGATGATTGCAGTATCCTAGTCAGTTTACTGTTTCGGTAATTAATGTACGATCTGAAATATGAATATTTCATGTGAAGTATTAATAAAAATAAATATGAAATAAGCTTCAGATAATCACACAATTGCACAAACTCAAAAAGAAAACAAGCACACTTTGATAACATTTTCTGAATGTGGACAGAACATTAAATGCTGTTGTACTTTTCTAACTGCAAATAACAAGTCCCACAAATCATTCATTACCATATAATTTTGACTCACAAATGCATCAAAACTGATTTACAAGACCAACGGATATACACACATACCAAAGAATCAATTTCTTAATGCATATTAACACCTCAACTCCACACAAATCACTTCATACAGAATATTTGGAACTGTCAATAAAATGTTTACTGAACAGCTGACACTTTTGGGTAAGAGTGATCCAATTTTGCTCCCTCCCTCATGGTCACACCAAACTCTATCTATCTATTACACAAACACACACAAAATTGTCTTCAATGTTTGATTCTACATCATATTAAATCCACATTTTGACTACTTAAATTCTTTACTCCTTTTTTAAAGTAATACAAGAATGTCCCTGCATTATTTCCATTTATTGTGCTGCCTTATTCATTTTTTCCTTTGTTTTAATGATAACATTCATAAACTGTCGTCTACATTGTGAAATAATTTATATTATTGCTATCTTACATTGTTAAGATTCCTTCTATAACATTCTAGATTTTCTACACAGTCAAAAAATTTGTGTTGTGGACTTCACATCCTGTTAGGAGCTTTTAGTACAAAATTTGTATTCATTTCTGTGAAATTTCTTCCTCAGTACATATATATACTTTACTTTTTTAACACTTTTCTAGTACTTTCCTACAGCAAGATACTTATTTTTTACTGCAGTCAGAGATCAATATCTTGGCACTGACTGTTGCTTGTCTCTGATGGAGGTGACAATCCATTTTCCTCACCATAAATACCTAAACAATCTGAAGCTCCCAAGAGCTTCACTCACTCTCAGTCTGTCGAATGCTCCAACTTGTGCATCAAGACCGGAAGTATCACAGCTGGGTATATCCCTGGTTCTATGATCAGTTTACTGGTTGTGATTTTCTTACCTATGTTACCTGCATAACTACAATTGGTCAACCTAAGGTCAGAAGAAGCGCCACTAACGGAGCTCACAAATAAGTTCCAAAAAGTGCTGCAACAGAAGGCGAAGGTGGTAGCCCTCACCAGCAAAACCACAGTAAAGATCTCCAACCTAGCGGACTTCACTACGGAAGGGGAAGTGGAAGATGCCGTTAGGAAAGAAACCGAGTCCTCTGCGGAGATGAAATTCCATCTGAAGCCGGCGTACGGGGGCACGAAGATCGCCACAGTGACACTACCAACCGAAGAAGCAAAGACCCTGCTGGAGAAAGGAAAACTGAGGATAGGCTGGGTTTCTTGCGGAGTAAAGGAAGCAGTTCAAGTAACACGATGCTTCAGGTGCCATGGCTTTGGCCATATTGCTGCCCTCTGCAAAGGGGCCGACAGAAGCAACCATTGCTTTAAGTGCGGACAAAGTGGCCACAAAGCCAGAGAATGCACAGGACAACCTGAGTGCACAGTGTGCAAAGAGGGGAAAGAGGCAAATTATAACCATACCCTTGGAAGCGGAACGTGTGAGTCGATGCGGAAGGAGAAAATCAAAGCCCAAAAAAGACATGGACTTAAAACTTCTGCAAATTAACCTCGGAAGAGGTAAACAAGCGCAGGACTTGGTAACGCAAGTAGCTCAGGAGAGGAAAACGGACCTGGTTATAATAAGCGAGCCATACGGGAAACCTCAAGCGGGAAATTGGTACGAGGATATAACCGGAAAGGCAGCGATCCTCGTTACAAACAAGAACCTCTCAATTCAAAACACGGGGGAGGACCACAGGGGCTTCGTCTGGATTGAAATAGAAGGCCTGAGAATATACAGCTGCTACTTCTCACCAAACGTCCAGGTGCCTGAATTCGCAAAGGATCTCGACGCTCTAGAGGATGATATAACGACATCGAGAGGGGATCTTCTAGTGGCAGGCGATTTCAACGCGAAATCCAAGGAATGGGAAGCGAAGATTGAAGACAGGAGGGGATCCCTGCTAACAGACATGGTAGCGAGAAAGGACCTCATAGTGTTGAATGCAGGGGGCGAAGAGATTCACCGTGGGAAAAAGGAAAAGACCATCGAAGAGGCCAAATGGATAGCGAGAACATCGCTTCTTGAAAGATGGCAAAAAAGATGGGACGAGGAGAAAAATGGGAAATGGACCCACAGATTACTCCCGAGTATCTCTGACTGGGTAAACAGAAAACACGGTGAGCTAAACTACCATCTCACGCAGGCATTGAGTGGGCATGGTAGTTTCAACGCCTATCTCTACAAGTTTAAGAGAAAGGACAGCCCTAAGTGTGACCAATGCAGCAACCCGAATGATGACGCTGAGCACACTATATTTTATTGTGAGGTATGGAGAGGCCTACGCCAGGATCTTCTGAAGTCCCTACAGGACGACCTGACGCCAGAAAGTATGTGTAGGCTCATGCTGCAGTCTAAAGACAAGTGGCAAAAAATACAAAACTTTATTGTAAATATATTATTAAGGAAGGAAGAGAACCATAGAGCTACAGTCTTGTAAATAGTGCATAAAGTATATAGGTTAGCGTAGTTAAGTCCATGTAAATAGTTAGTTTTAGTTGTAAAATGAACATTCAGACGCCACCCCGAAGTAATGCGTTAGCAGTTCCAGGGTGGACCACGTCAAGAGGAAAAGGGTTAAGTGTTTTAGTGAGGCTAATCCCACACTGTTGAGGAGTGCGGACCCTCCTCTTCGCCTTTTTAAGGTTTCACTTGTTGTCCCTCGTAAAAACAAAACAAAAAAAAAAAAAGGTCAGAATTGCGATGGTGAAGCTCTGTCCTGGCACTGCTCAGATGCCCCACAACAAACTAGTATATGGTGAACTTCCTTGGAGGTAGCCACAAATAATATGGTGATAGGAAACTGATTACTCATTTGCATAATTTTCTACTACTATCAGAAACTAACTTCATTTCACTTTAACATAAAATAACATTGGTAGAAATTCACAAAGTGATGCTAATATTATGTGATTATTTATTTTGCCACGAGAAAGCCTCTTTTTGATTGACAATACAAAAATTAATTGGCTGCAGACCATGTGGTAGAAACAGATGACATGTTTTCCAGACACACTCACCATGACCTTCCAGAATCCCACCAACAGTACTACATACAAAATTAGAGAAAACATAACCTGTCTGTCCTCCCACACCATCTACAAAATAAACTGCACACTCTGCCCAGCCTTTTACATTGGCCAGACAAAGAGACCCCTCCCCGAACAGATTACCAACCACTGCAGTACAGTGTAACTCCACAAAACATGATTCCCCATAGCTACCCATGTCCATAGCCGCAACACCAACAACTTCAACCAGTGCGTCACACTGACCCCCTCAAAGCCCTACCTCCCGAATCTTCAGCATCTGAACTCCATCTATGGGAACATTCATTTCAATGTGTCCTATAGTACAGATAAAGCCCTGGACTCATCATCCTATAACTCTTTATCTTCAACCTCCCACCAATGGCACCAAATAACAGCACAAGCTCATTGGAATTTGTTTGTTTAATAAAACCTGATGTGTGTATACTGAGTGTGTGTGTAAGTTGTGTATACCCTGATGTGTGTTTGAGCAGTGAGGATGGATGTGTTTTAATGTGTGTGTGTGTGTGTATCAAGAAGGGGGTGTTAGTAGCATCTCCCCAACCCCCATAAAAGTCCTTGCCTCTTCCCAGACCCTCATTGAGAGAGAAAGTTGGTGACCTGGTGGGGTCAATTGTTCATGACCTAAGCTAGTAGCGCAGCAAATTTTGATGCTCAGTTGTTGGCTATCACTGGAAATGTCCTAACTTTCTGATAAAGTGGGCTGTGCCTCCGAAAATTTAAAAGAACTCCAAACCTCACAAGGAGCCTACCATCTATGAACCTCACAAATGTCACCTACTTTCTATCTCCCTTTCCTTTCCTTTGGATAAGTGATGAAGTCACGCATTTGATAATTGGATAGAAAGAAAGATAGAAATATTTGGGAGAAAGGCAGGAAATTCGCTCTTTGAATCATATGTATGGCATGGAAACATGCACAAGGAAATACATATGTCAAGCGTAGAAGGGAATGGAAGAAGGAAGAAAGACTGAAAAAATTCGATGTGGCCATAGACTGAAAATGTTCGGTTGGTCATACTCGATGTGGTGGCGGAGTGGATAGACGCACGCCCCGGCTCTAGGGGCAATGCACTGTTGTTTTGTGCACCCAGGTTCGTGTCCTGGCCACATCGAATTTTTTCAGTCTTTCTTCCTTCTTCCATTCCCTTCTACGCTTGACATTTGTATTTCCTTTTGCATGATTCCATGCCGTACATATGATTCAACGAGCAAATTTCCTGCCTTTCTCCCAAATATTTCTATCTTTCTTTCTATCCAATTATATATATATATATATATATATTTATTTACCTGCAGTCTAGGCTGTGGGTATTGAGCTGGAATGAAGAAATGTGGTCTCAGGTTCGAGTCCCACTCAATGCAAACCATTTTTATATTTGTTTACTTCATTTACCTTCCATTTATTGTATTCTCTATTTGAGATTGTTCTGTTTTTGGAATATTTCATGAGTATATAAATTGTACTGGACTTCAAAGCATTGACCAGGCCTCACCGAGATTGACCCCAACAAGTTGATGTGAACAAGAGAATGCCTTGGAGGCATATCCATATAAGAATAAATTTTGTGAAACTTTTGATGGCTAAAACTGTTTTGGTTTTCATAACATAAATCTGGCATATATTAGGAGTGAAACTATAGATAGTGTTCATTCTCTGTGCTGAGAAAATCAATCTCAGATACACTCAACATTCAAATGTTAACTTCATTGTTTTTGTGTGCACCAATTAAATCTGCACAAGTTACAGCTTCTGATTTATTATAAATTATGATGACTTCACAAATAATCTTGAATTAAAATAGGGTTGAAGTTACAGACAAGAAGAGAGAGAACTAGAATAACTCGTATGGAAAATGATAGATGAGAATTACCATAGATTATTAGAGACGTATCACAAGGTGCTAGCCAAATAAGAATTTAGTACAACTACATAAGACATCAAATATATCTATATGTGTGTGTGTGGATGACAAAAACAGTTTTTTTTTATAAAAACATATGTAGTATGTGAAGGGAACAACAGGTGGCTAATGGGTTGCTTTTGTGAAGTGGGCCGCAACAAAAAGACAGTTCAGCATAAACATTGAAATGTTATAGATTGTAAGCCAGAGGACTGCCAGTGGGACAAATTTAGATACAGTAATATGTTTTATATGTAATAATCTAGATCCTTGAAATGGTTGCTTGTATGTAAATATAAATTCTGTTCTTTTGTAAAATATTTCAAATGATATGGCTTAATGAGCATGAGAGGAATATATGAGTGGCATTTAATTGCATAGCATTGTCAATAAAGGAAGACTGAAATTGGGTATCTATTCTATATTATCAACTTATAAAATAAACAGTCGTTACAACATCAGTACATAGAAAGGCATATGTTTAGCGTAGAGATGAATAGGAGAAGAAAGAAAGACTGAAAATATTCAGCATCACCAACTTACAATTTCGCTTAACCTATGTATTTCTTTGAGCATAATACTATGCCGTACAAACAATTTAGAGCCAATTTTCTGCCTTTCTCCCAAATATTTTGATCTTCCTTTCAATACAATTAGCCAATGTGTGCTTTCATCATTTGCCGAATATATCATTCATTTGCAAAACAGTTGAATATTTCACAGTGAAAGGGAAAATAAACTCAGCTTATAGAAAAAATAAATAAACATTTGAAGAGAGAAAAAATATTAACATGAACATCAGGAGAACAGAAGGGGAGCCCATTCTAGATACAGAAGAAAATGAGAAAGGAATATTTAGAAGAACTGTATCACAGGGAAATCTAGATCAGTCAGTAACAGAAAATAACAAGAGGAGGAGGTGGATGATGAGGAGTTTGGGGCAAAATTTTACGGTCAGAGTTTGACAGGGCGCTGACAGATCTGGGCAGTGGTAAAGTACATGGAATTGATAACATTCCAACGGAGTTGCTAATATCATTGTGCAAAGAAGTAATATTGTGGCTGATCAGGATAGTTAGCAAACATGAAAAACCAGACGATTTTAGTAACAACAAAAGTATACCCATACCGAAGAAGATGCAAACAGCACAGGGCAATAGTTTAGTAACTCATGTATGCAAAATATTAATGAAAATAGTATATAGGAGAATGGAAGAATGCAAGTTAGGAGAAGATCAGTTTGGTTTCATGAATAACAAGAGAAGCAATATTGACTTTGCATCTAATTTTAGAAGAAATGTGAACACACCATTAATGATTTTGAAGAGGACCGAAATAAAATATCAAGAAAGAAGACTTGTACATAACCTCTACAGAGGGCAGTCAGCACAATATGCATGTAATTAAAAGTAGCAGAAAATATCAGAACTTAGCTATCTGAAATTGTAATGGCAAAACACTGCCAACCTATGACACAATGAACTTCTGCATGTATTGATGGGTAAATCAAATACCACAAATCATTCAAATGGACAGGCAAAAATTTGGGATTATGTTTCCTTATGTGAGAATTCATTCAGATATGAAAGAGGAACAAAGAGTTGCTAACTTGCCTGAAAACATTAGTAGGTATCACCAATCTGGGAAGCAGGAACATGTTGAATATTTGAGAGCCTGACCACCCTTTATTATGATATTGTCTGAATAGCATGGCAACCTGCTGCAATGAGCAGATGGCAAATGATTTGTCTGTCTTGACTCTCTTCCTTTTTTGTGCATCTCATCTTTATCACACAAACACATTCTGAGGTATTCAAATTTTATTAATTAAAATCAACAGGCAACAGACTACTGATAGCAGCAAGAAAACCATTTATATTAAATATATTACAAACAATGTTAAAATAGTATTGTATGGACTCTGTCACCTATAATTTTAAGTCCTGTTTCTGACAGTAATTTTCAGGATGATGAGAATTTGAGTTTGCAAAACAAAAACCGACAAACAAACAGCCATACTATGCATTTGTGTATTTCAAAAGAAAATAAGCAACTGTAGCTAACTTACTCTGATCCATCACTCAGCTTCTGAATAACAAGACTTAACATGAACAGGGAACGATTAATGGCACAACCTTCTTTGAATCTTTCACCGCCAACTTTATTTCCAGTTTGATTAACACGTTCTGAACCAGCCAAATCTACTAGATTCAAGTGACCGACTTTGATTACTTGGTCATCTTCGTCAGTTGAATGCCCATCACGGCTCTCAACAATCTCAACAATTGAAAAAGAAATAATCAAATTAGCACAACTATTATTTAATGAAAATTATTAGTATGAAAAAGTGGTAAAGTAACTGAACTAGTCACAACTTCCAATTTACAAGTTGAAATTTAACAATGAAAGCGATAATTTTGAAGAAATTTAATAATAATAGTAAATATATTGTAAAATAAACATATTGTGGTTTTAGAATTAATGAACTCAAGCAGATAAAAGATTACAGTTTTTATATTCAATAGGAGTTACATGTAAAGTTTTCTTATTTTCATAGAGAAAAAAAAATTACAATTTCATCTGTTTTTAATAAGCAAACAAGAGTAGATTGAACTGTATATAAAAGGGGTACCCATAAGTAATCAATGACTCCAGAGGCAACAAAAAAGAACCAGTTCTTTTACATTATATTTTATTGTCAATAAATTACATAATCTCTGTTGTTATCTAAGACCTTTTGCCACCTTGCTAGTAGTTTCAATCCCCTGTTAATAATTTTTTTTTCCTTTGAAGAAAAATAAGATTCCAGGGATGCTCGAACTTCATCCTTACTTTTGAAATCTTTATTCCTTAGGGAGTGTTCCATGGATCTAAATAAATAAAAATCAGATGGTGTTATGTCTGGGGAATATGGAGGACGTGGTAAAACCTCCCAGTTTAACTGTCTTATTCTTTTCTTGGGTTAATCTTGCTGCATACAACCTGGCATTATAGTGTTCAAAATTATCCATTTTCTGTTGACCAGACTGGACATTATACCAATAATTTGTTGTGTAACCTAATTGTTGGCAATACGATTCAGCAGTAAATATTTCTCCCAATCGCAATAGTTCAAAATAAATTATGCCACCACAGTCCCACCAATCATATAACTGAATGACGGTCTAGGAGTGGATGCGGATTGCTGATTTGGAGAAAGCCATTGCCTGGTGCGCTGGTGGTGGTTGTACAAGGCCCATTTTTCATCACCAGTAACAATTCTTTGTAAAAACGGATCACTTTGTTGTCTGCCCAATAGAGATGTGCAAATTGTACACCACTGATCTTTATTCACCTCTGACAATAGACAGTAAACCCATATACCCTGCCTGTAAACCTTCCCGATTTCTTGATTATGTCTTTGGGCTGTTGACCAAGAAGCCTGAAGTTTTTGCTATTTCCTAGATACTTAGCTTGGGATCAGTTTCCACCAGTGATATTAAAGAATCATTATCAAACTCCACAGGGCGTCCACTTCAATCCCTATCAGACAAGTCAAAACCACCGTTAGAATATTTTATGAACCAGCATAGGCACTTATTGACTTTCATTCATGTTTAACTGAAACAGCTTGCAATGATGTAAATGTTCTTCAGTCTGCCATTTTACACCAGTGCAATAAAAACATTTTAATTCAGAAGTTGTAACAGCCAAGACCATGTGTTGTAATATTGCACAATAACTCGTGTCTTTATACCGTCACGCTATGAACTAGACTGGAGTGAATTCTCCAAACTAAAAACAATTGATTACTTATAGGTACCCCCTTTAGTAGTTCTGAAATAATAAATGAAAATCCAATATTCTATATATTAGTATAGTGAATGCATCTAAATTATGTATGTATTTATTTAATCTACAAATGGGCAGATGACCATTTTTCATAAAGTAGATTAATTTTTACAACACTTTCATCTTCAAACAATCACAATGTAATATGAAATAATCATAAATTATTTAAATCCTTTGGGGAAATTTCATCCGTATGGACTTATTCATTCCATCATTACTTTAACTCTACTGACATCTGACAATCTCGTCATATGACCACACTCATTTACAATCTTTCCACTAGAAGCTTTGCTCAATAATTTACATATAATTATATACATTATATTACATTGCAATTATTTGAGGACAACTGAAATTATATATTCTCCCCTAAAGCACATAAGCTGATATTAATAAGAAGAACAAAGTAAAACTTACAAGGCGAAATATAGTATGTGATCTGGAGCTTCTTTCATTCATGTTTGTTTCTCCTATGCGTCGATTTCTTTCCCCTTTTTTTATTAGAGCCATTACCTGACAACAGAAATTATAGTGGAATCAACTGCTATTTTGTTAATACAATAAAAGCCTTTCGTTGTAAATATGTAGTATTTCTCAGAATTACTGTTTTCCCTTTACATAAAAACATATTTTATGCTACATAATCCTTCAGTTTATAAAATAAGATGTGTCATAAATGAAAAATACAAACAGTTACAAGAAACTATGATAAGTTGCGTAGAACATTTTCTGTGAAATATAACTAAGAACATAGTCCAATAATTATAAGCTAATTAATAACCTTAAATACATATATGGAGAACAGGATATGTTAATATTTACAAAGTATGGTTACAATTTATATTAGTAAATAATTATTTAAATTCAAATAAAGCAATCACTGAACAATTTGGAATTACACACACAAATATACATGAATTGGGTCATTCCTCATAAAGTGTCCTAAAATAAATGATGATCTTCAATTGACCACCTCAAATTTTGTTCAAACTTTATGTTTACTGTGCAAAATTATGGCTCCATTGGTACACTGGTTCCAAAGTTAGAGCCACCTTAGTGGGCCAATACACTCAGGGCCAAATCAACTCTTCCTTGGGCCAGAGAGAAATGAGAGATCACATTATCACTGACACTAATAATAATAATAATAATACTAATAATAATACAGTAATAATCATTGTCAGTGAAGTCCCAAGAAATTGTTGGTAAATGTGAAATCCAAAGCAAACAAACCCACATGCTTCCCCAATTTAAATTAACATCCTAAATTGACTTTTCTGCATTTTGATGTTGCAAAATCATGAATTAGGCTGTCAAAGTTAATATTTTTAAAATATAACGTTCAATAATCATTAATCTTTGATAATTTGTGTTGTGCCATGCTGTTTAATTCATTTTTTTAGCAACTATCATTGAGAGAAAAATTCTAGTAAAGTTTTTCATACTAGGGAAAATGGAAAATATATGTTCATTACATATTTAACGGTAAATTCTAGTGATGATAACAGTTATCTTCTGCTTCATTTGTGGTAAAGGCCTTACCTTCTACATTTATTCCCTTCATAGATTCTATATCAATGAGCATGTGTGGCCTAAAATGTAGACATTCTATGAATAGTTCTGAAGAGGTAAGGTCTTCATTATAGAAGTTGGCTAGATCATCACAGTGAGATTTAATGTCTTAATCAATTAAAGTTTGAAAATTTTCTAAGAAGCTAAATTTGTTACATATTTTTCAAACTGTTTCTCTTGCATAACAAAACTAATTACATGTACGATCTGGACGTCTGCTTTTCTAATGAAATTTGGACTTTTTGCTAAGTGGATATCATCGAGAGGGAAAAGGATAATGACAAAAGTTTTTATTTTTATTCTAAAAGATATACACTACTGAATGAAAAACTAAATTTAATGTTTTTCTCATGCCATTATATTTTTATTTAAAAAATAGGAATTGGGTCATCCTGTGTCAAGTGGCTTAATTTGATACTGATCCTCGCAAGTGACCATTTTAATATAAGAATTTTTTACAGGCCATGAAATTTAACTGCATGGTGACACTTAACGTACTATTAACCACATGAACACCTACAAGATTCAAAGATTATTCTGTGCATGGTATAAAAAAGAATATTTACTTTGTTCCTTAAATATAGCCTGTAATCTAGAATAATACCCAGGTTTGCTGTATTATCATAGGACTGGCCTCAACAGTTTATTAGTGGTATATTATCTTCATCCAAGAAAGTCATGATTGTCAGCAATAATACTTGCTTTATGCCACTGAATGGGAATAAATTGTAAAAATATCTCTTTTTGGACACCTCCAGAAACGTATCTTATTATAAATGACAGTTGATCTACATGTGTGAAATCAGTTGTTGTATTATCCGTTATGGAATAATACTTTAATCTCTGCACTTCAGCAACAATAGTTTCAAACACTTTAACCTACCAAAATTTGTATGAATTATTCACAAATATTTGCTGATAGATATGACACAAACCCCTTACCCACATTACCATACTTCTTTACATGTTCACATAAAAATGATTCAAATTGACCAATATCAGTGTCTATATATTTGACATTCCTAGGCCTCCTCTTAGCAGCAGACCTCTACTCACTAAAAATTTTGTAACTGCATTATTCTTTTCAGTACTTCTATCCACTACTGATTACCAATTATGTGTTTCACCTCTCTCATCAGTCTAAAATAAATATCATATTTTACATATTAAATTATTAAATTTTATGGTTGTTTCAATATGATTCCACAAAAATGAATAATTTTTTACATTGAGTTTATTTTTTTCAAGTCCTATTAATTCTGATATAAAATGTGCGTATAGTTTGACCAATATAACTGTATTTCAAATATAAATAGTTAATTTGGTATATAGCCTAATGTTTACCGAAATTATTAATTTTATTTTTAATATTTTAACATAGTTTAAATTATTTGCAAGATTTTAAGTTAATTCAGATATCATAATTCATTAAGTCAGTTTTTTTCAAATGGCGAGATATGGGTCGGACAGCTGTGACGAACAGGGGGTGGGGGAGGCCTCCATAAAGACAAGTTAAGGAGCGGGGCTAGGAGGAATGTGAACCCGAAATGTAAAGTTGGTAACTTCCGGAGTCTTGGGGCGGTTACGGCGAAGGGTGGACGCGCTACGTGTCGGGTTTGAACCCGAGCGAGAGTGAGCAAGCCTGCAATATGCTTGCTTCTCTGAACAGCCTGAGCAGTTTTCGGTGATCCTGATAATCCATCACCCTTGCTGCTGATATGCTGATGACCTCAATAAGGACGACCGAGCCGTAAATAATTGGCCGTTGATGAGACCCGCCACACTATCATATGCATTGTCGGACACAGTCTGCTACTTGGCCCAAAATCCCCTGGGAAAAGGGAGTATTTAGATCCCAAAATAGAAACTTTGCTCTGTTCGCATTTTAACCCTTTTTTGTAATTCGTAATAATAAATTTTATCTTTTTAGCTTGTAAATTGGAGTTGTTTATGAAATCATCCTTCCATTTTAATTACATATTCATTCCTTATTTAATTAATAAAGAGCAAAGCCTTTTCTTCATTACCATATATATATATATATATATATATATATTGAAATGCAAAGGATAAATGGAATAATGGCTGATTTGACATGTAATTAAGAATTATTCCTAAGTAAGTAGATCTTTTGATAGCAATTGGTAACTATCTTATTGATAAAAACAATAACCAAAACATCAAGAAAATTGACAGGATCTTTTTCAATTTCAATTGTAAAGTTTTTTTCAGGGTTTTTATTATTAAAAGTATTGAGCAAATGGTTTATGTGGAATATGAGGTCGATACAAAAAAGTCATCATACTTGAAATATCTCAGTGGTTTTAAATCTAAGGATGTAATACAAAATGCTTCCAAATCTCTCATAATGAGTGCGAAAAAAACAACAAAGAAAAATTACCAGGGTAGAACCAATGATTTCGTGTTAGTAAATGTTATTGAACGACAAATAGGTGGAATTTATAATTATATATATTAAGATAAGACTTTATGATAAAATAATGTCAATTTGAAAAAGTAATAATCCCATCAATTTTTAAAACATGGTATAATTGATACATGGGGTAAAAATTAAATAAGAACTGCATCTAATGATAAAACATGATCATTAGGGACGTTTAAATGGTCAAAAAACTTAAAAGACGTTTGGACTGTAAAATTATTTTCCTCATTAAGAGATTTATATAAAAATATAGAAATGTTATAAAGAGGGCTGCTACTAGAAGAAACGATAATTCTTAAAGATAAATTAGGTTTATGTATTTTAGCTAGAGCACAGGCTCTGGCAATATTAGCAGAAGTTACAAGCTAGGTATGAAAAGTGCTGTCCACGTAATTTTCTTCTTTAAGTTTTTTTTCAAATTAATCTAATTAATCTATAATTAAAGTAATGAATTTAATTTTTATTGTAAATTTTATGTAATTTTTTGTGTGATAATAACGTTTCAACTTTATAAAACTATTTAGTTATATTCCTTTGCCAGACTCGCTAAAGATGACATCAGGATTATTAGAAATGTACATTTTGGTGTTTTGCACAACTTATGATAATTTTCTATACAGAATTAACTCATCGTAGAGAAATATGTCAGATATTTTCAAGACAAGGCATCCCGGAAGAGATCTTCACAGACAACGGGACTCAGTTCAGCCTATTTCGGGAATCCCAATGGTTCAAGGAATTCCTGGAAGCATATGGCAGACAATGTGTACTCGTGCGCAGGTGTCGCAGTTGTCTACCTTCTGACGTATCTGCGTAGACATACCAGCGTGGATCTTGTCTAACATTTCTGCTTGCACTTTCTTTGAGATGATGATTCTCGATCCGTACATCAGCAATTCATCCTGACAGGTAATGTCCCACCGTTTCTCCCAGAACGGCTTCAAATAGGTGGGTAGAGATTCTTGTCTTGGCCATTCACTGCAGATGTAGATTCTAACAGCTGCTAGTTCTAAGTCCTGTTTGTTCCTCGACGATTTGCACGAGCTTCGGACTGGACGCAGGAAGATTTGAAATCGCCCCGATCACATGATTTTCCACTTCCTTCTGGAATGCGTCATATATTGTCCGAAGAATTGTCGAGATAGGGAGTCGGCTGTTTCCAAGTCTTTACCGGGTACGTGGACCACACGCATAAGACGGATACGATATCTTTGCAGTCTAGGAGACAAATTATCCAGAGCTTTGGTAGTAGAAATCAGGATGAGTGGTTTATGGTCGGTTTGCACTATGATTTGCAAGCCTATTATGTAATCGGCAAATTTCTCAAACGCATAGATAATAGCTAGTGCCTTTCTCTATCTGGGCGTACCTTTTCTCGGCATCTGAAAGTAGTCTTGACGTGTACGCTACAGGTATGATCCTCCACCTTCTTGAATCTGGAGTAGCGCTCCTCCAATTCCGAAAGATCTTCCTACGATCGAAAGGGGTTGCTTCTTGACTTGGTCCCCATACTAATGCCGAATCCTCTTTTAGCAATGCTTGAAGTGGAGCCAAGTTTGTTTATTTGTCTGATATGGCCTTTTTAGTCCCTTCTTGTCATTTGGAGCTTCCATATCGACGAAGGTTTCTACCTTTTCCAGATGTATACGAGTACCCGATTCGTCGATGATTTGTCCCAGGAATTCAATAGATCGGCCGCTGATAACCAACTACTCGTTGAGCGTCATTTTAGATTCACGCAGTTTTGTTAAAACCATCTGTAGTCTACTGTTATGCTCTTCTTCAGTAGCTCCGTATACTAGAATATCATCCATCAAACATACTATGCCGTCACAGCCTACCAGTATTTCTTGGACCTTTTTTTGGAAACGTTCAGGCGCACAAGTGATTCAAAATGGTAAACGATTAAGCAGAGTCTTCCAAAGGGTGTGATAAATGTGGTGAGTAGACATGATCCTTCATGTAGGACCATTTGGTAAAATCCTGAAGCCCCACCTAGTTTGGAAAAATATCTGGCATCTTTTATTAAGTTGAGAGTATAGTGAACATCGGGTACAGAATGGTACTCTCGTTGAACGACTTTATTCAGCTCTGAGATCCTCACAAATCCTCGGACTGCCGTATTTCTTGAGCGTGACGACCATAAGAGAACACCAGTCCGTATATGTATATATATCTTGTAATGTAAAAACGCAGGGGCCTGCTGATTTCGGTTATATAGTGGCATTGTGAGGCACAGTTGGGCCTACAACGAAAGAAGTTTTGTGCGCGACAAGCGAGGCCAACAACAATGTCGAATTGGCTGAAGGCGGGTGAACCCCCGATTGGGATCCCCCGCGGGATACTCCCTCGGGGCGTGTGTGTAAAAAATGGTGGTGTGTGAGAAAACCGAAGGCGGGGAACCCCGGAATTTTGTGAAATAAACCGCTGGCGGGGAACCCCGGAATTTTGTGAAGAACCGATGCGGGGAACCCCGAAATTTTGTGAAAACCGATGGCGGGGAACCCCGGAATTTTGTGAAGAACTGATGGCGGGGAACCCCGGAATTGTGAGAAAACCAATAGCGGGGAACTCCCGGGGCGAGAGGTTCAGAGGTCAGATGAGTTGCGGAGAGGACGGACGATGGATCGATGAGATGAGTCTGAGGTCAGGTGGGTCTAGAAGGCAGATGAGTTGGGGAGAGGACGGACGACGGATCTGTCAGATGAGTCTGAACAGATGAGTTGCGGAGAGGACGGACGACGGATTGATCAGATGAGTCGAGGGAGAGAGAGGAGACGGATCAGTCAGTGAAGCGAGCAGTTGCGGAGACAGGAGAAGGGACGACGAAGTCAGCCCGGCTAGCTCAGAGTAAATGATGAGTTGGACCTGGTTCATACTACCTTCATCGGAGTAAAAAACCTGCAAGACGCCAGAGAGACGCGGAAACATTCGTGAAGTTGAATGCTTGTAGGCCCAGTAATTGTGGGTAAGTTCTTAAAAGCTGTGAAACTTGCTCATTGTGCTGACTGAATAAATTTAAATGATTTCTTTTAAATTTTCAGTAACTTCATACTCCACTTCTCGAGAGACCCAAAATCCCCTGAGATATTGTTTCATGTAATCACTGTAAATGGATAAATATAAAATTTTCAAATTGATTAAAATTTGTTCAATTAATAAATGTCTTATCCCAAGAAAAGGATATTACAATATATATATATATATATATATATATTGATCAGCGAAATTATCTTTTCTTCGACCATCTTCTTTATTGCCTTTTTCACTTTGTCTAGCAGGGGTATGGCAATTTGCCTTGGAGATGTCACGGTAACCGGTACTGCATCCGGTTTGACAGCTATTTTACACTTACCAGGAATTTTCTCGATTCCCTGGGATAATTCGGGATATTTTGACTTAACATTATCCAACGATTATAGCCTTTGAATTGAAAATAGCGTCGAGCCTTTTCACCAGGCTAATTTCACTTCATCCGATCTCCCCAATATAGGCTTTTGAAGGTTTCGGATATAATAAATTGTTTGAGGAATATGTCTGTCCTTGTAGCTTGCTCGACTCCGTAGACGTTCAGTGTCGTCGAGTCAGGACCTGTTAATCGTTGAAACTTCTCTGTTGCCTGCATATCTCGGTGAAAGAGCCGTAACGTCACTCCCCGTATCGATTTTAAATCGAACGTCCTTCCCGTTGACTTGGATTGTTCCCGTCCAGTCTGTATTGTCGCCGCTATTTTCCTCGACCGTGTCGATGTGAAATAACCCGTCGGCGTCTAGGTTGCCCTCATTAACCGAATATATATTTCTCTTAGATATGCGCAACTTTTCGAAAAATGTCCTTTCTTATGACAACTATCTTACAGCCCCGTCTTCTCCTTGAAGACAAATTCCAACGTTAAACACATTCCAAGATTGAGGAAAACAGACATTAATTTTCCATTCAAGTCGTTCCCCGAAGTATACAGAAAAAAATTGAAGGAAACAGGGGTGGAAAATACATCTTTCAAATTCAAGAACGAGTACGTGCTCTCATTGTTAGATTTCATTATTCATAATGTAATTAGTTTTATCCATTTAAAAAGCTAGCAGATGTCCACAAAGATGGACGAAATATCGTAATTATATTAACTAAATGCATTTGACAGTTTAATGCTGATGATGAACAGATAATAAACCCTTTGACGGTCATGGTTTTAAAAAATTATTTCATTTCAAACGGTAGCTTTCGGCAGCTGATACTACCATATTCATCCTATTATGAGAAGCCAATTCTGGATAAAGAAGAAAACGCATAAAAATGGAAGAAATATCTAGAAGAGCTGTATCAAGGTGAAAATCTAGATCAGTCAGAAATAGAAGAGGTGGTGTAAGATGAAGAGTTGGGGGACAAAATTATAAGGTCAGAGTTTGGCAGGGCGCTGACAGATCTGAGCAACTGTAAAGAGCCAGGAATTAATAGCATTACAGCGAAGCTGATGAGATCATCGGGCGAAGAAGCAATATCTCGGCTATTCAGGATAGTTTGCAAACCTACGAAACCGAAAGAATCCTAGAAGATTTTTTATAATAATACCCATACCGAAGAAAATTGGGGCTGATAGATGCGAACTGCACAGGACGATTAGTTTAGAATCACATGAATGCAAAATATTAACGAAAATAGTATATAGGAGAATGTAACGTCAAATAGAATGCGAGTTAGGAGAAGATCAGTTTGGTTTTAGGAAGAATATAGGGACAAGAGAAGCAATATCAACTTTGCGATTAATTTTAGAAGTCAGGATACAAAAAAACCGGCCTACGGTCATGGAATTTGTAGATTTAGAAAAAGCGTTTGATAATGTGAACTGGATTTTGAAGAGCACTGGAATAAAATCTAATACATAACCTCTACTGAAGACAGGTAGCAGTAATTAGAAAAGAAGATCAAGAAAGGAGTAAGACCTTGTATATAGAACAATCGATGAAGAATGTTAAAACGGAATATGGAAAAGGAATCATACTGCAAGGAAAAGAAATAAAAACCTTACGCTTTGCCGACGATATTGTAGTATTAGACGAATCAAAAGAAGACTTGGAAACCATAATAAATGGCATGAACTGAGTCCTGGAGAAAAAGTTCAATATGATGATTAATAGAGGGAAAATACAGGTAATGGAGTTTAGTTTGGGAAACAGTTGAATAACAAAGGGTGTTAGATTGGGAAAGGATATTTTGACAGAAGTTAAGGAATTTTGCTACTTGGCAAGCGTAATAACTAGGGATGGCAGAAGTATAGTAGACATAAAGAGTAGGATAGCAATGTCCTGGAAGACTTTCGCTAAAAACAGGAATTTACTTACGGATAATATAAGTGTGAATATTAGGAAATTGTTACTAAAAATGTTTGTATGGGGTGTGGCGTTATAGGAGCTCAGGAAGGAAAAGAATAGAAGCCTTTGAAATGTGCTATAAGAGAATGCTGAAAACCAGATGGGTGGATAGAATCACTAACAAGGAAGTTATAAACAGAATAAGGGAAGAGCGAACAATGTGGAGGATGTTAACCAATAGAAGGAATAGATTAATAGGCCATATTTTAAGACACGAGGGCCTTGTAAAATTAGCATTAAGGGGACGTGTGTGTGGTAAGAACAGAGGAGGGAAGTCAAGGATGGAATTCGCTAAGCAGATTAGGGAGGATGTGGGTTGTGCACAAATAAAGTAGTATGATCAAAGAAATGTCACACTGGGCCGACAAAAATGGAACATTTCGGAGGCTAATTACTTGGCAACAAAAAATTTATAGGGGTTTTCAATAAGGACGGGTCAATGTTTAAATGCAATAAAACAAATTACGTATGCGATATATTAACAAAATAGTACGTACGTAGCCACCAGCTGTCAACAAGGCAGGCAGAAGAGTGAAGCAGAATTTTTCCTCAATTCCAGAGACACCTGGTTTTTAAGGAAGAGGGAACCATGTTTAAGGCCTGGTACACATGGTCGCGCGACAGCAGCGTACACAATTACACATGGGAAGCGACTTGGGTCATTGTTGACAGTCGTGTGGTGAATCATGACCCCTACATTTAAGCGGTAAAGCAAAAGTAATTGATTTTTAGTTACTTGCGTACAGCAGGACGAAAAATAGGGTGGTTTGGTGAGGCCAAGTAGGCGGGAAACGTCGCCGTTTACAACATTATTTATTGCCTGGAGTCCATTGTTATTCGATACAGTTGGTCCGGGGAACTGTCCTGAGAAGGTCGGGGTGAGAGAGCAGCAGCGGCTGAGGAAACAACATGCGTAAAAGTTAATTTCGGCATGTTCGATAAAGAAGATTCATTTGTAGTACGGAAAACAAAAAGATAACATTTGATGGAGATTTAAGCTGAAGAAAAGACGCCAGAGGAGACGTTTCCAGCAAAGGAACATCCGGCAACGACAAACCAAGAACGACGTCACCACGCAGAACATCTGGTAACGGCATTTTACCCGGCTTTCCACTTAAACCATTCTTGTTGATTCGCGATTTTTATTACAATTATATCGTTCGTCACCCGCGTTCCCGGGAGCAGCCTTTTAGAAGCTGCATAGATTCTTTTTGCTTTACCGACTGAGCCAATTTGATTATACATTTTATTCGTAAATTTATATTTTTATTAAAACTTATTTTGAGTAATATTTATTTTGGAAATTTTATAATGTAATATCATCATAATTAAATGGAATATATTCAAATTAAATATAAAAATAAATTAAATTATCGCCGCTAAAACAGATTTCACAAGAGATAAAAGTTAACCATTGCAGCGGTCCGTACGAGTTATCGAGGTGACAGCCTGACCATTCAAGATGATCTTCTAAATTCTGAACCAGTGTACAATGGGATTTAATATTTATCACCCTTTCAGTTTGGGTCTGGGTTTACTTCCTTAGAAAACCTGTAAGTCATAAGTTGTTTTTGATGTAGTTCACTTCATCTCATTTTCCTAGAGGAATTCACTATTATTTCGTGCTGGAGGATAAAGTACAGTGACAAAATAGAATTCTATAAATTGTACTATTAGTGTGTTCATTTATTAATATTATTCTTTCCAATAAAAAATGACACTTTAAAACTAAAAATAAATAACTTACGTAGACTTCTTTTCGTTTGTGTAGAAATTTTCTAAAAAATTTCGTTCATTATTTATTCCCAGGAATAAATCTCTGTTTCTGTAGTCCAAAATTTGCCTGTTTTTGTATTTCATCGATTAACAAATCGATATCAATTTGTGGCACAGAAAGGCGCACTCGAATAATGCCACGTCTTGTTGAATGTGATACAATTTGTGAGAAAAATCAATTTCAGCACTGTACGGTCAAAATTATTTATAAAATTAGAACATACATGAGCTTCCAATCTGTAGTGAGATGATACTAATCGATTCTGCGGATTAAAATCTGAGTACCGTCATACGTCCGTTATACTGGCTCACTTTATAAACATGGATTTATAATGTAGAATGTCGATGTATAGATTTTAATCCGGAGAATCGATTAAGATCATCTGGGAAGTGATCAAAATCTCCGCTCTGTCAAAGTTTAGAAATAATTGGGATTTTACAAATGTTAACTTCTTTTTTGTTTCACAAAATATTCTCTGTCCTCGATAAATATAGGCGGCAACAGACATATACAGTGCTGTCAGGATATTTTCCTAGTGTAATTCACATGCTACGACAACATTTATTAATCAGAAGAATAGATTTGTGTATATACAATTTTGTCAGCAATATCATTTGACAGTATAATATCCTGAAAATACAATAAGAGGACTGCCGATAGTGATAGAAACATTGTATATTTAATTATACTTTATATAATATACTTGCGCCTCGGTAGGCCGCCTAGGCCCTCAACAGGGCTGTTGAGCCATTGGAAGAAGAAGAAGTAATATACTTATTCATTTAATTACTTTACAAAATCATTTTGCTATTAATTTTAAATGTTATTTTATAATTAAGTCATAGCAATATAGATATTATAAATGAAAAGTCCTCATGATAAGCTGGGCTATTTGATTTTTCGTCGTTAAACAAACAGAGAGCATTGTCGTCTGAGGTAAAACGCGCGACACACGTGTACAGCTCCATAAGAAACGATGTACCTGGCTGACGTCGCGCTAGTGACAGCAGGGAGGCATCCCCGATACTCACAGACTAGAAATCTCGAGTCGCGCGGACATAAAACCGCGCTAGTGACAGGGCAGCATGTGTACGCTCCCATTTACCACAATGTATTACATACATAATTGATTTACTTTGTTCAAAAAGTTTATTTTGTTTGAAAAAAAAAACAGGAGGGAAATTTACAAAAGAATTGGAAAGAAAAAATCTCAACCAGACCAGGACTTTAACCTGGGACCTCCGACTTGGACAGATTCCCTACTGCCCAAACTAATGTGAGTCAATACCCAAATTGATATCTTGAATATCTGAAGCTCAACTACAATTTACTTAAATACACTCTTCACAGCCTACTTCTAGGATACGAGTAAAGAATGGACATTATGCAAATTGATCAAAGGTGCACGATTTTAATTAAAATATGGAATATTGACTTTTTTCATTGTTACTATGTAAAAGAAAATTTAACTTCTATACTGAATGAAAACAATCAAAATACATTAAGAAACTAGTATATACCTATAAAATCTCACATTACCTAGGATTAATTTTAAAACCAACATGTATTTTGGTGATTATTTCTCTTTCTTAATAAGTTTATATTGATGGCATATCATGCCACTACACCAACAGATTCCAAACCAACCTGATTTTTTTGGTAGTATTAAAAAATAAAGCATGTTCACAGTAGCTCCTAACTGTTATTACTGTGTTATGGAGGAGCAAGTGGAGTGGGTACCCCAAGACGCTGAGTGCAGAAGACATCTTGGGGACAGACAAATAAATTTATAATTTGCACCTGTACAAAACTAAATGAAATTTAAAAACATGCAGACAGAATACCTTATCTACTGATGCAACAACTTCTTCTTTTAGGTCAACTACAACTACTTTCCCCTCATCTTCTCTGAGCATCAAATTTTCTTTTTTAGCAAGCAAGTCATTAATTTGTTCATTGTAAATTTCCATATAGGAGGCCCTGGAACATAAACCAAAATGGTAACTTAAATGTGAGATAAATATTTATAGTTAATGTTCTAAACAATGGTTTTTCTTCTTTCATCATGTTAGCATATAATTTTTTTACACTTATTACCTAATAAGTCATCCCATCCAAAATTGTCTAATGGTCACAACTCAACGATAACAGAATTGGTTCAAATTTAAATGATAATTCATAAAAGTAATAAATAACCTCCTGCAAAATTTTAGTTCATAATGTGCAATACAATGGAAACTTCTGTTGCGAAGCCTATCAATCGCCGGTTAAGATGAAACACACAATTCTGAATTTCATTTTTTCTCATAAAACTCAAATGAGTATATTCAATTAGACATATTCAATGAAATATTTTGAATGTCATGGAAAATCAATACTTCTACTGTATGTTCATGTAGATGTAATCGGCATAGGATAATGTGCAATATGTAATATACATATTACAGTATTGTTTTGGTATTCTAGGGTTATTTATGGAATGGATATGTTGAAAGAGTAATTGTTTACATATCTGAATTTGTGACAATTGGCTACAGTAACAAAAAATAGGTCAGTAGTTATTTCTAAATTATGTGAGCAACCAAAACATTGGATCAGCTGGAGTATATTTTGATGTACTTGCACAAGACACCAAAATGTTAAGCTGATGCTTGCTGCAAGCCCTGTTGTTCTTGCAGTTGTAAATTTAGTTTATTGGGGTGGGGTGATTTTAAGTATTATAATATATTATTGATGGGGATTTATTATTAAAAGAGAAAGAAAAATTTAGGTTTATAATTCTGAGTTTAATATAAATGCTTTGGTAAGAGCATCTATGGTATTTACAAATTATAAAACAAAATTATTAAAAACAATTAATTTGCATTAGACTTTTAAATCAGGGTTTTCAGTGGAGTGGATCAAGAAGCTTATTTGGATCTCTAATGGCAATAGGTCTGGTAACTGCGAACTCTTTATAATTAAAAAACAACGATACCCGCGGAGCATCTACAACAGCCTGCATCGATGTATGATGGTGGCTACATCATACTGATATGTCTGTTCATCACCATCTAAGATTTATGGGCGATCCCTTTTCGTGAATTGGCTTTCTCTTGCACAAGCATCTAAAGTCAATCTTTTGTCGAGGAATGAGAGTTGTCCTCCCACACAGAAAACCAGGTACTTTACTTAAAATATCAACTCTTGTATTTAATATATTACAAAGTCATTTCAAAAGATAGTATGAAGCAACAGCGCTAAAGATTGGATGCTTCAGAATGTGAAAATAGCCACGAAATTGAAGAATAAAGATATATTCGACAATTTTTTTAATGAATTTGATCAAGATACACACAAATTGTGACACTTGAAAGACACCAAGCAGTTGCAACTTTGGGAATGAATTGATGATTTAGTTGCAAAAATTAATGCTTTCAAGTCGTCATTATATTGCAAAACATCAAAGTTATCACTTATTAATTTAAATCCTGGAGATCTAATGGATCCTTCTGAAATCATTAATTTGTTACCTAAGATACTGTTTAAGTTTACCACTGAGACAATGCTCCATTTTACAGGGTTCTACAAAAATAATAAGTTTAGAGTATACGGCAGTACTTCAGGCAAGACAGTAACTGTTCATGTATTTTCAGCTAAAATGAAAGAAATAATTCATATACATTTCTCTTATCGATTAGCTGCCCAATATGTTGTTGTAATTCATCCTAAGATTAGTCTGATCCAACCCTCCTGCAGCTTTTTCTACATTTCTTTCAAACTCCAAGCACTGCAGCAAATTCAAATAATTACAGCTCAACCAGACGAGCCTTATCCATGAATGTAAATTGACGACAATGAATGTGTAGCATGTGTTAGATTCTGAATAATTTGTCCGAATCTCTTTATTTGTGGGATCTGCTTTGCATGACAACTGAGTAAGAATTGTAAAAAAATTTTGCAGCTATTGAGAAAGTTCCTTTTTCTGGGCCGCTATAGGGTCATTAACCCCTCAGCAATGGCAAAACCATGGAAGCAGGTATAAATTCTTTGTCCTAGCCCCACCACTTTGGAGGCTCAATACCCCCAAAATTGACGCTACAACATTAAAATATATAGATATCTGTGATTCACAGGTTCATTCCATCATTCACACTCAATAATACAGGCAGTTTCTGTAATAGTGATCTTCAGAATGGTTGTGTAAGGGCCCCTTAAGACTTTTTATTCTGAAGTAGTTGGTACTCTGACTGGGCTGCCCTTGTCGATTTTTGTTTTGAAGAGAACCCCAGCCTCTGGGGTGTCCCAGTTTGACGGAGCCAGTTCACTTTTGGGAGCTCCAGCGAGTGTTAATTAGAGGCGTGCTTTGATCTTCAGCCAGTTGTATTGGACAATCCAATAGGCCGCTTTGTACTAAATTTATATTTAGTTTTATTGTATAAATTTTTTTGTTTTCTCGGCCACACTAGTATTGTACCACGTTTGAAGACTGGATCTAGAAATATTATTCTTCCTATTTTAGCTGTTCTTTCTTGTTAACAGTTAATTGTCTTGATTAGGCAGATTCTCAAAATTGTAGTATTTGATTTAAGAATTTGTTGTTTGGGAATGGCTCTCTTCCTGCTGGAATTCTTTAAATTGAGATAATTTGGATTTGCGAATTTTGGTTTATACTTGTGTTCATATAAAATCTTTAGTTGTAGTTTCTAAGATGACTGATCCCGCAGAATCAAAAGAAATTTATAATAGGATTAAAAGAATCAAAAAATGTTTTAGAGCAAGACAGGATAGTGAATGGAATCGTTTCTCAAACTTGGAAGTTTATGCAAACAAGCTGCAAACACCAGTTCTATTTTACCCACTTTAGAAGTATGAACGCTGATCTTAACGATGTCCATTTATAGTTTTTGACAATACTGTGACGAACTCCTTCAGTTGTATATTGAGAATGATTTGTCCATATTTCAGGAAGATGGATATATTCTTAAAAATACAAAGCTTTTGTATTACTGTGTTCACATGGAAGCTTGTAAACTATTGCTCTCTTCAAATGAAAACATCAAGACGTCAGTCTCTCCTGTTCCCATTTTGCCATCTCCATTGTCGGTTAAATTCCCTAAGATTGAATTGCCAGACTCTGATGGAGATCCTGTTCATTTTCATCAAAATAAAAAAATTATAACCAATTGTTATCAAAAATCTACATATTCAGGAAGAGTTCTTAATTATATGTCCAATCACCCCATTGCTCAAAAGCAAGCCGTGGTTTATAATCTGGTAGATAAGGCTGTCAAGTTGTCACATCACAAATACCGCAGGTAAAATCTAAATAAAGTTATCAATATTCTGTTACTAAATTCATATCCAATCTATTTCATTAACAAACATGTCAAAAATATATTGAATAAAATCAGGCATACTGACAATAATTTATCTGTTAAAAAGATTGACAGAAAAATGAATTTCATGATTTTACCCTGTATAGCTTACATGCAATATAAACTAATTGACTTGTCTCATAATTATGGTGTTCAAAAGTACAAAGGTTTGTCCAAATGCGTACATATTAATCATAATATTTAGATTGGCAAACTGTGGAAATTTTAGATGAAGAAAATAATTACTTCTCGAGAATTATGAGTGAAATGTTGTGTATCAGGTGCAACCCTCATGCAATCAATGTTAAAAATAACACTAATAATTTGAACAAAACTTATGATACTCCTTTGTTGCAGTAGATTCACACTTTCATATTCTTCTCCATTGTTAAAATTTAACTGCCGAAAGCTCTCACTGTTACTACATTATATCGGCCACCGATTGAGATGGTTCAGTGCTGCACCAAATTCTTCACATGTCAATTCAATAATCATTTCAGCTGAGGGAGTCAAAGGAGTAAATAGGATGTATTGCTAAATTTGTAAGTTTTCACCGTGTTTTTTATATATAAATTAAAAAATTGTAACATAGAACTTATATTTAATTTATTGTAATATTGTTTGTAGTAAGCCTGTAGGAGTCTTAAAACAGAGATTCAACATCGCTTTTGTAAATAAATAGTGATATATTTAATGGAAACTTTTTGGCAGTCTTTATTTATTATAAATTTTTGAATCAGAAAAGTTTGTCGTGAATAAAGGTAATTATTGTTCTATTTATTCTTGAAGAAAAATAAATTTTATTTAATAAACAATAATTTGTTAATTACCTGACCAGAAATTGTCTTCCTGCTGACTGTTCCATAGTCTTAAACATTGATGATATTGTTAATGGAATTATACCAGGTTGTGCTTTATCACCTAGCATAGTAAATGTTTTCCCTGAAAATTAAAAGGTTTTTATTACATAGTTAACACATTTACACTGTACTGAAATGATTAAGCCTTGTATGTTACTGTTGCTAGTAACAAAAATTTACAACAGTTGAAATAATTTAGTTTTAGTACTTAAAGCTTTTTATTTTTATTTTAGATGTTCACATAAAAATTTGAGGAGTGAAACAGTCAGCATGAAATGAAAACTTTTCAACGCTTATCTTGTTTTTCTTTTTCAACCAATCATATTTTATGCTTGCCAACAGAACACATTTTTAACACACTCCCTCAAGGGTAAAATATGTAATAACGACAGAACATTTTCAAGCACAAAAGAAGAATACAAAAAGGAAAAATAATACAATATATGATTAATAGTCATGGATATTACACAATACTTTAGAGTTTAACACACAAGTATAATATCTTTGTTTGTGCAATCTTTGCTGTATCTTGAAACAAAATTAACAGAAAAAGCTAGGTCTGGTCTTTACAGATAAGTACAACAGTTTTCCAATTGGAGAAATTTGGTGCCTTGGTCTTCAGGTTTTCTTTATCTTGATAAGAGAGAGGAGATTTTACAGGTCTTGAATGATGCATTTTGAAGGATTTTATAACTTCTTTAGCATATTCTACTCGATTAACGAAAATACATTTTTTACATTAAGTTATTTCCATGTCCAAAATAAATCTTAGGGTCATACTGAATTATCAATACAATTTATTCACTAATCTTCATCATGAGCTCTTGTATATCTTTCAACTCTTCTCCAATAATCAGCCCATCATCAACGTGGGCTGCAATGAACAGTTTCTTCTTGGCTGATTCGAACACTCATTGGTCAGTTCTCAATGGTATAATTTCTTCAGTCTTGAAAAAATCAGCCTATCTTCTAAACCACTGCTGAGGGGATTACTTCAACACAGATTTTTTTAAAAGCCTGATTTCATCTTCACAGTTGAAGTCTTCGTGCAGTTTCATTAAAATCTCTTGTTCAAGATCGCCATAAAGGGTGGCAGATTTGATATCAAAGGTTGCAATTTTTGATGCTGCAATACCCAACAATCTAAGTGGAGTAGACTGCATACACATGTATAGTTGTTGTGGTATTCAGTCCTAAGTCTAGTCTGATGCAACCTTCCATGCTAACCTACCTTACACAAGCCTTTCCATTTCACATAACCACATTCGCCCTAATCTGCTTAGCATTGTCGATCTCCCTTTTCTGTTCTTGCCCCACACACTTTCCTCTTATGGTAATTTTAGAAGTCCTTCATGTCTCAAAATGTGAATCCATCCCTTCCCTCGGTCAACGTTCTCCATATTGTTCACTCTTCCCCTATAGTTTGGAACTTCCTTATTAATTACACTATCCACCCATCTGATTTTCAGCATTCTCCTATAGCACCACATTTCAAAGGTTCTTTTCTTTTACTTTCCACCACTTCTAATGCCCATGTTTCACACCCATATAATGCCACGCTCCATAAACATTTTTAGCAATTACTTCCTAATATTCACACTTATATTACCTGTAAGCAAGTTCCTCTTCTTCACGAAAGCCTTCCTTGCCTGTGCAATCCTAATCTTTATGTCTACTATACTTCTACCATCCCTAGTTATTACACTTCCCAAGCAGCAAAATATCCCTTCTCATCTTTTGTTATTCTACTGTTTCCCATACTACACTCCATTACCTTGGTTTTCCCTCTACTAATCCTCATATTGAACTCTTTCTCCATGACCACATTTACGCCATGTATTATGGTTTCCAAGTCGTCTTATGGCTCCCCTAATACTACAATATTGTGATTATATTAGCGTAGGGTTTTTATTTTTCTCCTTGCAATCTATATAAGGTAAAATTATGAAATTCATTTTTCTCCTTTAATCTTTTTAGGGTCATTTAATGTCAAAACACCTAAAAACAAACTATTTCTCCCACTCGATCCTCTCCAAATCTCATGAAATTTTGCAAGGAAGTAAATCCATATCCCAAGTGAAACTATGCAAAATATTAGAGCTCATTGTACATTGGTTCAGAAGTTACAAGCCCATCTTTTCATCACATTATGTCACTCCAAATTTAGAAATGTACATTAAACATATATTTTTATGTTGGTATATGCTGGTTGAAAATCTTCGGCAAGTTATTCAGCTACTTGGAATAAAACTTTCTTGCCATTTGATCTACCATGTCTACAGTGTATTATTGTAGAATCTGATCGTTTCAGGCATACGCTTATTGTTTTTTTCGATACTTCTAGAGTTATAGATGAATCTTTGCACGGGTCAAATGACCCGTTGCGTTAGTTATGGCAGATTACATATAATCCTCTGTAAAAAAAATTAACGAGAGGAATAAATATTTATAAATACAGTTTATGTATTTTTTAATAAAAGTAGTAAAGGCAAATGGCGAAGTGATGGCGTTATTTACAAGAAATTTTGCCAAAAAGTTTCAAATGGGTCATTCGCCGTAGGTTTAGTGTTAATTATGCATGAGGGCCCGTAGTTGTGGGAGTTGAGGTCATTACATACAAATAATGAGAAGAGAACCGAGAGTGGTGCGGATACCAGAATTATGGAAGTCGTCATGTTTAACTGTGAATTTCAAATTCCATTTTTCCATTCTTGTCTTTCTTTTAAATTAACTATATGATTTACTGAGCTTCAGTTGATAAATTTCCAATTCCTTAAAATAAATAAAGAAGTTTAATCAGATCTCCAAATACTCCCACATAATGAAGAAAATTGATAGTACAATGTTTATTTAATGGAGATATTAAGGCCAGTTTTGTTTGATCTAAATAAATGTACCACAATTAGTACATGAAATTTTATAAACCATCATATGGGAACAATCAATTTCGATGTGTTTTTACAATTCTTAATACAAAAAGGGAAAAAAATTAAGGATTTGTAAAAAAAATGCAAACATTAAATGTTTGAAGAGTCTATAGGATTTTGAACATAACCGTAGGTACAGTGGTAAAACTATTGGAATTCTTTTATAACATGTAACAAGAATAGGTTAAGAAAAGTTCAGTTATCTATTGAAAATGTTGAAATTTCTGAAGTAGGTATCCATTCTAGAATTCAATCAAATTTCAAAAATAAAAATTGATATCTTAGCCTTCCAATTCAAGCTCCATAATCACAGAAAAAAATTGTGTAACTTTTGAATAGTGCTACCTGCCTCAGTTTTGTCTCATCAGATATTAAGGAATTAAGGTCTACCATCAAAGTTCCAAAAATTTTTAGTATCTCACCTTTATAAAATAGTCCATTTAATGACCCTGAGATTGAAATTTATATTTTATTCACATTTATATTTAATTGCATTCATTCAGCCATACGATTTTATTTGATGTAAAATAGAGATTTTGATCATGTAATACTAATTGTTCTAATGCAAAGCTAAAGAAGTTATAATGATTCCACTTAACAAATTGAATAATTATTAAAAATATGAAAGCAAATTTCTCAGAACCAAACAAAACACTGGAGCAATATAACATGCAAAATCAATTTTATAAATAATAAAATGTGGAGTTTAGTATGGCAAATAGTGGAAAATCACAAGTTGTTAAGATAGGAAAGGGATATTTTGAAGGAAGCTAAGAAATCCTGATACATGCGCAGCATAATAACTAGGGATGGGAGAAGTACAGTAAACATGAGTAAACTAGCACGGGCACGAAAGGCTTTCACAAATAAAAGGAATTTATTTACAGCTAAAATAAGTATGAATATTAAGAAATTATCAATAAAAATGTTCGTATGGAGTGTGGCGTTATATGGGTGCAAAACGTGGATGATAGTAGTTGCAGAAAGGAAAAGAATAAAAGCCTTTGAAATGTGGAGTTACAGAAGAATGCTGAAAATCAAATCGCTGGATAGAGTAAGTAAGCAGAATAAGAGGAGAGAGAACAATATGAAGTAATTTGAACAAGAGCAGGGATAGATTAATAGGCCATGTTTTGGAAAAAAAAGTGGCTTGTAAAATTAGCAGTACAGGGAACTGTGTTTGGTAAGAATAGAAGAGGGAGTACAAGGATGGAATACCACAACAACAACAAAATATACATTTTATATCACATTATACAAAACATCTATATATAATAACATATGTATGAGAAATTAAAAGAAGATATTAACAATTAATAAAGTAAGGGGGAACAGAAAGGAGGAAATTTACTGGATCTATTAATCAATTAAACACACACATGAAATTTTCTTTTGGCAATACACTTTGCCATTATTTTCAAACACACAATGTTGGCATCAAACGGTTTTCTCTCGATTTTCAGATCCACAATGTCCATGAACTCAGCACTTTTCTGAGAAACATAGCTTCATGAAACATTTATGTTAAGTGTTTATCAATATTGATTATTATGAGAAAAATCGGATAAGGAGGAATATGATCCCCCAAACGTATACATCAGGATTTTCCCCTTCATTGAATACACGTTAACAGACTGAAGTCTAGTTGTTCACTAATCACAAGTTAGGGGCATATATGTGGGTGGTATAACTCCAACAGTTCCGAAATTTCGACACCCTTGTACTGAGGAGACTAATATTACTGTAAATAACATGCTATACATACCTGATGATGTCTGACCATAAGCAAACACAGTTGCGTTAAAGCCATCTACTACTCGATCCACCAAAGGTTGAACAGAAGTGTTATACACGTGTACATTTGTTGAATTAACACCAAACACATGATCTAAAAAAGTATAAATTTTGTTATTAAGCCAACAGTGTCAATAAACAAGCAATGTAATATAAGTCTTGAACAACATATACTTATATTTTTTAAGTTAATATATGGACACTATTTTCTTAGTTATAAAAACGCCAGTATTAAATTAAAATTAACAGAAAGGTAATTATGTAGCCATAAACAGGCAAACTTAAATAATACATTACAGAGCACACAATGTTTCTACAATCTTGTTGATTTTGTATGTGAAAAAACATGATGAATTGATTGAACTAAGAAATCAAAACATGTCCATGAAGAGATGAAAGGAGAGATAAAACTACTATTGTAAAAAAAAGATTTTGCAACTACACTTATTTTTAAATTAGAAAACCCATTTCTACAATAGGAATTTGGAAAAGTAGTGATAATTAGGTTATTTCTAAAATTTTAGAGTAGGTGACTCACTAAACTCAAGTAATTAAATACAAGTTCTCAATTCGAATTCTGATTATATCTCAGCATTATATGAAGGCATTGAAACAAGTCTTTCTATTGGGGTTTAGTCATGTAAATTATCTGTAGTTGAAGGAAAAATCTTCATTCGCCCAATATTTCTGTCTCTTAGAATAATTACGATTATCCGGAAATTAATATTTATTTAAAATTTTTCATAATTTGTTCATAAATGGAGAACCGATCATAATTTTCCAATGTAATATAGTTATAAAATAAAAATATATGAACATGCATATATATTAACTACAATACATTAAAAGAATAAAAAAAAGGTAGGTATGCATACCGAAGCAATATGAAACACTTCGAGACTTTTCGGTTGATGGATCAATTTCAAAAATTGTGTTAGGTGATGTATCCCAATAAATACATTTTCCTTTGGCTATTTCTTTATCTATTAAAGGCCGCAATTTAATAGCCACCTTAATTTTCGTCATATTGCAAACGTTAGAAATATGAATTGAAGTTAACTTGTCATAAAATATAACAATTCATCTGAAACGTATAAGTCAAATGACATCTATTTCTACTACATAATCATTTTACACTAATACTGTCACACCGACTAATTTCAAACTGGCTAACACTTCACAGATGCTATAACTATGAGTCAAAGATAAAATTTGGTATAAAACAAAGAGATATATAAACATCATAGAGAGGCTATGAGGACGTTACAGCGCCCTGGGTGGCAGCAACTAACAACAGAGACCATCACAATGTCTACGGTCAAGACCTTTGACAATATGTACTGTGTTTATATGACTGAGTTGGATAATCCTGTATTTTTGTGATTAAATTTTTTTTTCATTCGAAATCATGCCAAATGTGTGTTCAGCGTACAATTGTACTAATCGTAGTTCAAAAACAACTGGAATATCGTATTTTAAGTAAATATCATATTTTCACTTTTGACAGCACGTGTTTGTACCTTCGATATTTACCAAATTTCTAATCTTCATGGTGCTCTAGAATGCAAAGCCAACACTCTTTTTATGAAAGTAGTTCTCTGTACTGTAATTAAGCTAGTCCAAATTTTTTCAGACTCTTTTTTTAAAAAAAACAACGAGCTTACAAAACGATGCGTAATCAATATGAAACGTGACAAGTTGTACCCTTCTCGTTTTAGTTGCCTATGCTCTGTTCATTTTGAAGACATATTTATGTATGTATCAGGAGAGAAGGCTACTCCTGGCTAAAGCCATTCCAACAATATTTTCATTCCCGGACCATTTACAAAAACCAAAAATCAGCCAATTAAGTTCGAAGAAGACGACCAATCATCCATGAATCTGTTTCGCTTGAGGTTAACCCGTCATAAAATCAAGGAGGTAAAACAGTCTATCATTATTTTTTGTAATAGAGACAGCCACTTTTATTAGTAATCAAAGTATTTTTAATCCAAATTATAGCTCAATAATAGTTTGTTTTTAATATATTTAGTTGAGGCAGAGAACCACAGTGTTTATAAAGACCGCTCGTATTGTTTGCCTATCCCAAAAAAACTAAAGCAGATTTTTGATTCATTACAAGAAAGAAATGAGAAATTGAGGAAGCAAGTTTAGCATGTAAAACAAGGTATGTCGAGGAAGTGTAAACAAGATGTAACATGAAAAATTGGTAGCAGGTTTGTATAAGAAACTTCAGGACTCTGAAACTGAGTTGCTAGGTTGTGATAGAAGTAGTGAAATTTTAAACAAACTTGTTTCATTAAATGCCAAGGGCATTTGGTAGATTGTGCAGGACAGTTAATTAAGTGGAATTTACAAGAATAGGAAGGTTTGCATGTAGCTAACAAAATGAGAAGGTTACATATTCAGGATGAGTCACAGAAAATTAAGATAGCTTTGGCTGCACAAACAATTAGTAATTCTGTAGCTGATGGAATGATTTTTTGTAGATATTTAGGTTTAGCAGAGTTTAAGGATTGTGAGGGCAACATAAAGTTTATAAAAACAGTTGATACAGCATTTGATCTATTAAATCCATGCAATCTAATAAATAAGGGCCCAAAGACACCAGTGTTTAGGGGCAATAAAGTAACTGTTGGCAGCACTATAGAAAAGTCTATTAAATATTTTATGAGTTAAAGGCTATGTGATGGTAATTTACTTTACTTGTCAGGGAGGAAAACGTGTTTATGTGGAATTATTTTAGATCTTGTGGGTTTAAGGCAACTTTCAGAAATGTACATGTGGAATGATTCCCCAGTTTTAAAATCTATATTAACCAGAAGAATGAGTCAAGATCACTTAGAACTGTTCTTTTCTTGTATACGTAGGAGTGGGGGAGACAGAAACAATCCAAATGCTTTTCAATTTAGGTCAGCATATATATTGATTACACAGATAGAACCTTCCAAAAATGCTAATTCTACTAATGGGGACGTTGATTCACTAATTGTACCTATTTTAAGAAATGTATTTAAACCTCAGTCTACTAAAAATTTTGATAATGATTGTCCCTCATTATGAAGGCTTAACATTGTATTCTGAAAAGGTGGTAGAATACATTTTTGGAAGTGTTGTTGGGCAAGTGAGTAGAAAGCTGAAATGTTTAGGTTGTTTGGAAGCTCTACTTACTCGTCACACTGAAGGAAAAACAGGGTTAATAGCAATCAAAGATTTTAAAGATAGTCTATACAATCCTTATAAAGATGTGGTAAAGTTATTTCAATTGGTAGGAAGTGTGTTGAAAAATAATGAAATTATTGTTGGGAAATAGTCAGATTTTATTTTCAGAGTTTGAACACCTTATGGTTTCAACTGAATTTGGAGAGGAATCCCATTATTCAGTTTTAATAAAAATGTTATTAAAATGTTACTTTAATTGCAGATTGCATCATTTATGCAAATCTAAAGCTGTGTCTGAAAGAGGAAAACAGGTTAGGTAAATGTATACTAAGTTAATATTGTTTAAAGGGCAAGCCATAAGGTAACCAGATTTCAAAATAGTCAAAACATCAATAATTTAATTAACTTATTTTGTTTCAGATATAGAGAACCAGCTGGTCTTGTTCCATATTATTGTCTAATCAACTTCTTAGTTTCCTCAGGTTCGAATGGTATCTTCATTCCAAACCATCACATCTTTCTGTCCTACTTGGTGCAGGTTTTGTAGGGTTTTCTGCACCCTAGGTGAATGCCACTGGCAGCTGAGGGTCCCTGTAACCAACCATATCCTTACATTCCCAAACTCTGCTTCAAATTATTGTGCTGTTTTTTAAATACTTCTGTTATATTGCAATTGGCAAAATAAAATTTTCAATTCAACTATACTATATATGTGTTATATCATTTAACCTTGATCCCTATCAACTTAAAACTATATTTAATGTCAGTATAGATGCATTTAGATATTATTTGCGCAATGTACAATAATATGATTGGAAAAATATTAAAATTATAGATATTGGGTGTAATCTTTATTATAAACTGATAAGTGAGATGCTTCATAGCTCATCTAATAATACGGCCATTAATATCAGAAATGACTGATTTAAAACAAAAATTATAAATGAACTATTATAAAGTTTCCTGCTCATTAACTGTCAAAGTTTGCATGTTGTATTGAGCATTGCGATGATGTTTATGAGTCCCTATTCGTGTTAACTTTAATTTCGGCACTTTCCTTGTGTGACATAACAGAAATAATTTCCATTTATAAGTGATGTGTTATATATATTGTGTAATGAAACGCTTTCTAGCTGGTTTCCGTTCATTTGTAACTTTAATACATGTGTATATATAGCTTTTAAATCTTTATTTACGAGATACGCTTCCTGCGCGTATTCGTAAGTCCACCTCAATTCAATGCTAGCAGTCGACAGGACACGCTCACCTTACCATCCAAAAAATGGCGACTGAGCTTTCAATTTGCTTCAAATATGGCGGCGCCTTGTCCAGTCTTTGTTGTTGGTATAAGATCAATTCATCGTACAGCCCTTGACTTATTTTCCAAAAAAGAATTTAGTAATTTGCATTCTGCTAATATAGTACAGAAAAAATATTAAAATAATTTGATATCATTTGTAATTATTTCTGAAAGTTTGTAATGTTTTTACAATGTACAAAACCATAATACATTTGAGGTTTGTGAACTTGGAGTAATTTTTCATAATACACTTTGTGAATAATTTTTGTTCTATTTATTGGAAGTATAAGTAAAATTGTTGCTATGTAATGTAGAAATAGATTAATTTATAAAAACAATGTGTCAGCTCTAGTGTTTTGTATTTTTCGTTTAGTTTTCATGTAAACGTGAAATAATCAAGTACGACAATGGTGACGAGGATAATTTCATGCCACAGTTAGTCAGGGTCCAAGACTTGGTGGCAAAGGAAATTGGGAATTTCACCTTCAACAGCTCGAGTTGGTTTCCGCTGCTAATGACATAACAGATAACAGGCGGAAAAAATTGTTCTTCTTGGTCCTTGTCGTTTACTGATGCTTCGTTTGCAGACATGGTTAAGAAAGAAGCTAACCATTTCCATCTGTATTGGCTTTTGAGAAAATAAATCAGAAGCCCGAGGAAACAAATCTTGCTGAGAAAAATGTTTAGCCGAGCGAAACGAATTTTAAGATATACAAGATCAATTGCGAGACCAGTTCTTCACCGGAAAAAAAATTCTTATAGAAGGCAACGCGACTCCAGTAGCCTGTCCCTAAATTTGAAACCACTATCGAGACGGTATGTTCCGGAAGAAAAAGATCAAAGAAGACATGGAAGCAAAAACTTCTGTGGTGTGCAAGTAGAATAGGACAAATGATAAACACAGTTGGCCAACAAAGTATTCTAATTCACCCACAATTGAAAATATTAGGAATATAGATGGGGAGAAACTATGTGTGGTGCTACCTTATTATGGAAAATCAGCAATAAATTAAGATTATTCATTAGTTTTGGCTTTGCGGCTACTTTTACTATGACTAATAAACTGAATAAATTTATAAGAAAGGGCAAAGACGATTTGGAAAATTATTCACAACATGACGTGATTTACAAAATTAATTGCGGTGCGCCCAACTGTCAAAAAAGTTATATAGGTCAAACGAAGCGTGCGTTGTGAACTAGACTTAAGGAACATTCGAAAATCTACAAAATGACGATCCATAATGTAATGTAACACGTATAAAATTTCAGATAAATTAAGTTAACATTTTGTGTAAAATTCTGTAGAGAACAGTCCTGAGGTATTCGCAAGGCAGGCACCATTCCGTGGAAAAACCAGACAAGACAAACAAAACAATAACTTGTAGCCTGACGGGTGTAGTCTTTGTCTCAAAGGTATTTGCGTCTCACCGAAAAAAAACCAGTTCCCCAGGATTGCTAGGATGGCCCCTCCTAAAATTTGAATTTTTGGAGAGGAAGGGTAGGAACGCCAACCCCATTGGAGGACCTGGGAAAAATAGAAAGAGCAGGGAAACGAACCACGTTTGAGGAGAGGTTAGTTTTTGAGGTAGAAAGGACCTCGTAGATGTATTCAAAAAGTTGAGTCGGAGGTGAGAGAACGGCACGACTGACTGGCTTCGATTCAGAGCTAAGAGGAGAACCGGTCTGCCTGCAAGGACAAGGAAACTACACCAAAATTCGGCTTGCTGGCTGTCTCTATGCTGACCCCGAAGCTGCCTTTGTGTAAAACCCAGGACTGCCGGTCAACAAAGAAACTGGGAAAGACGCATGTACAGTAAGGAAACAAGGCAATAATCTCGCTCTGCTATGTGTATAAACACGTGATACAACCCTGAGGGAAAGTAGATTCTATTTACTAAGTCTCTTGCAATATAATTTCTAATTAAGGCTGAGCTAGGAAAATTAAATTCATTAAATTTAAATTTGTAATCTTATTTTTAGTTTTGTTAAGAATAAAAATTGTTAAAATCTCAAAGTAGATATTTATTGGCGCCCACCCATCTAAACATAACTAATATTTAATATATTTATAAAAAATAATAAAAACCACGTCACAGTAACCACCACACATAGGCTCCAGGAGAAACACGAATTTGACTGGGAAAAGGTTGAAATTCTTGATTTTGAACAAAATTTACACATAAAGAACATATCAGAAATGTTACGCATTAAAACCACTAAGAACATGCTCAATTCGCAAAATGATTCGAGTAATTTAATTTATACTGTAACACGATATTTTCTTAATTTTTTCTCATAATTTATATATATATATAATTTTTATTTTATTGTTTTAATTTAACTGGGTTCATTTACTACTAGTGTTATCTGTAATTCATTTCCCTCTTGTTACTTAAATATTTGAGATACGACGCATCCCGTTACTCTTTGACACTCCAATGCCAACATTAAGTCTGGCAATAATTAGGTGTGGAAAAGGAGTTGAAGTGTTACTTGTTGCCTCTACCATATTGTTCTGATGTAATTTTTGTTATGTTTTGATTTGTGGTATTTGTTTCCATATATATATATATATATATATATATATATTGTAGAAGATCCGGCGTACCTCCGTATTCGAGGATTTAAATGCTTTTTGGGCGCCAGGTATTTTTTAATAAAAATACCAAAAAAGAGGATTTTAATAGCTTTAATCCATTTCAGAACATGAGAAAAATTATCACTACAGGGCGTGGTCTTTCTCCGTCCGCAACTGCCGACACATCCTTCTCCTTTCACTACCCCATGACGACTGCTCGAGTCTCGCCAGACTCCATTGTTGGCCCGAGTTGCGACAATTGCAACTCGCAAGCTGGCCCGCATTGTTGCGTGTAACTTTTCATGTTATATATATATTGTGATAAAAAACGCGGATTTTGTGGTATTGTGGCGTTATGAGGCGCAGTTCGGCCAACAACAATGTCTAGTCGGCTGAAAGATGGTGATTCCCCGCGGGAGACTCCCGCTGAGCGTGTGTAAAAAAACGATGGTGAACCCCCGCGGGAGACTTCCGCCAAACGTGTGTAAAAAATGAGGGCGGGGAACCCCGAAATTTTGTGAAATGAACTGGCGGGGAACCCCGGAATTTTGTAAGGGACCTGAGGCGGGGAGCCCCGGAGTTTTATGAAATAGACCTATGGCGGGGAATTCCCGTCGGAGGATTTAAAAAGGGGAGCCGATGGGTGGCTCAGGATTAGAAGTCAGATGAGTGGAGGTGAGGAAAAACGTGGTCCGAGCAGATGATCAGAATTGAGACGAGATGAGGAGAGGACGGACGTGATCAGAAGTCAGATGAGTTGAGGAGAGGAAAGACGTGGTCCGAGCAGATGAGCAGAAGTCAGACGAGTTGAGGAGAGGATGAACGAGAGCAGATGCTGTGAGAGGAGGGCAGAGACGTTAGATGTTTCGAGGAAGCAGATGAGTTGCGGATCTGGTTCCTTCTACCTTCATCGATAAAAATCCTGCAAGACGCCAGAGACGCGGAAACATTCGTGAGGTGGATGTTTGTAGGCCCAGTAACTGCATACTCCATCTCTCGAGAGACCCAAAATCCCCTGAGATTAAGCTCATGTAATCACTTTAAATTAATCAATGAAAAATAATAAAATTGATTATAATTTGTTCTGTTGATTAATTAATGTTTTATACCCTAAAAAGTATATTACTATATATATATATAATCTGTCGCAATTTCACCGCCCTAGGTTTAATTTCTGTACATTTTCCTCTACATGGAGGTAAACCATGAAGAAGGCATAAAAACATTCCGAAACGAGCAATTTTAAATAATAAAGTCTGTACAAGGCCATCAGTTTGTTTAATTAAAGTGAAGTTGTGTTTTCGTTTCGCTGTTTAGCACGGCAAATTCTCGTATGCGTTCATGAGTCCTACATGGTATTCGTCTCATAAAGTAGGCTACATATCAAAAGTTTGCAGATCGTTGCAATTATCGAAATGAGTTGCTCACGTCCTATATGACCATCGAAACACTACAGTCGAATCTCACTCTGCATAATTTGTTGCAACCTCCCTGGGAAACCCATAGTTTTCATCAATAGTCAACTACTATATACAAGCAATGACTATGAGGCACGTCATGTGGTATTTAGTGAAAGAACGCACAATAAGCTGCCACAACTGAAGACAAAGCTAACAACGATCAACCTTCGCATTTACTCAGTAACAATTTCAGGTAAGTGTAACAGTAGGTAACAAGAAAGGAAAATGATACCTACTTACTTTCAAATGAAAACGACCAGCTCTCATTGGACGCCCTTGGATTCAAGAGTTTCGCTAACTATTGCAACAGACTTCAAAGAAATTAAATCGAAGAGCTCAAGAGAGGGTTTAACAGTTTCCTTAAAAAAACATCTGATCAACTACAAGGGACAGACGGTTTACGTCGAGCTTCAAGACGGTGTGTAACATAATTATCTCAAGTCGCGACACGTACCCCACAACTCGTCGAAGCTGAAATTAACCGATTGCAAGAAACAGGAATCTTCGATCAGGTGAGCACTCTAAATGGACCACACAATTGGTTATAGTCCACAAAAAGGACGGCAGTGTTCGAATATGTGGTGACTATCGCTGGCTATGCTCAGAAGAACTATTTGCCTCAGATTACAGATGAAAGACTGCGTGAATTACTTCAGTGTAACATATCAACAATTCACAGGTTATGGAGAGAGCAGTACCGCTTTCACTGTGAACACGAGTCGAGGACTGTGTCGAGTAACATCTTCCCTACGGAACGCAATCAGCACCGAGTTGTTACCAACGAACCATGGACTACTAGCTAAAGGGCATCAACAAGGCCTGCGCTCTACTTTATGACATCATAATCACTATGGAATATGATGCTCAGCATATCGAAAACACCGAGAACTTCATAGGCATCTTCAAGCAAACAGACGCAAGTTTCGCTTTATGTTTCTGTTGTACAACTACAACATCGGCCTCAGAGTCTCTTCTGGAGAACTGACTCTCATGACCGAGAAATCAGAAGATTCAAAGCACACTGTAATAACTCTTATTAGAATTTTGAACGTAAAGGCTGCACGAAGCAGAAAATAGCTGAGAACCAGAGAGGCAGAAAGAGAAAGCCGCAGAGAGAATTACGCTGTTTGGTGGGGGTATCTTTGGTTATGGTTGCCGGAGGCAACGGATGTATACACGAAAAATTTAATGTATCAAATAATGATTAATAAACATACGCATGAATGAATATAGTCTATTAATGAAGTAAGAAAAGTTTAAACAAACCGATACTAAGTTAAAATTCTTGATTGTTCTGCCACGAGTTATATTAAATTGAACAATATAATAATAACGCCTTAGCGAGAGAGAGAGAGAGGGGGGGAGGGGGGGAGAGAAAGGGTGTGGGAAGGGAAGGAGGCGAGGGAGGGTGTGAGTGAGACGGGAAGAGGGAGAGAGAGTGGCCACCGACACAAATATCAACCATTAATTATTACGAAATTGACCACAAATGGAGGGGGTGAAGAAGTTTAAATTATTACGAAATTGACGGCTGAACGTGAATGGACGGATAAACTATTACAACCTTAACCAAAAAATGATCAGGAACTACGTTCATTTCTGGAACTACTTAACATCGCTGATATTTTGGAGACTCTTCACCGATCACTGGCCAAAGGCAACCTGGACTTGGACTGAGAAAAACAGCAAAGCCTTCTTTGAGGAAAAGCATCGTTTCATCGCAGCCCACCTGCTTCTACACTTGAACCCCAAGAAGGAAAACGTGTGTGTATTGACGTTTCACCAAATTTTGTTGGTGTAGTATTAGCGTATTAGATGGTAGACAAGTCAAAACAATCAATAGCTTTTTCTTCCAAAACACTGAAACCGAACGCCGATAACTCTTTCCAGCCGAAATTTTGGATTGGTTCTTTAAAAAACTACTGGGTATATTCTGTATAAATATTCTTAGAAGAACATAAAATTATACTTTTAAAATTATTTCTTTGCTTACTTTCAAAATACATGCCTAGGTCAAAATGTACCCAGTGCGATTAAAAGGTAAAAAGTTTTGTTACAAGGGCGTTATTTTGTAACATTATCTTTTTAGTTATTGAAACATTTTGTCACGTTTTCTTTACTACAAAGAAATAACAGTACATTAATTGCTACAGTTTTTTCATGTGATACTCAATAAAACAATTTTTTATCGTGGAAGCAGATACCTCTTTTTATACACTTCACTCTTGATTTTGCTTTAACACACTATTTACACCTTTGTTTGTCTTTGTTGTGCACTGGCCAGTGTCCAATTTTATCATATCCTACATCAAGGAAAACATTTCTTTTCCGTGGAGGCGTTGGGGCATATTCTTCAAGAGATGGATGCCCACGCTTTCCACCTTGGAGGAACACATTGTTACATCCTAACGAAAGTTTAGCAATGCCATTGGCTTCTGTTTTAACTGTCGACAATGTCGCCTTTGAAGTAGCCAAGCATTGAGTACACATATGTTTGTAAGATGATAAATAATTATCAAGTAGTACCTCTTGGCCCTGAAGTTAGTTCGATACAAGGCATCTAGAACATCTAATAAGTCCACATGTCCCATAAACTCGTACCTTTTCACAACAGCAGGTCTGATAACTTTTATATATTTTTTGTCGTTCAGTCTTCTTACTGCATCAGTAGGTGGTCCACACGAGCATACGATGACATCACATGAACTGGTTTACTACCAAACCACATGACACAAGTTATTTTGTTTACTTCATCAATTCTAACGTCACAAGAACCTCGCCCTGACGCCTCTAGTTCCTTGTCTGATGTCAGGATGCCCTCAGACATTCTGTTATGGGCGTACAGTGCACATACAATGCCCTGACCAACATAGATTTGAAAGTCATGGAGAATTCCACTGCTATTTGCTATAGTAAATACTTATATTACCCAATTATGTGGCTTGCTCTTCATGAAAAGAACGCCCTTTGAAAGGAGTCATTATTCAAATCCACAGAAAGATGCTCTTCAGATTCAATAATCTTCAGATTTTCTCTTAAAGTAGTGATAAAAAGAAATACTTTGAAAAGTCTGTTGTGGTTCGGGTCACTTTTGGGCAGCATATTCTCATTATTCAAAAATGGAAGATAATTTCGCAGCTTTTCAAATATATTTCTTGACATAACAACTGCTTTAAATCTTACAAGACTTCCCCAATAAAATCGATATAAAGGTACTTTAATTACATTGCTCATTATGTATTCCGAAAAATTTTCTTTCGTGTCGGAATCCTCTTGTAACTCATCATCGGATACATGAAGAATCGCTTCAAGGATTTCTCATCTTTTAATCCAGATACATAGAAGAAATGTAACCTATTTATTTATATAATATTTACGTACGTAAACTAAATTCCACTGATATTGCCCCTATGCTGGCTAAGGAGCCCATTGGGTCATATGGAGCCCAATATTTATAGGATCGTATCACAAAGGATATATCAATTCACTTACTTATATATTGGTATTCATAATCTCCTAGATATGTAATAACATAGTATATTGGGGGGGGGGGGGTTAATAAGCTAAATGAGGGTGATTCTGAAACAGGCAAGTCCCCTTTAATAATTGTATTGGAGGTGATGTAGCATCAGGCCGTAGATGAATTCTATTGCGACGTAATTCACGGCGTCTCTCATTTCCAACCACGCATGTGTTATGCGGTAGAATGTCTGAGACAATGGCGCGCAACCATTCTCTGCCTGTCCAATAACGGACTTTCTCTCCTTGTTGGAATTGAGTAAGAGACTTAGTAAGGGTATTTGCGTACTTCGTTGCATTCTATTGTCTCTTTTCCAGAAAACTGCGTTCTTTCTTTATTCGATATGATGGTTGTTCATGCAATCGTGGTAATTCTGTACGAAGGTAATGTCCAACGAATAACTCAGCTGGACATAACCCATCAACTGTTGGTGTATCTCTTGTGTCCATCAAAACTGTTTAGAGGTTTCTTCCTGATTTCAATGTCATTACCAACAATGTTTTTATCGTGCGAACAGTTCTTTCAACTTGTGCGTTGGATCTCGCATTCAACGGTGCTATTGGGTTGTGACGTAAACCTTTCTGACGCATGTAGTTTTTCAGTGCATAGGAATCAAATGGTGGACCATTGTTGGTGACAAGTTCTTCGGAGATACCAAATATCACGAATATTTTATCAAAAACAGTAATAACATCACTAGATCTTGTAGTTTTCATAGCTATCGCTTCAGGGTACTTGGAGAAGTAGTCGATTTACAGGAAATAATGTTTACCATGTACTGTAAAGAAATCTACAACTGTTTGATTTGGTCGGCTTGGTACTGGTCTCCAAGTGATGCGTTCATTGGGATATGCTGATAGATGTTCTTGACATAAATCACAGCGCTTGACAATATTTTCAATATCAACAGTTAGGCCTGGCTAGTAAACTGCAGCCTTAGCATGTGACTTCATTGAGCTGATTCCACGATGTGACGCGTGTAAAACATCAAGAATATGCCGTCTTTCGGCTAATAGTAGTACTATTCGTTGACCACGGCAGATTAATCCCGATGAGATGTATAATTCTGTTTGAAATGGCCAATAAGAATACAAACTGCAAGGCATTTGTTTCCTTGATAATGGAAAACCATTTTGGATTAACTGCATTAGCTGACAAGTCCTTATCAGCAGCAATTGCTTCTTGAAGGTTTATAAGCCTCAAGTCAGACATTGTTGCTATCGTACAAACATGTAAAGCCTCTTTACCATCAGAGTGTATAATTCTCTGGCGAACTATGCTGAAGTCTTGGCCGTTACACATTCTTGAATCATCCTTTCAAGCGTGAGATCAGTTGTCTTAGAGCTTCACTACAAACGCCATGTATTATCTCGTCTTTCATGTGACGGGTTAGGCCATATTGCGTGTCAAACTCACAGGTTTTAGCAATTGTCTGTAGATGTTGTAGCCACTCTTCAAATTTCTCGCCCTTGGGATGTGAATTTGTATGCAGAGTGTGCTATGTTAGAGTATGGCACGAATGCAGCAGTGAATATGTCTAACACATTCTTCAATTTTTGTGCTGTTCCCTGTTGTGCAGGTTTTTTTTTGGGGGGGGGGGGTTAACAGGCAACATGAGGGTAATCCTGAAACAAGCAATTCCCCTTTAATGGTAGAAAGGGAATTAAAAAGGGGGGATGCGGAAGGTAGCCAAGGGTTGACTAGGGCCCCCGGGGCTAGTTTTAGAATCCTACCTGGTGTTTCACCTAAAGAGATGCAGGGAAAACCCTAGAAAACCTGCATCAGGTAGGTCGAGCATTGGGTACTATTCTTACGGCCTTCCGAATGACGGGAGACCAGTTTGTTGTGTGGTCGAAGTATTCCCGACTTAGGAGGCAGTTGGCCGTCTCATCCAATGGGATCAACAGATAAATCTTGCCTCATGCCCAAGGTCTTCGACCCCAATAAATATATCTCCTAAAATAGGTGAAGGTGTCTCGGCAAGTGAGAACTTTGAAAAAACCAGAGAGAGTACGAGGCATTCCCGCAGTCACTCTGGGGAGAAATGTCTGCGAGAGAAAACTCCCTCAGGCGTCTTGTAGGGTACCCAAGGAATTGTTTCTTTGCTTCAAGAGTATTGAAGCAATTTTTATTTTTTGGGGGGAAAAATGCTACTCGAGGGTTTTCCTGAAACAGGAAACTCCCCCTTTAATTGCATAGGAAGGGAATGGGAAAGGGTAGTTTACAGAACACAAAATAGAGAAAAGAAACTTTTTAACCCTGGATCTTAATTAACACTTTTATCCAAGCAGAAACAATTTGAAATATATATATAAATATGAGGGCCAAATACAAATTAAAAACTGTGTTGAAACATAACGATTTTATTTGATACAGCACAACATTCAGATCCAACAATTCCTGCGACCCGCTCGCTCTCTCATTCTTATCTCTACTGCTCCTACAATCACATTTCTCCCAACCTAACATTTTACAAAAGTGCTACCAACTTCAAATTACAAAAGTATTTATGTTTTCACAATCGGTCATCCTGACCTTAGTTTGTCCTCAAACTAACTTAATGTTAACAATGGAAAACAATTTTTTTTATTCAAATTACAATGTTTATAACTCAAATTATCTAGTAGTTACAATGAAAAACAATTTTACAAATATTAGTTACAATGTTTATATCTAAAAAAATACACATTTCTTAACTCAATACAATTTAATAATTATAATCTTTCAAATATTTTGGTTTCTTGCGTATTCTTTTAGATAGAATTACATCAGATTTTTCCGTTATATGATTTTCTTTCTTTCCTCCAACCTCAGTATTACAAACAATATGCTCTCTTTCGTTTACTTTACGATCTGATACAAAAGTGTCATTTTCATCCGAATCATCCTCACTACGATCATCCAAGTCACTTTCACTATTTCGCCATAATTTTAATTGGCTTACATGTGCAGTTGATACCAAACTTTGCTTCCTGTTATCTCGAAGCCATTTGATTTGATATGTATCGCTAGGTAAAATACCAACTATTACCATAGGTCCACTGTATTTATACTGTAACTTGGTCGATTGCCCGGTAGAGACTGGATTACTTATTTTGAATACAATATCACCAACGTTAAAACTAATACCTTTCAGTCTTTTCTTATCGTAGCTCTTTTTATAATTTTGTTGCGCTTTACAAATGTTATCCCTAATTTCCTCATGAGAATTGACAGGATTCTGATAGATTTCGCAGTTTTCAGTAAGAACTCGCATCTCGCCTTCTTCGAATCGTGGTACATATCCATATAACGCCTCAAATGGACTCCTACCAATCGCTTTTTGAATTGATACATTAATATCACGTTCTAATTGTTTCAAGCTCGTATCCCAATTTTCTTCACTATTCAAAGCTAAATTACATCGCATTCCCGGTAACAGGGTCTCATTAAGTCTTTCGACTAAGCCATTGGCCTGTGGATGGCGACTAGAAATTTTCGTGTGTTTAATCCCATACCTTTTGCAAAACTTATCAAATACCTCTGACGTAAAACATGTGCCTTGATCGGATATAATCCGATTAGGTGCTCCAAATTTATTAACAAAATTTTCAAGTCTTTTAACCGTCACAGTTGCCTTGACATTAGGAACTGCTTCTAATTGCACATATTTAGTGAAATTGTCAATAATTGCAAATACATACTTATTCTTTTTGGGTGTCGTCAAAAAGGGACCTAAGTGGTCGATATTAACAGTGTGAAACGGTCGGTTTCCAGCAGGAATCGGATGTAATTCACCCGCTAGTTTGCCTGTCTTTCGTTTCGATAAAATACATTCCAAGCAATTTGAGACATGACGTTTAATGTAGGAACGCATCTTTGGAAAGTAATAAAATTCACGCATTCTTGACAATGTTTTTTCAACACCAAAATGACTCGACAAGTCATGAAATCGGATAGCAAGTGATTTTCTCATAGATTTAGGCGCAACCAAAACTTCGCGTTCTTTTCCCTTTTCTTCAACTTGTTTGTATAACAAACCATCACGTAATACAAAATTTTCGATCTCCGATTTTTCAGAATTTAACAGTTCCTTCGCACTCCTTTGCAGTAAAGTCACCTTTCGATTAATTACATCATCTGATCTCTGAAACAACAATACCTCATCTTCACGTGTTACAATTTTCAAAATTTCGCCAATTTCATTCAAGTTATCCGCACTATCAACAGGCGCGCGCGATAAAGCGTCAATATGCTTCATCTTCTCTCCCGAATTATGACAGATTTCATTTAAATCAGCCCGATCTCTAGAATTTAAGTGATATGGTTTTCCTGCAAACGGCTTACTTCCTTCTTTCAACTCGATATCCATTGTTACCAAATCAGTACAGCCCAATTCCGAAGAAGTTTTAGCTACACAGTCTCGATACTCATTTAGTAATGCGACTAATTCATTCTTTTGTTGTGAATTTACTGATTCACCAACATTAACCTCATCTAATGTGATTTCTTCTCGCCGCGTCTTCATGGGTTTGAGTTTTTCAATTGAAAAAATGTTCTCACCCAATTTTTCGTCTTCATGTACAACTAAATTTCGTTTGTCTAAGTTCAAAAGTGGCAGCTCAAATTCATGATTGTGTACTCTAACTGATATCAAATTTATCTTACCTACAGCTACTTTCCCTCTCTTGCTAACCCGAATTGGTTCACTCGCCAACTGAAATAAAGTTGGATCAACTTCTTTAAAATTCAGTTCATTTCCTATACGTGTATACGATAAATCTAAAGATTCGGAAAATGGCCTACCCAAAATAACATCAACATTTTGAGCATCATCAGGTACCAGAACAAGATCAATTTTGCGGGGAGTTAAATTTTCAAAACTAAGTTCTTCCGTTATTTTACCAAATGATTCAATCGAACTTTTTCCAAAACCTTCCAGCATCATTGTATCGTACAAAATATTAAACTTATTTCTCAATGCAAATCTAATTTTGACAGTATTCACGGATGCTCCCATATCTACTTGAGCAGTCACATCGACTCCATTTAATTTTACTGTCTTCAAGAATTTTAATAATGAACTTTCGTTTGTTCTTTCGTCAATTACACTAATATTTAATTTTTCTACACTATCAGGTAAACCGTTTTTAACTTTTACCAAACCGCGATTACATCGCTTCGAAATATGTCCTTTCACTCCGCATTTATAACAAGTAACTTCCTTTTTTGGAGCCAAACAATTACGTGCAATATGATCTTTTGAACCACAGTTATAACATTTGCGTTCGAATACACCGTCAGACTTACTCTCGACATGTTGCTCATTCCTCAGGCTCCCCTTCGTTGAGTGGTGTTGACTCGGTCCAGGCTGCGATGACGTAGATTTCTTGTTGATGCGCTCTCTGCGTTGTCTGTCTAACTGCTCGAACCTGACGATATCCTGTAGTATGTAGTCAAGATCAGCATGATCTTTCGCCAACAAAAACTGACCGAGTTCTCTAGACCATAATCCAGAGACAACTTCTGTTTTGATATCTTCGGTTTGCAGATTGAGACCTTGACATAACCATACTTTTTCGTGGAAATATTCACTCGTACTTTCCCTTTGACCTTGTACTCTTCTAACCATTGTTTGCATCTTTTCTATTGTGTTTTGTCTGAAAGTAAATGTTTTGGTGAACGCTCGAATGAAAGTATCATAGTCCTCTAATTCTGAACTTCGAGTTAGTAACCACTTATACGCTGCACCTTTCAAATGCGATTTTGCCACACTATATGCCATGGCGTCTGGCCACGAATGCACCGACTTCGCATTTTTCAATTCTGCCAACCAAGCTGTAGCCTGTTCCGTACTTTCTGTTCCTACAAAATCACGAATAGCACTCTGTGCGTCCGGCACAACACTGTAATTCACAGCCGCAGATTGAGTATGCTGCAATAACTGCGTCATATTTGCTATTAGGTCAACTATTTGATTGTTTGTTACTCCTGCAGCCTCTCCCGTGTTTTGTGCCTCGATTCTCCTTGTCTGGACCTTTTCCTCCAAAACCCTTAGAACTGCACGCTGCGATTCGATTTCTGCCTGCGCCACTGCCATATCGTGTTCATATTTTTCCAGCAACTGAGAATACAATTCTTCCATTATCCTATATTTGCTGAACCAATCACGTCACTTGACACAAATCTGATTTGTCTCTCAGCCAATCAAGTAACTCTACACAAATGTTCTTTACCACTAATTGGTCACGAAGATGGCTACCGTCTAGAAGCTGGTAATCCAAACCCTCACGAAAAAAGCATAACTTTCAGTCGGCCGTTCACTAATGAATGAATCACTGCATTGTCTAGTGCGAAAAGCACACCGAATTTCTATGCATTCAGCACTCCAAGTCCAACTGCGTATTTGCACACATCAGTTCTCTGCGACACAGCACACTGTCTTCTTCTTCTTCTTCTGTGCGTAAAAGCACACCGGATCCCACTTCTGATTTGTGAGGGCCAAATACAAATTAAAAACTGTGTTGAAACATAACGATTTTATTTGATACAGCACAACATTCAGATCCAACAATTCCTGCGACCCGCTCGCTCTCTCATTCTTATCTCTACTGCTCCTACAATGACATTTCTCCCAACCTAACATTTTACAAAAGTGCTACCAACTTCAAATTACAAAAGTATTTATGTTTTCACATATATATATATATATATATATATATATATTTAAAGTTTCTAGCGAGGTTAGAAGATTTTACTTTTGGGATTTCCCTCGTATGTATCCCTACGAAAAAGACTGAAACAGAAGAGACTCCATGATTCAATTAGCTAACAAAGGAAAAAAATGTAATCACAGAAAACAGAAACAGTTTCGGGCAGTTAGTGAACACATTTCATGTCAAATAAACCTTTCTGTTTACTATGCTATTTTTAGGACAAAAAGTTAAATAAAATTAAAAAAACCTTTGCCGTTCATTTCACGTCATTGACACGCCATTATTGTGTGTTAATCGAACTTAATAGTGTTGCGCCAACAATTGAACTCCCCGTTCACCTGTTAAAAATAATATATAAATATTTGTAACAATTTTTTTTCATATTTATAATTCTCATAACATAAGTATACGACCTCGTGATATATCGATATAATCGGAATAAAATTTTTTCCAGCCAATGTAATTTCCTCTAGTGATGGGATAAAGCAACGACCCCTTGGTAACGTGTTACTCGGTAACAATTATTACGAAATAACGTGTTACAGTGATACGTTCTTAACTAATCCCATTATAATCGCGCTTGCTTTAAATTGGCCGACACGTACGTATATAATTATTTTTATTGTTACAAGAAACATATTTTGGCCTTTGTTTAATCATCACAATATAAAATCATACCTTCAAGCTAACCAAGAAAAATGAAACTAACAAGGATAAAAATAATTCTTGGTGCAACATAAACAAATTACGTTTGAAGCTTTTAATACAAAAAAACAATACTAATGATAACAATACTAATAAAATAGTCAAGAAAATCTTCATTACTTATACAGACGTTTTAAAGTGAAAAAATATTCAAAATTTATAACTAAATTATATACTGTAAAATATAAAGTAACGATAGAAAAATTAAAACTAAAAACGCACAAATATTTATAAGATGACTAAAACATCGAGATTTATAAGTTTATAAAATATATAAGTTAAGATAAATAAATCGATTTGGCGAATCACTAGTCATTAGAGTTCTGGTTCAGAAACAGTAGGTGGGAGATAGACGTTCTGTGGTAATTTATTATTCTCCCAGCGGTAAAAAAAATATCATACACATGGAACTGGCGAAGTCAAAACTATTTTTTTTCTATTATTTACCCAATATTGGGATTCACAAGTTAGTGTTTCTCGTCGGTTTAGACATGGTTCCTCGAGGTAACTGTCCAATTCGCTGATTGCTTTAGACTCGTTCCTTTTGGCGATGTTTTGCTGATCAATTGATCAAAGTCACCCCAAACAGATATTTTCTTGTTTCTGTGTTTGTATGATCTATCGATAAATTTTCCCACACTATATAACATCCACTAAGTCACTTATGAATTAATTATTTACAAAGAAATATTACTGGATGTATGTTAACAAAGAAATTAATAATACGCTACCTTTCATCAACAATCTGAGGGCTTCAACATGTATTTATTCTAACGTCAACGAAAGTTAATCAGAACAACAGTCAACTTAGAAATAACATTTAACAATAAATATTTAGAACATAATAATAACAATATCACTTCGTCTAGTTCGAACATATGAACATCTTCGGGTGCAATTATATATTATCTATACCAAAAAATAAAATTGAAGTGTCTGTCTGAATTTTTGTCTCGTATAGGCTCCGAAACGGTTCAACAGATTTCGATGAAAGTTTAAGGGTTTAAAAACAGGAGTTTTAACTTAAATATTCGTGCATGTTTCATTTTGATGCATTGCAGAGAATATTAATATAATATATATATATAAATATTAATATAAAACATTATACCAGAAAGGAATCGTGGCATACGCGCATCCAAAACTCCAAAATTGAATGCGGTTTGCCTATACACTTGATCTATTTATGCTCCAAAACGGCTTAATGGATTTCAATGAAAATTTCAGGGATTGAAACAGGAATTTTAACTTAAATTTTCTTGTATGTTTCATTTCCATATCTTGTAGAGCTAAGAAGATATTAATACATATATTTATGATTGCATTGAATTGGCGCGCGAAAGCTGGTGTGAAAACCAACTGCGAGTTATAAATCTTATTAGGCATTCGTATATTATTTACCAGACTTGCTGTGTTATTATAAACTAATTTTGGCACAATGAGAGAGGCGAGTATTCTTACTCCATTTATTTTTGCATCAGGATTTGCACCGTAATTAACCTAACGTTGGCTGATAGCTAACGCCCTGAGAAATAATAAACTTACTTTGATTGTCGATACTATGTGAACGTAATTGGTTTTATTTGTCGCGCCATGTAAATTTTAATGTTTAGTAATTGCTCATTTTTAAAAGCAAATAAAATAAATATAATTTATCTCAATAAATATAATTGTAGTTTCTGTCTGCATGTATTCAACTTCATAAAAATTCTGTACCTGTTGTTTCGTTTTTAGGGTAAAGTAAAAAGAGACATTTGTCCAAGTTCCACGTGAAGAAGCCGCGGGCATAGCTAGTCTTAAATAATTTAGATCATACTTCCTTATAACGTTTTGCATGTGTTCAACGCACAGACATTGCGACGTGATTCGAAATAATTTTTTATAATTTGCATCTGAAGAGGTTCCAATGTTCAACGATACGTGGCGGTATAATTATTATTAAGTTGTAACACTGACGGCTCGTGAGTATTTAAAGTTATGTGCTACATTACTCCACGTAACCATTTTTACGATGATAATTCCCCTTACGTAAGATATCAATAATGTTACAATATTTCCAGTGTTGATAATACTCCACAATATGCAACATTTCTATTTATGTTTACATAACGTGGAATGGAAACGATTTTTAAAGTTGTAAAAATATAAACTCAAATTTGCGCAAATTCCTAACACTTCTTACGCATTTTAAATAAGGAAAGTTAGTTTTAGGAACAAGCCACACATTATAACAATATTGTATGGATGGTCGTGCGGTAATTATCTCAAATTTATGAATGTCCTCGAAATGCCGTCCCGTTAAATGTTTTTTCTTTAACATAATATTTGATTAAATCAAATAAACCACAAAAATTCCATAAACAGAAATATTTTCGTTAATTTGTCGAAAACACTTAAAATGTATCAACTCTGTTTACCGCGCACGCGTCCGGTAGTGTATTTTTTCTAGCTCATATAATTGTATCGATATATCGAATAATCTAAATCCAGTGTAATAGATAATAGATACGCGTGATTAAATTGTAAATAAAATTCATCTGTTTCTTGGAAATTTCTGTGTGTGGGTGGCGAAACTCGAACAAAAGACCCAACCCCTTTCCGTTTTGAAAGTGGGAGGTCTCAGGGCACATTCCATGGACAATAGATTGACTCTTCTTTTGTAACGAGAGCAGCCCATTGAGAAAAGGTACCGTCTAAAGAAAATCGAGTTGCTACCGGGAGTGGGCGTAGCTAATTTGGAGGGCCGGCCGGAAGAACGGAAGGTCCATCAAGAATCTGGAATGCTACGGATAAATGCCTTAAATATGCAGCATTTACGCACTCCAAGATAAAGAATATTCTATTGGCTGCAAGCCAATGGGAGGCTTTGGTGGACAACGTCTGATTGCTGGCCACCGTTTCGAGTTCCAGTACAATTTATACATTCTTGGAATATTCCAGAAACAGAACAAAGTTCCTTAGATCTCGTCGTTGGTTCGATGTGAAGTACTCCTGCAGTTCCAGTCGTCTCAGTGTAATTCCGCTTCGTGGTCGGATCGTGTTAGGTCATCATTCTCCCCTTGAACGTTTCTAATTTTGGAAAGAGCACGCAACCAATTAGATTGTTAGATTGGGAAGGAATATCTTGACGGAAGTTAAGTAATTCTGCATAATAACTAGAGATGGTAGAAGAATAGTAGTCATAAAGAGTAGAATAGCACAGGCATGGAAGGCTTTCGCGATGAAGAGGAATTTACTTACGAGTAATATAAGTGTGTACATTAGGAAATCGTTGTTAAAAATGTTTGTATGGAGGGTGACATTATATGGGTGCAAAACGTGGACGATAGGAGTTGCAGAAAAGAAAAGAAGCTTTGAAATGTGGTGCTACAGGAGAATGCTGAAAATCAAACGAGTGGATAGAATAACTAACGAGAAAGTTCTATGTGGAGTAGGGTAAGAGAGAACAAATTGGAGGACGTTGACCAAGGGAAGGGATAGACTAACAGAAATCGTTTTGAGACATGAGGGTCTTGCAAAATTAGCATTAGAGGGAAGTTTGTGGGGTAAGAAATGTTGTAGATAGCCAAATAAATAAAACAAAAAAATTAAATAACAGTCGCAAGCGATTTTCATGAGCCAGTGCGAGATGAAGATAATTTTACCGAAAGTTTGTGTAACATTCACACACATTGAATGTAAACGAAGTAACTCGGCGACCATAATGGACCAAAGGCTATCCTATAAGGAACTTATCTATATCAATAAATAAAATTGAAGTGTATATCTGGAAGATTGTCTGAAATAGGCTCCGAAACGTCTCAACGGATTTCAGGACAATTTGGTGGTTCAGAAGATAATAATGTAAATATTTATAAATACATTGAATTGGCGCACGAAAGTCGGCGTGAAAACCAACTGCGAGTGGGACATTCCATGTCAAATCACCTAAAAACAACTTATGGCAAGTGGTGGTTGGTGCATATATGCTCATGAGGTACAGCGCATAAATTAATTTAAGAGGAACTATTTTCATTTTAAGAACCTTTACAATAATTGAGTAATTAACAGTGAGAATTTCTGCTTGGCATTGTCCGGTGAGCTCGCTACCGCTAAAGCAGCCAATGGCCATGGTGGAGCTACAGAGCCCGAGACCAGAAATACGCATTGCGCAGCACTCGGTTTCAAACCCCAGTGCATCAGCAAACTCCCGCTCAGCGAAATAAAAAAATTGAAACCATTCATGAATTAAAAGTCTTATTTTAAAGTAGTTAATATTTAGGATATTCCATGTGAATTTAAGTTTAATAGGTTTTAAAGAAATGTGAACATGTTAACAACTCATGTTACGGGTCGAATAAAATTTTTGACAGGAGATGACTAGGGCTATTTTAGCTCAAAGCTGAGTTTAAATCATATGATTTGCTGAAATGAAATATACTGCAGATATTTTAGTAACGATATTTTATTACATTAAAATACCTATCACAGTTTATATTTTATAAAAGAAAATAGTATTCGTATGTTGAACGTAATGTGTTTTCAAAAAAATCATAATCAAATAATATTTTAATAAAAAATTATTCAACGGACGGCATTTCGAGGACTACCTCACGACTCTGCATATAAATACCGCTTTCAAGTGTGAGTTGGTACTAAACATAACTACATTTCAATAAGTACGAAGGAAAAATACTTTAGAATTACAAATGTTTATTAAATTGGCATTTAATTATTCCACCTTTAAAACTACACACTATCGAAAACTAATTGGACAGAATTAGAAATGAAACATATTACGGGTGAATTCACGTGCCGCAGTGTTGGTAACACTGTCGCTATTCTTGGGGTTAATAGTTCTTGTGGTTTAAACCCTGTTGCATTGCTTTGTTTTTTCTCTCGTTATCACGTGTTATTTTAATTAGTGTTATTTATCTGAGGTGAGTGGTGGCTCTGTACTTTTAAAGATGAATGCTGTTGACAGTTTATTGAAAAAGTCGTTTTCCTTAGGCTAGGTTTACACGGGCAGTGATGACTGCCAGAAAACGAGGGGCAGTGATGTCAGTGGCGTGTCAACATACGTCAGTGCTGCACTGACAACTGCCTATACATCGCTGACACGAGAGCACTGCCTCACTTTTCTTGGAGCGTGTCAACAGTATGTCAGTCATGACTGACGTTCCCCCTCCACCGACCTAGACGCTGCCCTCATGGGAGGCCAGTTAGTGGCAGTTACGGATGTCAATTATCGATTGTGAACGGTGAGGCAGGGCTGACTATCGATTGCGCAATGGAAAACAGTTTGTATTTTTCATTTTCAATACGCGTGCAGTTTGTTATAGTGTGCGATTGGAGTAAGTGAATCTTTGTTGTGAACAGCGGCTAGAATTTTGGTTCAGAAGCATTTAGGATAGAGTTCGTTTGTTGCACCTAATCGCCTATAAATTTTTAGGTTAACTTTCCAAAAATAATTATTGTCCACCCTCCAACGGCACAAACTTTAACTAGAAAAAAAATACGCAAAATAATGATGTATAGCTATAAACATTCTACTATCACACGTAATGAAAAATAATTCATTTCGTTTTGTTCAGTAATTGACACCTTCAAGGGGAATAAAACAAGTAATAGAAACCGAGCCAATTAAACAATGAAAACCAGCTTCAAAGTACATGTGCTGTTTTTATTATTGCTTGATTTCTGTAGTAATAATATAAAGCAATATTACTAAACAACTGTTTTCATTTTTATGTATCTATAGTCAGTAGCGTAATACTGAGTTTGACTTTTTCGTGAGAATTCAGGAACCCCTCCTCGTCACGTCTATTCTATCACTAATACAAAGTGATTAGTTCCTGTTTATGGACATTATGCGTACGCGAAAACACAAAGGGGAAAAATATTCAACTTGATATAAACAATATATCGACTCTATGCAACATCAACAATCCAACCGGTCGTAGTTGCCAAAAAATAGCAGAGAAGTATAAACATGCATCAGAGTTCTCTGCCCGTTCTGTAGTGAGGGCAGCACTTGCACAGAATTGTCAGTGAAGAAGTGGGCTGTTATCTGCCTAAGATGTGAACGGAAGGCAGTGCATAGCCAACCCAACTTCGACGAACATCACTGCCCGTGTAAACCTAGCTTTAAGAAGCATTCAAGAGAAGTTAAAAATTAAGGAACTGGCCAGGTCTATGCCTGACGTTAATATAAAAAAATGCAAAAGGAGGCGGGAATAGAGAATACACAAGACGCTTTCATAGAAAAATTTATGACTGTAACTCGATTTGTGGTTTTCCTTGCTTTCCTTGTCTTAGGCTAGGTTTACACGGGCAGTGATGTCAGTGGCGTGTCAACATACCTCAGCGCTGCACTGACAACTGCCAATCCATCGCTGACACGAGAGCACTGCCTCACTTTTCTTGGAGCGTGTCAACAGTATGTCAGTCATGACTGACGTTCCCCCTCCACCGACCTAGACGCTGCCCTCATGGGAGGCCAGTTAGTGGCAGTTACGGTTGTCAATTATCGATTGTGAACGGTGAGGCAGGGTTGACTATCGATTGCGCAATGGTAAACAGTTTGTATTTTGCATTTTCAATACGCGTGCAGTTTGGTTTAGTGTGCGATTGGAGTAAGTGAATATTTATTGTGAACAGCGGCGAGAATTTTGGTTCAGAAAGCATTTAGGATAGAGTCCGTTGTTGCACCTTATCGCCTATAAATTCTTATGTTAACTTTCCAAAAATAATTATTGTCCACCCTCCAACGGCACAAACTTTAATGGAAAAAGAAATACGCAAAATAATGAAGTATAGCTATAAACATACTACTATCACACGAAATGAAAAATAATTCATTTCGTTTTGTCCAGTAATTGACAACTTTAAGGGGAATAAAACAACAAGTAATAGAAACCGACCTAATTAAACACTGAAAATAAGCTTCAAAGTACAGGCGCTGTTTTTATTATTGCTTGATTTCTGTAGTAATAATATAAATCAATATTACTAAACAACTGTTTTCATTTTTATCTATATATAGTACAATAGCGTAATATTGAATTTGACTTTTTCAGGAACATTTCCTCGTTACGTCTATTCTATCACTTATGGACATTATGCGTACGCGAAAAAACAAAGGGGAAAAATATTCAACTTGATATAAACAATATATCGACACTATGCAACATTAACATTCCAACCGGTCGTAGTTGCCAAAAAATAGCAGAGAAGTATAAACATGCACCAGAGTTCTCTGCCCGTTCTGTAGTGAAGGCAGCACTTGCATAGAATTGTTAGTGAAGAAGTGGACAGTTATCTGCCCAAGATGTAAACGGTGGGCAGTGCACAGCCAACCCAACTTCGACGAACATCACTGCCCGTGTAAACCTAGCTTTATTTTTGGCAACAACGACGCATTCAGTAAGACAGGCCCGTGTTAAAGATGTTGCCCATCTCACTTCATTAATAAAAGCACACAGTGCAAATAAGAGACACATTACTAACGGTTTAGATCTTTCCATGCTTGGCTCCGTTAATATTGCAACAAAACTAAGTAGAGCCTATCAAGACAATATTATTAAGCACAATAATCAAGTAGAAAAAAGTAGGCACATATTATCTAGAATGCTTGACTGCATATAATTTTGTGGCGCCTTTGAACAGCGACAATCTGAAGATTCTGTTAATCCTGCCTGGCGTGTTCTTAGGACTCGTAGATTTTGTTGGCAGCATTGATACTGTTGTAAAAGAACACATGAAAAGTAATCATATTTTCAAGGCAACTTCCAAAACAATTCAGAACGAACTGTTGGACTGTATGCTCGAGGTTTGTCGTGAAGAAATTGTGGCAGGAATAAATAAATCTGAATATGTGGCAGTTAGGCAACAGACGTTTCGGAAGACTCAGTTAGTTTTAGTGTTCAGATATGCAGCAAATGGTACTCCACAAGAACGGCTCTGGGGATTTTTTAATCCTGGAGGATAAACTGCGGATATCCTCTCAAAATGTATATTGAATGAGTTGGATAGAATTTTAAAAGATAAGAGTAAATTGATGGCTGTTATGAGTGGCGAGTCTCGTGGCGTCCAGGAGAAAATAAAGCGCATTACGTACATTGTTACGCGCATCAACTAAATCTTGTGATGGAACTTGCCACATCTCAGAATCGGATGCACGTATATTTTTCAGCACTATATCAGCTTTTCCAGCATATTTCTCTCGATCTCCACAAAGAGTAGTTTATCAACTAGATGGAATTTTAAATCAAGAATAGTTAATGTGATTTATGAAAACAAAGACGCTCTCATTGACTGCTTTCTGGAACTGGAAGAAACTCTTTCAACAAATAATGCTATTCAAGGAGCTCGTGGACTTCGACTTATTTGGAAGATCCTGAATTTTGCTATTTGGCTTTGTTTCTTCCACAAAGTTATGCCGCATATTGACAATTTGTACAACCAGTTGCAAGCTAGAAATGCTGATATAATTACTGTAAAAATAATGTATTAACAATGGTTCCGGCATTCAACAATATTAGGTGCTCTATTGATTGCAGTGACAACAATATAAGTTGAGAACTCCTGCCAAACGGTAAAGAAATTCGTCTATCACGAACGACGCAAAGGAAGTATGTAACCGTATCTCACAAGAGCTCGATACTGTTTCCAGTCTTTGGACCACTTGAGTTGTGAAAAGCTACTAAATAGTGAAAACTCTGTAGAGTACTAAAAACATATCCCGGACAATTATCTGGACCAAGTTGTAAAATCATACCTGTTGCTTGATCAAAAAAGACTAAAAATAGAGTTAGATGTTTTGTATTCTCGGCGTGACTTCCGAAATACCGTAGGCTCGGTTGCACTGCTACGACTTATTACAAGCCAAAATTTAGCTGCAGATACTGTTTTTTTTTTTAAATTAACAAACTTCTGAATATTCTGTTAACGACACCTATGACGACAAGTGAACCTGAGAGGTGCTTCTCAACCCTGGAAAGAATAAAAACTTTTTTGAGGAATTCTATGACTCAAGATCGTCTGACAGGCCTAGCAATAGAAAAGAGATTAATCCTACAAACGGAAGGATGTAACATGAAGGTAATTGAGAAGTTCGCCAGCAGGAAAGAAAGAAGAATGGACTTTCATTTCAGACATTAAGGTGAGTAATTATTGCTAGTAGTATTATTATTAGTATTTTCCATAGCTATCCTTGTAAAATTTCTTGCTGTTGTTTAATGTAGCACATAACTTTAAAAACTCACGACCCTCATGTAGCCTGTTAGCCAAAAAAAAAAAAAAAAAGGATCACCCTCATGGGATGGGCGCTGCGGGAGTTTTCTCGCAGGCGCTTCAGCCCAGAGTGACTGTGGGGCTCACCTGATCATGTCGGGAATGCCTCGCACTCTCTCTGGGTACTTTTTATCAAAGTTCTCATATGCCGAGACACCTTCACCTATTTTAGGAGGTATATGTACCGGGGTCAAAGACCTTGGGCATATGGCATGAGCTGTCCACTGATCCCATTGGATCAGTCGGCCAACTGCCTCCTGAAACTGGTGGAGACACGGAGAAGGAAATGCTACTACCCCACAGTATACTCGTCTCCCGTCATTCGGAAGTGCGTGAGAATAGTACCCAATGCCTGACCAACCTGATGCAGGTTTTCTAGAGCCCGGGGGCTCTACCTTCCACATCCCTCCTTTTCAATTCCCTTTCTATGCTATTAAAGGGGAGTTGCCTGTTTCAGGATCACCCACATGTAACCTATTAACCTCCCCCCCCCCCAAAAAAAATTAAATTTTATCCATTACTGTCTGGTAAAGCAAACAAATTCCCTATCCCTATTCATACAAATCCTTTCAAAGGAACCACTTGCAGAATGAAACTACTACTACTCACTGAAGAAACCCAAAATTGATCATGTGATATAGCATTGTTTTTTTGTCTGAAAATAATTTCTAATCAATCTGAATGAGATCCTAATTGTTCATATAGCTGCCTCTATAGGACAAGGAGAAATTTAGTAAGCTGGAGAACAACAGGGTTTCATTACTTTTCAAATTGGAGTAAATTGCTACTTCATTCTTATTCAGCTGTCTTCAGAACAATTTATTATGTCGTGAATGTCATTCAGAAAATCTAAATTGTTTGTTTAGGTTTCCTTTTCTTTCTGATTTCTTGCACCTACTTATTTGCTTGCTTTGTATCTTTACTTTAGTTTTATCTTCTGTTTTTCCACTTTCTCACTCAATGGAAGTCCTGAAAAATCTGTATAGTAAAGTGTTTACTTAATTATCTAGGTTCCAAGAAACAGGATGAAATTACACAGATGTATTTTTAACATACATTTTGTTTCCTCAGCCAGTTTATCATCAAATTCTATCTGGTTGCTGCCATTACAAATGTGATGACAAATTATATTTGTAATTTTGTGATTATCTTCCATCATGTTTACAGATGTTATTGAATTAGGAATCTGTTGATAACAACAGATAAAATTAACAGATTGACAGCAAGGAAGGTGGAAAAATAAACTGTTTTGTGTCTTGTACTTTTTAATTGTAAATAAATAGTCATTTACATTTATATAATACAAACAAATGGACAAAACACAAGCTATCAAATAATTGCATAATGAACAACATTTGAATTCCAGAAGAAGAGAAGATATTTAGCAATATTATGCTAAGAATTAATATTAAGTACAGAATCATTGTAAAAATAATAACAATTAGGCCAATGTACAATGTAGCACTTATCATAATGCATACAATTTTAGAAATGTACCAGCTTGATTTGTATAAAGCTTTTATGAATTGACAAAAAAAGCAAGACAAAGTTAAAAGCTCTGGGTACTACACAGCTTATTTAGAAAGACACAGTATACATAATGGTAGAAGTAACTATTAAATATGTTGTAAAATTCATAAAATGACTTTAACACAACAGTGAACAGTTCTCTGGTGATAAAAATGGAATATATGTAAATATATACTGTAATTATTTGAGTATGCCACACTTATTTTTAATTCACGTATTATAGTGTGTGGACTCTAAAAACAATGTGGATCACATCCAGTGGGGTTAAGTTATTTTACGACAATTATTGAAATGTCTTCTTTTTTTTTACAGTGGGAAAACGTTTACAATATGACAAATGAATTTGTATTTCAGTTGTACTTGCTTTTGGCTGATTATTAGACCCATATGATTAATATTTTGTTAATTGTGGACAATTACTTGGATTGTCAGAATTGCTTGTAAGTAAAACACATGAATCAAGAAAGGTAGTAAATTTTGTACATAAAAATTTATTATTTTTGAAATAATATTTCATATAAATACGTTGAGGAAATACAGTACAGCATACACAAATAAATACATATAAATAAATAATGAGATTAGTTTGCATCCATAATAAATGCAGAAAGTATTTTTAAATGAGTTTCAATTAACAATTACAGTTTTTTACACTGTGTAATAAGTGGTGAGAAGTATGAATTTCAATCAAGAGGTATAAATGTTTTACTTCAAACCTCTAATCTACAAATATATTACCAAGCATTTTCTATACAATTAGGATTGTCATTTTCTGCAGTCATATTAATTAAAAGATTATAAAATTAACAACACCTAAATAAGCAATTAATTGCTCTTTATGTAGTCTGTATTCAATCATTTAAAATTTTAGAACCCTATTAACAGCCATAAAATCAAATTATTCTTTTCTCACCACTATTAAAAGTTATAGTAAGCATCACTAACAAATACTAACTTCAAAAGCTTTCTTAATTTCAGTCTCATTATTTCCAGCATGTCAAATATGAGTAACCTGTTTGAGGAAATTGCCAAAACAAAGGGCTAATTTAATCCTTGCATAAGATCTTCATAATGGAAGGATTCTTTGAGGTCTTTTCACTATAAATATACAAAAGCATAGACCAATAATTGAAACAAAATATTATATTCAGTGCTCAGAAATTATGTTGATTCTTTTAGTCTATCAGCCATCATATCCAATGTATAGATATATTATGAAACTTAATATGACAAAATCAAAGTAATAATTAAAATTGAATAGGAAAGAGAGAGAGAAAAATGTCTTAGACTTACCTTAAATTGATAGTAGCTGTCAACTATGGCAGGTATGTATGAAAAGTGAGTCTAAACTCCATTCTTCAGACAATGAGTATCCTATCCAAAAAATATATATAGCTCTCTTCTTTCAGATATACTGACAGAAAAAAGTCGCTGAGGCTCTTGAAATTTCACTTTTTCGTATTTCCCTGCCAATTGACACCTACTATTAATTTAAAGGAAGTCTATAACTTTTCTGTATCTCTCTTTCCTATCCAATTTATTATTATTTCACCTTGATGTGTATGTATAAAAAACAAGGGAAGAAAGAGTGACAAAGGTTAATTAATTAACTTGAATAGGAAAGAGAGACAGATAACATCATTTTAGCCCCTCCTCTCGAAGAGGGTGTAGGAGCCAACTACTCAGTAATTGAGTGGCAGGCTGTGAAGTTGTAGAAGTGGATCAGGTTCTTGAAAATTTGAAATAATACTGCTTACCGGGTTGGCAACATCTATTGATTTAAGGTAAGCTATCTTCTTTATTCCTCTTTTCTATTCAGATGAGACAAGAAAAATTATGTAACATTGCCAAATTAATTAACTCATTTGGACAAGTAAGAGGGATATTAAGCAGCTGACTTACCTTAAATTAAATATGTAAATTGATATTATCATTCTAAAATTAAAAACTCAGTAGTACCTAAATAAATATTTCTGTTTGCAATCAACTGTACTTATCAGTTTATTTCATTAATGCAAAATAATGTCATCTGATGCCTTTTTAATTAAACCAATTATGGCTGATTGACCTCAGCAAGCAAAGACAGATAATGAAATCTGTAGTTTCTTAAAATTGGTTAACAAGAAATAACCCAAATTAAATATTGTATAGCTCTCTAAATAAAATCAAAGACTGAGAATTTAATAATTCCTATGATATTTGAAGATATTATTAATGAATTTTTTAATTTAATGAAGTATGCATATTATATAGATATGGTATAAAGAAGAAGTTTACACTGTGGCTTAGATGAGCATTAAAAATGATTATGGAAAAGTACAGAACTTGGAGCTTTTTTTGAAAATTAATCAAAATACTATAACTTGTGGAATAAATTTTCATGAACTTGTAAGCTATCATATTATGGCCCCTATATATGTATGCATATATATATATATATATATTATATACACACATATACAAGTGAGAAAATGGAATTGTCAGGCCAATTAAAACAATTAATAATAGGAAAGAGGAAAGAAAATTGGTGTTCCACCTGAAGTATATAGTTCGTAGGCATAATGACAGGTGTGGGGTTTTTTGAATTTTCAGAGACATTGCCTCTTTCTTCAGAAGATTAGGAAAAGTATTTCAAGTGACAATTCAGTTGAAAGGCCACCAATTTTCTATTTCTTTCCTGTCCTTATGATATATATTGCATTGCTCAACTGTAAAAAAAATGAAAAGTTTATGGTTCAATCCTGTGAGGCAAAGTGATCTTATAAATATAAAAAACATTTGTTTTAGAAATATTCAGTTACTGTATTTAAATCAAATGTTTAAACAAAAAGAAGTATAACAATTGCTTATACAGATAAATAACAGCATTAAAAACTATGTCTGTTGTATATTTTAAAACATTATATATATATATATATATATATATATATATATATATATATATATATACATAAAGTATAGTACATATGTAAATCTATTCACATAACTATGCTTGGTACCTATATTCATATGCCTAATTAAAATTATGTAAATATATTACACTTCAAATATTGGTGTTCCATTTCATTGCCTTGAAACAATTTGGCATAGCTGACCTATTAATATAATTATCAATAAAACATTTTTATTAAAAAAGAGTATTAATTATTTTGAAGAGATTTTTTGGTATGTTAACAGAGAATTAATAATATCTCTACTACATGCCCTATAGTCTCATACTTAACCATTACTTAGGTAAAGTCATTTTCATAAAAGTGGCTATCTTGTAAATTGTGTATCAGACTCTTAAATAACCTCTCCATAAATATACATGAAAAAGTTGGAGACTAACAATCCAAGCACTTAAATTAAAAGCATTTGCATTATAGATAGTTTAAGGTTAAGTGAAAAATGATATTTCATTTTGTTCTTCACGCTATAGCCACTTAGAAATATTAAAGTGGAGAATGAGATACTATTGCATACAGGTTCAAAAATACACTTGTGGCTATGCTTGATTTAAGTGATTATATTATTTTATAAGGAATTATTTAAGTTTATTGAAAAATTTCATTTCTATTAAATATATATTTATGCTTAATAGTTCCTTCAAAACCTAGCATACATAATTTATTTTAAAAAAATTACATAGTTATCTCAAATGTAATTTTTGTACTACTTTTAAAAGCAGATAAATATTTGTTTGGATGACATTTTAAAACTTTTAAATTCTGAATAACAAGTCATATATTTCAAGATTAAATGCCACACATACTCACAAACAGGCATATTTTCATCCATCCTCAAAAATTGAAGAATAAACATTAATATGAATACTATGTTGTAAGAAAAATTTATAAAAATGAGTTTAAGCTACCTAAGTCATGCCTATATTTAATGTCTATTTCATTAGAGATATCTGATAACATCAAACAGGGAATTGTACTTGTGTTAAAGAATAAAATTTGTAAAAATTCAACAGTTATATACAGAAAACATTTGTGATGCTTATGTTTTTTACCATTTTACCTGTCCTCAAACTGTATATCTTTCATATATATATATATATATATATATATATATATAATGTATATATATATATATACACACACAATATACATAAAATTGAAGCACGTCAAACTTAATAACATTGGAGCACCAAGTTTAATATTTGAATTTTTTACCCCTGTTTAATATGCAAATTTATGAATAACTAGAACCACAGTAAAAATAATTGTTATATAACAACAATAACACAAAATCACATGAAATGCACATATCAATATTTTTTAAAAAGTAGGAAAATAATTTCAAATTATTTTTGTGCATGCACATGACATTACTTCAAAATAATATGAAGTAATTAAATTGTATTTATAAATTGTTATAATTACCTTTACATCAGTCCCAAAATAAACAGTCTGGTTCATTCACTGTCAGTCAATGTGACTCAACAGTCCGACATGTACAAACATGAAATGTCTCACATATTAGACAAAAACACTAAAATATGTAAAAAAAAATATAAATACATTTACGTTGGCATATTTATATACAATTTAACATATACAATACAAAATTATAAATGAATAATGATTATTTCAATATTGTTTGTACTGGCTGTAATTAATGTGTTCTAACCAATGAGATCACTCTCTGAACAATATAAACAACTTTTTAGTTCTTAGGGACTTCTTATTCAACTATGTACATGATTTAACAAATCTATTCAAGTGATTTGTACATTATGCGTTAAATTGTGATAAAAAATATAATTTTGAACAACATGCATTATATTGAAAAGTAGTTAACTACATTTTTATCATTATTATATTCCTAAGACTAAGACTTCTTACAATTGCACAAGCATGATATTTACATCAGTTAAGAAGATTGAAAGTGCTGAAAATGTGTTCAGATTTACCATAATAACAGAAAATAAGTATAGAGAAAATTGAGCCAACAATTGTAATAATTGTTCATTTTAATTACACATTTTCATCAAATATAGAAGAAGTATTTATATCAATATTACTACATGCAGGAAGCTATGTATATACATACATGTGAGTGTGTCTTTAAAAATAAGTATCTGATATATTAGTTGGATTTCCTGTTGATGTACTAATATTTCATTTTTGGGCAAAAATTGGCAGTGGTTTTGCAGTAATGTTAAACAGTTAATTAAAATTAATTCTATCATAATTTACTAAAATAAAGCTGCTTGACACAGTTGTAAATGATTTAGAAATTCAAATGTGATAAGAGTAGCTTCATTATAGGAATTGCAGGCAGTATATGCTGTGTTAATTTGAGAACTGGAGATATCAATCAACATATATATATATATAAATATGAGATAGGAAATGACATTGTCATGTTTATAAAACAATTAATGGGGAAAGGACAGAGAGATAGAAAGAAGATGACTTACCTGAGGTTCATAGATGGTAGACACCTTGTGAGGTTTAGAGAACTTGAATTTTCGGAGGCACCGCCCCCTTCATCAGAAAGTTAGGAAGATATTTCCAGTGATCGTCTAGCCTTCCTAACTTTCTGATGAAGGGGGCGGTGCCTCCGAAAATTCAAGTTCTCTAAACCTCACAAGGTGTCTACCATCTATGAACCTCAGGTAAGTCATCTTCTTTCTATCTCTCTGTCCTTTCCCCATTAATTGTTTTTTATATATAAATATATACATATAATATATATGTATATATATATATATATATATATAAATTAATCAAATGTATGTAACGTGATGAAGTCACATGCATTGGATAGTAAGTAAGGATAGTAAATTAAGGTCAAAGGTAGGAAATACGCTTTTAATTATATGTTTGGCACAGAATTATGCTCAGAGAAAGACATATTTCAAGCGTAGAGAAGAAAGAAAGACTGAAGAGAAAGCTGTGTGATCAGCATAGAGAGGAATAGAAGAAGAAAGAAAGACTGAAAATATTAGGCATTTTCAGTCTTTCTTTCTTCTTCTATTCCTCTCTACGCTGATCACACAGCTTTCTCTGAGCATATTTCTATGCCGAGCTTGCGAATTAAATGCGAATTTCCCAACTTTATCTCACATGTTCTATCCTTACATCCTATCCAAATATACAATGTGTGTGATGATGTCACGTTTCAATCATTAATTCGTATATATATATATATATATATATATATATATATATAAAGCTATAATCTCTAACCCCTAGAATCCTTTCTACCTTTGATTTACATTTCCAGAGGGTGGCTAAAATTTATTTCTATATAGAGAAGAAGATATTCATTCAGACTAATAAGATGAAATTTTATGTTTTGTATTAAACTTTTTAATGAGTGCTGAGTGACATAAATCACTCTATGAATGAAAAAACCTTATTATCTGCCAATACCAATGTTTAATATTAACAAATATAAAATATATTTATTTATTCATAGAATGGTCAGATATTGTTAAAAAATTAACTTTTTTTTTCTAAAATTTGTAATTTGTAATACCAAAAACAAATATATTAACATCCATAATATTATAGTTAAGGAATTTATATGAAATTCATTACAATTTGTTTTTAATTGCTACTTTTTATCAGACCAGTCTTAGGACTGAATACCACAACAGTAACAACATTTTAATACAAAAGATGTGGAAAACATATTGTTAAATTAATTTAAAGAACATTAAAACAAAATATGTATCATTAAATTTGTTCACTCATTCACTTTCCTAATCATTAATGATTACAACAATGTATAACAAAGAATAAATCATATTACTTTATAAGGGCTGAAAATCAACAAAGAAACAACCCAAATCTGATCCAAACGATATTTTTCATTGTCATTACTTGTTATTATTTGTAGTGGTTTACTTCAAAGAGAAATTTCACATATTTTCATCACTAATCAAAAGAAATGGGCAATCTGTATGAAGGACTCTAGCAGAAGAGACTGGAAGCTTATATATATAATTTGATTGATAATTTCAGTTCATGCAACCTGGTCATCATAAATAACAGTATTAATATCTCACAAAATCTGGATACCTATACTTATATATTACAAAATGATTTAGCAAGATTAATAAATAAAAGTACAAAATAACCTTTGGCTACATTAAATCCACACCAAAAGTCTGCAAAACATTATTGTATGAATAAAATGGCATAAAGGCATTCTGCTTCCCACACAGACAATTTGTTCTAAATTCTCAAAAATGGTCTTAGCAGATGCATAGATGTTAACCAATATACTTTTGAACACTTTCTTTACCTGTATAACATAAGTATTTATTACACAGCACAGATTAGAGAGCAATTTTAATGTAAATTTGTGTGAAATATTTAAACAGTGGTTAAAAGTTTCACAAATTACTTTCCCAAAGTTAACAATCTTTTAGGAAACCAATTACGATTGTCATACATTACTCAGTAATACAATATATAGAATGAGTGTTGGTATTTGGAATATTAAGCTTATATATATATATATAACAAAAGTACCTGGGATCTTTAATCAATTACATTTCTTCTGTTTGTCAAATATCTGTGTGTGCAATATTTGAATTTAGATCTTTACATGACAGTTGTGTAGGTAAAATGTTACTACTTTTTTATTTACAAATGCATGAATGTGAACTATATATGTATGCATGTATATACATACATACATATATAATCACATATTATTAGATAAAAATATAAAAAATGAAACCATTTCATTTTTTAACTAGGTCAGAAAAAAATCTGAAACTACATCACAGCTCCATGAATCTCACTTTTCTTCACTAAGCCTACTATCTCTGGTTTACAGCTGTTACCAGTAGCCCTTCCTGTAAGTACTAAAGGAGGGTAATGCACTTTACATCTTATTAATAACCTTCACTTTTGTTTACATAGATACTAATATAAAGCAATGAATTAAATATATTCTCAACCATAATTATTTCTCTAGATAGTAGTTTTGAACCACTATTTAAAAACATTACACAAAACAATAAATTTATATTTATCAAAATATATTTGATCAACATTAACTTACAACAATTAAAAGTTATTGGAACTGGCCCGGCAGAATGGAAGTAATAGCTTAAAGTGAGAATCACTTTTTTTTAGATAGTAACAAATATATATATACATATTCAATAAACAACTTCAGTGTGTTTTTCATACATTTAACATGAAAAATGAATTAAAATTTTAACAATATGAAGGAAAATCAATGCATTATGAACCACTTACATAAGAAACTTATAAGCTCTGAGCAATTCTATACTATCATGGCTTTCACCACTATTTCTAATAGTTAAATTTTTCACTGTGAAAAATATTTAATACCCTGTTCCTTTCTGGAAGGACCATTAAAATTTTAAATTACATTTTTTAATAAACCCTTATTTAATAAGGATACAATTAAATATGTTGAATCATTACTAAAGATACATTCTAGCCATATGATTTTCTGTAGAAGTGAGTGTCTGTCTTGTAAATATACACAGTATTGTTGACGCAATTTTAATATTATTGAAATAATTACTTATATTATTTTCTGTAGTTGAATTATGAATTTACATGTTTAAAATAGACTAGTCCTTAAACAGATATCAGTAGTAGTAAAAATGCCTTTCATAAGCAGCATTTACATTTTAATTTTGTATAATCAACATAAACATAAGAAAATTAATTAAGGTAAGTAACAGATTTCCATGAAAAAAAGAAAGCATAACCTAAATTCTTCATTTAAGAATTCTTGAGATCAATTCAAAAAGCAAGCTCAATATCTTGTCACCTTTTATGAGTTGTTACACCTTCACTGGTCCTGTGAATTGAAATACAATTTTGAAAAACACATAATAAAAGAAACAGTTTATTAATGACAATAGTTGGCTTAGGATAACACAAAGGCAAACAAAAGAACTTCACATGTATTTATGCTTTTCTAAATCTATTTCATTGATTAAATTATTGTTTAAATTTGAATAAGTAAAACAACTATTAATATTACAACATAAGTTTTGGTATTGACATATTTCTAACTTTTATAATATAAATGAATGTATATGAAACTGCAAACTGTATTTATGGTACAGTATAATTTGTTGTTGATTGGTAAATGTTATGTTGGTAAAACAATATATTATATTATATTAAGTTGTTTATAATTAAAATTATGTAACATCTGTTATTAATTAAGACCTATAAAACTAACAACAGATTATGAGTCCAGAGCTCAAAATAATAATATTAAATACAACATGAAAACAAAAGCATAAAACAATGCCATCAGGGATTTGACTGTACTGCAGGATACCAACTTATTCATAGTGTGGGATTCTTTTCACAACAAAAGACTTGGTAGGTGTATGTCAATACAAAGATAGCTTCAAGAAAAAGGACAAAGGAACCATGTTAAGAAAGAAAACTAGCCACAAAGAAGAGAATATTTATTTCAAGATTGACAATAGAAATTACAATGACTACTAAAGAACTGCTCTTTTTACCTTTGAAAAGTAATATCCAGAAGAAGATTGTATTAATAGCATATTAAGTTAAAAAAAGATATGAAGAAATAAAAATTAAGTGATTAGAACAGGAGAAATTAAGAAGGAGAAAGTATTTGAGGGGATCATTGATAGTGCCTGTACAGGACGCAGATGTAATAATCTAGAAAAGCGTACATGGACAGTGGACAGTGTGGCAAACGTTTCAAAGAAAGGGAAATGAATGAAAATTGTAGCTTCAGGTAAGTTTGTTGGAGAGTACTGCATTTTAAAGTTGTTGATTTTCTTGAGCTCAGTTGAAATTCAAAGTCAGCATGTGCCATCATTGAAAATAACTGGAGTTTTGTCAACCAAACACTGTGTCAAATGACTTAAAAACAACACTCTCATCTTCGAAGGACCAAAAGGAAGCAGCGAATTGTATTAAGTAAGCATTAAATGAAGAATGGAATCTTTTCTAACTGAAGAGGAGAAACAAGATTTGCATATCAAGCCAGAACATTCAAACACAAATCATACCACAAAATTAAAGAAATGTATAACAGAATTCCCAATTTATATATTAACCTAAGACTATGCGATCATACACATTTATAATATTAATAATAATGGTACATATTGTAATATATAAGCCTATTTTTACAAAGTAAGATCACTCTTTGAGGAATTCATAAAAATGTAAACAAGAGTCATATATGTTTAACAAGGAGTGCTTTATTTTCTTGGCAGTTAGTCTTTATCAGAACGGAAGCAATTCTTCATTCTGAATATACGTAGATTCATTGGAGAAAGATAGCCTTTGCAACACTTAATATTATTAGGCATATATTTTAATAATTTTAAAATTGTATTAGTTAACAACCAAAGGTTTTCAACATGTGAAAAGACAACTCATGAAGTTCCTTGATGATCCAGGTTATGTAGATTTGACGTAAGATGTTGACACCTCAGAAGACACATGAGATGGTCCATTTTGGGTGCAATCATGATCACACAGAATATTTTTCCTGAGGAGTTTTGCAAAGGATCTAGTGTACAAAGTGGGTCATTCCATGTCAAAACACCATAGGCTTCCTACTTGATGCTATTCAAACCTTATAAAAGAAACTGTGCACAATATTAGAGCTCAATGAACATTGCTTCAGAAGTTACAAGCTCATGTTCAATGGACTGACATCTGGTTAACATGCACATGCTGCTGAAAGTGCTAAATTTGATCCCATCTCAAATCATTTCTAGCAGCCAGATAAGCGTGATATTTGGCTTATCCATCCAACTTCTAGTCCATAATGTAGTGGAATGATAAAAAAAATAGTACAGTTGGGTGATCACTGCAAAATTTTGTTGTGGCAAATTAGTTGGAGGCCAATTACTCAGCAGCAAAAGATCTATTTACCACACTGTTTTGCATCTGAACACCATGTAAAAAGTGCTGAACATACATGGGGATAAATTGAAATTTTACTTGCTAATTGGGGTTCACAAATTGAAGTGTATGTATGAGGAAACAAAACTTTGTGTGTTATCATGTCACATATTCAAAGCCATTTATTATTGTCTCACATAGCTTACTAAATAATAAAAGTTATAAATACTTTTTATGTACATCCTGTATAATTCAATTCCTGAATTAGTTATACAGAATTGGTGAATTGATATGGATAAAAAGTTACTATGGATTTCAGAGCATTGGCAAGTTTGGATTCCCACATTACGGTTTATATGACTTTTTTTGTTAAGTACACTATTATAAAGATTATTGTTTTATAAATATAGGCTTAGGGGAATCATGTTTCCTATTTTAAAGAAGTGTTATTTGAATTGGTTTGTTGGCTATTTATGATATGAATTTCAATTTTTTGTATTTGAAAAATATTTATACTATTTGTCGAGTTTCAGTAATTACTCTATTATGACCACTAAGTAAAAACAGGCACAGTAGGTTTTTAATAAGATACTTTTACATATGAGTGGTCAAACAGATCCCCCATCTTCTGACAGAAATAGGTATTGCATGACAGTACTGGATGATTCATTCATTTAAGTGTGTTCTATTTATTGAGATACAAATCAGAAACAGAAAGATACATAAAACGTTTGTCATGGAATATGGAAACCAGTTCAACTTATAAGTTGCTTTATAAGGTCCAATAGAGGAGGTAAGATAACACTTCATAAGTTTCAAAACTAGTGTGAAGAAGAAGGAATAACACTTGATCACATTCCATATAATAAAAAGCTACGTGGAATGTTTGAAAGACTAAATTTGATAATTGTTAAAGTGACTAGAGCTTTAATATAAGACTCAAAATTGGAGAAATATATATGGGGAGAAACTTTGGTTACTGCAACATATTTGATCAACAGAAGCCGAACTACTAATCAATTAATAAATTACTCCAGCAAAGAATTGAAACTACAGATAAAAAGCTTTTGCAAAGAATGTTAGATGACCTAAAGAAGTTGGAAGAGAGAAGCAAACCATACATTTTTGTAAGATATGCAAAAAATGGCTATATATATATATATATATAATTGGATAGAAAGAAAGATAGAAATATTTGGGAGAAAGGCAGGAAATTCGCTCTTTAAATCATATGTACGGCATGGAATCATGCACAAGGAAATACATATGTTAAGCGTAGATATATATGAATCAGGAAATGACATTGTCGTGTTTATTAAAACAATTAATGGGGAAAGGACAGAGACATAGAAAGAAGATGACTTACCTGAGGTTCATAGATGGTAGACACCGCCCCCTTCATCAGAAAGTTAGGAAGACATTTCCAGTGATCGGCTAGCCGACGACTGAGCAGCCAAAATTTGCTGCTCTGCTAACTTAGGTCGTAAACAATTGACCCCACCAGGTCACTAACTTTCTCTCTTAATAAGGGTCTGGGAAGAGACAAGGACTCGATGGGGGTTGGGGAGATGCATACTAACACCCCCATCTTGACACACATTCATTCAAACACATCCACCCTTAGAGGTGTCAATATTTAAATATTGCCCTAAGGGCAAGACTGTAGGACTTCAGTACCTCCACTTTTCCAGTTGCCACCCTGAACATACCAAACGATCCCTCCCCTACAGTCTTGCCCTTAGGGGAGCCCGCATATGCTCTACTTTGGACAGCCTAGCGTCCTACACCGACCGAATATTCAATGCCTTCCGGAACAGAAATTACCCCACAGACCTCCTCCAAAAGCAAATTACCCGTGCCCTCTCCACCTCCCAAATAGTCAGTCCCACCCCTAACCATCATACAGAACGTAGTCTTCCCCCCCTAACCACTACCTACTTCCCCGGACTCCGCCTTGCCTACACTGGACTTCCAACCCAGACATGAAGAACATCCTCCTGACCATACTACTCACCTGTCCAAGGGTTGCCTTTAGGCGCCCACCCAACCTCCGTAATATCCTGGTCAGACCCTACAAACCCCACACCCCCAACCCACAATTGGTTGCAGACCGTGTGGCAGAACAGATGCCATGTCTGCCCAATACTCCCACCTACCACAACCTTCCAGAGCCCCACCAACAGCACTACCTACGAAATTAGGGAAAACATAACCTGTCTGTCCTCCCACACTATCTACAAAATAAACTGCACACTCTGCCCAGCATTTTACGTCGGTCAGACAAAGAGACCCCTCCCCGAATGGATTGCCAACCACCGCAGCACAGTAAAACTCCTCAAAACCCAATTCTCCATAGCCGCCCATGCCCATAGCCAAAACACCAACAACTTCAACCAGTGCTTCACACTGATCCCCCTCAAAGCCCTACCTCCCGACTCATCAGAAGCTGAACTCCATCTGTGGGATCTTTCATTCCAGCATGTCCTACAGTCAAGACAAAGCCCCAGACTCAACATCCTATAACTCTTTATCTCCAACCTTCCCCCCCCCCCCCCCCAAGCACGAGTCCATTGGAATTGTACATACAATAAATCCTTCTGTGTGTGTGTGTGTGTATACCTTGCCTTTTGTTTGAATGGTGGTTGTATGTATGTATCAATATTTAAATATTGACACCTCTAAGGGTGGATGTATTTGAATGAATGTGTGTCAAGATGGGGGTATTAGTATGCATCTCCCCAACCCCCATCAAGTCCTTGTCTCTTCCCAGACCCTTATTGAGAGAGAAAGTTGGTGACCTGGTGGGGTCAATTGTTTACGACCTAAGTTAGCAGAGCAGCAAATTTTGGCTGTTCAGTCATCGGCTAGCCGATCACTGGAAATGTCTTCCTAACTTTCTGATGAAGGGGGCGGTGCCTCCGAAAATTCAAGTTCTCTAAACCTCACAAGGTGTCTACCATCTATGAACCTCAGGTAAGTCATCTTCTTTCTATCTCTCTTCCATCCCTCTTCTCTATCCATCCTAACTTGAAAACCTAATATATATAGACTGAAAATGTTCGGTTGGTCGTACTCGATGTGGTGGCGGAGTGGATAGACGCACGCCCCGGCTCTAGGGGTGATGCACTGTCGTTTCGTGCACCCAGGTTCGAGTCCTGGCCACATCGAATTTTTTCAGTCTTTCTTCCTTCTTCCATTCCCTTCTACGCTTGACATATGTATTTCCTTGTGCATGATTCCATGCCGTACATATGATTTAATGAGCGAATTTCCTGCCTTTCTCCCAAATATTTCTATCTTTCTTTCTATCCAATTATCAAATGCGTGACTTCGTCACTTATCCCATATATATATATATATCAATTATCAAATGCGTGTAGATAGAAATATTTGGGAGAAAGGCAGGAAATTCGCTCTTTAAATCATATGTACGGCATGGAATCATGCACAAGGAAATACATATGTCAAGCGTAGAAGAGAATGGAAGAAGGAAGAAAGACTGAAAAAATTCGATGTGGCCAGGACTTGAACCTGGGTGCACGAAACAACAGTGCATCACCCCTAGAGCCGGGGCGTGCGTCTATCCACTCCGCCACCACATCGAGTACGACCAACCGAGCATTTTCAGTCTATATATATATATATCTGTGTGTGTGTGATACACGTGACTGAGTATTGTGTTACTCTAATATTATCAACCTGTGTTCTATGATTAAACAATAATCAAGTTATATACTACCTAATAGTAAATAGTCAATTGTTTTTCAACAAAAACTATGTAAGGTGTTTTATTTACATCACTAATAAAATTTATAAAAAGGAACAACGTAAATAAAATAACTAAATTTAGAAGATCAGAATGGAATTGAAGCAATTATTCTCCCTTTGAATTAAAAAGAACAACTTAAACACCTACCATGCAACTCATATCCATAAGCTTACAAAATTCTTAAGTTCAGACTAACTAGTTTCTCGATACAAACTTAATAGGAGCTAAAACATTTGTTCTACTACATTTATGAAGCATATAATAACAGACAATTATGTATTAACCAAACTTCCCAACTGTTTAAATAATTAATGAAAAATGCAGACAATTCTAACAGCAATTTAACAAATTACACAGAGAAACAGATAAAATTTACTAAACATTTAAGTTTTACTATTTTTGAAGTTAAATTATTTACATCTAAATTAGCACAGCTAATACAAACAAAAGCAGATTTGCATGAAGAATATAAAAATTTAAGAATTAAAATTTACAAACAATAAGACAATTTCTTATAGAAGGAAGTTTCATTTGAAAAAGGACTGAAAGATATTCCAAATAGAAAACGGTATACTTTTTTGAGTGTGGATTGCTTAAGCATGTTACCATTACATATTTACATTTTTCTAGGGTCAAATAAAAAAAAAGCAAAACATTGTGACAGTCTCCAGTACGAAGCAATAATTATTATTGAAAGCATCTGACACTTGCCATAATCATTCCATATGAATAAAACATAGTAACTAACCAGGAAGTTCTAAGCAGAATAGGTGAATTTGGAGGACTTTGACCAAGAGAAGGGTTATATTAATAGGCCATGTTTTGAGACATGAGGGTTTTGTAAAATACACATTAGAGGGAAGTGAGTGGAGTAAGAACAGAAGAGAGAGGCGAAGGACGGAATACGATAAGCACTTTAAGAGGATATGGTAGTTATGAAAAAAATGAAAAGGCTTGCACAAGATAGGTTAGCATGGAGGGTTGCATCAGACCAGTCTTAAGACTGAATACCACAACACACATCTGCATAGAATGATTATGACTCAATTGTCAAAAACTTTCAATTATAAATATTGCTTCTTCATGGAGATTGTCACAAGGTGTTTGAATATACCATATTACTGCCAATGACACTTTTAAAACAATATTAATGATGAAACTGATTTATTTATTCATGTGGTCAATAATTATTCATGGTAATCACTCATTTCCATGTAAGTGTACTTTATCATTCAATAATTTGGTTTCATTAAGCATTTCCAAACAAATTTTATATGAGAATAAAATTTTTTCAAACATATTTTGTAATTACAAACACTTTTGAAACATTTAAAAGGGCTTTATCAAATTCAATATTTATATTTGCACAATGAATACATGCACACATGCACCAAAGTACCTGAAGCTTGGTGCAGTAGCTGTCCCAGGATTATCATTTTGGCCGTTGTTGTAGCAAACCAAATTGTCGGGACAGTGAGAGTTTTGGAGGACATCCACTAACTGGTCCTCCTGCTTCTCTTTTTCGGCTGCCAAAGCTCGCTCTCTCTGCAATCTACATGGTGTTGTGGAAGCAACACATAAATCACGAGGAAAACACAGACAATACAAATTAGCACACTCATAGCTTTAACACGGATGTTTTAAATAAACTGGAGCAAAAATTGTAATACCTAAACCATACAAAACAAATAAATGAAAATAACATGAATATTTAAAGTACAATAAATATTTTAAAGCTAAATATATATCCCTTTAAAACCCCTTACAATATAAACTTTAACTATTTGTGTACAATAAATTAACTATTTGTGTACAATAAATTAACAAAAGCACTAAACATACTTAGTAATTAATCAATTAAATTTATTCACTTACCACATCTGTTGGGCTAACTTCCCATAAGCTGAAGGTAGCATTAAATGAATAAATTTTCAGCACTACATTAACAATATCAATATATATGCATAACTATAGCAAAGTTTAGAACTAAAGTAAAATGCACTTACTTATTTTTTGACTGCCGCATAAATTGTTGAATTTTACGTGCAGCTTGATGCTGGCGACGCTGTGAATATGTGCGCCTGAAGAGAAAAATTTTATTTATTTCCACAAATAATCATGTATAACAAAACAGAAAAAACTTTGGACTTAAAGAATCTGTCAAGAATTAATAAAGTTAACAAGAACTAAGTAACTACTGTACACAATCACTATATTGATTCAGAATTGTTTGGTAAATGAATAAAAAAAGTTATTATTCACTTAAACATGCAGTTAATCTTGTGAGAGAGTGTAAGTACTAAAATATACTACAAATAGATTTTGACATGGAGAAATGAAATATAAAAAATTCATAAAGAGGAATCTGAAACTTCCAGATGATTATCAAAATGGGCTACTGAAAAACCAGTAGTAGAGACAATCAAAATATTGTCAGATGTGTGTTAACACAAGAAAATAGTATGCAGATAATACACAAATATAATCATACTTCCACTCAAATTGCATACTTTAGTATACTTACTCACAGAGGCAATGATTTATGCAAAACATTTGTTAGACATATTTTTAATCATCTTATCTTCTTTATGTAGTGATAGAATTTGAAGTCATCAACATTATTTGAGTTGCTTCCATTGTTTAAATGAACCAATACATATTGCTCTACCTATTTGGTTTGTCACTACCAACAATTATATTTATTCCATTACACTGAGTATTGATTCTTATTGTCCATGTAGCCATCAATTCTGTCTTCCATCTCTCTAGAACAATCTTATTTCTCTATCCCCAAGCTTTGACAACAACCATAGGAAAATCCATTGCTTCCTCTCTCTTGCTTCAGTATCATTCACCAAATGATGAACCTTATCAAGTGTTAATGTGATAGATGCATCCTGTGAAAGATATCACTTCTACTACTGATAGTAAATTCATTTTTATAGTCAACAAATTTCTTTCTCATACTTTCTATGTACTAAAACTTTTCTTTTCTCACAAAAAACAATAGAATATTGCTAAAGATCTTGTTCAATTATATTTTTTTTCTCAAATAGCAAGTATCTCCCTGACACCACACAGTAACAATCCTTTCATGTTTTTATATAAAAAAAATATCCGAAGCATATTAGCATTCAGGAAGTGACAAAGTATATTTTTACATGGTTTCTTTTATAACTAGATATATTAAAAAAAACATACAGTAAATGAGTATGTTCTTGTGAAGGTTTAATAATTATTTTATTAATATGCATAAAAATTGGTTTAATGGTGATATTAAATAAGAAAAGAATAAATTTTTAGAATTTTAAAATTGTGTTAAAAAATCAACAGAAATACCAGGAAAGTGAGTTTTACCTTAGAAAAGCTTGGGATCCACTCTGTTATGAAACTGGAATTTTCTCCTTGTTGAAATTATCAGATTACTTATCAGAGCACAAGAGTCTGAGTCCTCCTTAATTAAATAAACCTACTAGATTCACTTTATTCTATAGGGTTTGAGATTTCCTGCTAAAATTTGTTGAAATTAATCAGGGATTTTCAAAGGTATGGGACACTAAAATGTGGTTAAATACTTTGATGATGGATTCTTTAAATTGAATGTGGTTTGTACTCCCCAATGCAGAAATTTTGAAAGTTGCAATTATGATTGAACTCCCATGGATGCATGTTTGGGTAATTTTGACGTGGTTGTTTCTCTGTGCTGTACAGCATTTTTATGTTCATCAATCCTAATGTCAACATATTTTTTTGTTTTAACTGATGTAATCTTTTCCAAACTGGCGGGGAACTTCATGTATGGCATTTTATTGAAACTGTCTTATCTGGGTTTGGTAATAGAAATCTTGCTTCTAATTGTATTGAGACTGGCTAGTATTATTTCTAGAGTGTACTTCCTTGTTATTCTTCATACATTTTCTGATAAGTATGGAATAAATATAGGGGCTAATTGAGGGTAATCATTACTTATAGGAGGAGGGTGGTTTTCCTTTGCACTGTGCTGATGACATTCTGAAGGAAATAATTTATTCTGAAGGCTGAGATTACACAAAAAGCAATAGAATAATACAATAATTATATAGAAAAAACAAAAGCTAAAAGAATCTGCTCTGTAATGTAAACAAACTTTGCTTCAAATTGACAACTCCTATACAAATTAGGAAAATAATTAAAGAGTAACCAAACAGGATAGGATGGGATCTTAAATGCTATCTTTAAACACACTTAAGAAATTATCACCTCGGTATAAAATTATTTTTAAATATATCACTGCTTATTATAATATTATCTGATAGTTTAAAACATGCAATAGTGACATTAGTATTCAAGAAAGGTGATATGGAAGTTATAGAAAACCATCAACTAGTTTCACTGGTGCCAATATTGTCCAAAATCATAGAGAAAGCAGTTTAAAATAAGACTGTAGAACACAAACAAAATCAACTTGCTTACTAATACTCAATATGACATCAAGAAGGAATATTCAACAGAAAAGGCAATTTTTTCTTTTACAGTCATGATATTGAAATCTATTAACAAAAAACAGTACCCGTTAGGAATCTTCGATGAATTTACCAAAGCCTTTGACTGTGTTGACCATTCTATTCTAATAGAGAAATTGAGTGTTATGGAATAATTGAAATCTCCAATTGCCAGTCACTTAATAGAAACAGTGTACATTCTGGTAAAGTTTTATTCTGAGTGGCGACAAATAAAGACAGGGTTTCCACAAGCTCTATTCTGGACACATTGCTATTTTTTATATGCATAAATGGTAACATAAGCATTTGAGTAAATTATCAATAAAGTAATTAAAATGAATTAATCAGCCTTACTATTATAAACAAAATACAAAGAATGGCCAAAAGTCAGAAATCGAACAATTTAATTTAGGGACCTGCTCACTTCTTTCTATTTAAAAATTATACAATACATAGTTGAATACAATTAAATAAATAAACAAACAAACTTGGTATGTTGTAGGTACTTACAATGAAAATATTACTAAATTTCATGTTGTTGCTGCAATGTCCGGGGCCGAAATGTGTAAAAACAATGGCAAGGAAACATCACAGACCTCGCATTTTTGTAAGTGAATAGTTTTTAACTACAAAATTTACATTTCAAAGATTCCTGAATGCACAAGTAAATCACAATAATAATGAGTCATCTATTGAATTTAAATTTTGTGTAGGCCCCAACTGTTTTCATGGAATTAATATTTTATTTTATTTGGAGAATTTTACTCATTATTCTAGAATAATAATTACTTTTTATATCTAAAATTTTAATATTATTTCAATCAAGCCTGTGTTTTTTTTAAAATATCTATGTTTAGATAACACGGATTGTTTATCTATTGGTTGTTTTAAGTTTACAAAATGTTATTTAATTCTTGTTTGAAGTTTTGTATTTCATATTAATAAATGATAAATGTGGGTGTTACATTATAAGAAATATACAATGGTACATTCAAAAAACTATTACACAATTTAAAACCAAATCAGGAGTGATGTATATTGTGAAATTTTGCAGTAAAATTGGACCATTTTTATATGTAAAATTTTGATGCGCAACTTTAATGTGGAGCATTTCTCTAAATATAAGAAAATAGAGTTCTTTATTTAATGCTTAATATAGTGGTTGATATGTACATATCGGCGGGCCGACGTGAGAATGACCACGCCCTGCAGATATAATTATTTCTCGTGCTTTGATTGGAAATTAAAAACTATTAATATCAATTTTGGTGTTTTTTATGAAAAATACCTGGCGCCCTAAAGGAATTAGAAAGCCTCGAATACAGAGGAACAACGTATCTTCTACATTTGGCGCCGCAACGTTGGGCCATCGAACAATGAAGTTTTTTGAGGACGACCTACGTGGTACCTGAGAATTATTCGAGAGTCGTCAGTGAGTGTTTGGAGAAGCAGGGTGAGTCCGCGGGGAGACGAGAGACTGACCACGCCCTGCAGATATAATTATTTTTCATGCTCTGATTGGAATTAAAGCTACTAAAATCCATTTTTGGTATTTTTTTGTGAAAAATACCTGGCGCCCTAAAAAGAATTATAAATCCTCGAATACGGAGGAACATGGTATCCGCTACCTCCAAACTAAGGTCTAAAATTGACACGCAAATTTTGTCGTGACTTTGTCATTGATAGATATCTGAACGGCCAACTGTACTGCTCTTTTGATTATACCATAACATTTTTGGCTAGAAGCTGTATTGATAAGCCAAGTTTCACACTTATCTTGCCACTCCAACTGATTTGACAGGGATCAAAGTTAGCTCTTTCAGCGACACGTGCGCGTTTACCAGGAACTTCTGAACAAATCTACAATGAGCTCTAATATTTAGCACATTTTCATTAGGGGTCTAGGATTACTTCATTAAAAAATTTCATGACATTTGGAGATAGTCGAGTGTGAAGCCTTTGGTGATTTGACACGGAATGACGTAGGGGTCTCTTCAATAAATTTGGCATTCTTGCTATAATAATTACATACAATTTTTAATGAAGTTTATGATAAGTAACAGAAACATATTAATGACCAACTCTGAGTTGCATATTTCAATGCAAGACCAACTTTTACAAACAAAGTAAATCATTATCAATTACACAGAAATGAGTCTACTATAATGGTACTACTATATTTAAAAAGCTTCTACATTAAGCAGTTGAAGGATAATAAAATCAAAGTGAAACAAGAACTATATTTCTATTCAATTGATGAACAGATGGAATTTGTTTAATATTTAAATATACCCAATGTAAAATAAATATATTATGTACTATTTACAACTATAAGATACTATTGCAATTATGCACAATTATAACTAATTTCATGCTGTTGAAGTGCAGTTTCTAAACAGGGTCTATGAAATACAATCTAATACTATACTGTGCTAATTCTTTATGGTTAACTTCTCATTGGAAATACTTTGTATAACTCTGTCAAATATACTGCACTGCGGGAATGATTAGAGGAGAAGTTAAGGTATGTTCCAGAATGTGTTTTCTTTTCATTGTGAATGGGTGTAAAAAGTCTATTGAGATGTTTTATGGCAAGAATGTCAAGGAAGCTAATTTGTTGCCCTTTAAATTTGGGATGAAAATTGTTAATTACAGAAACTTTAGCAGTTTCACAGAACTATAATGCTAAACTGCGAAAATATAGTAGAAACAGATACAGCCTATAGAATTTTGGAATTTGCTTGGGGAAAACTAGGGCATGTTTTTCAAAAGTTTGAAGAAATATTTCCAAAAGGATTGGACTAAGTGGTAATCCTGTGGTGAAGTTATCACTTTGCTGATAAAAACTATTGTGTAATTGGAAATATGAATTCAAGATTAAGCAGGTGATGAAATTCATACAAAGATATATAACCAGCAAAGGTTCTGTAGATAATGGTAGGTGAGTAATAGTGAGACTGTATCCAATACAAAACTGAAATCAGTGGTTAGGGAATTAATGGAGTCGACAAACTCATATGAGTTTCTGACTGAATATTGCAAATTTTCTGATTCAGGGTTTAAGTACTGCATCAAGATAAAATGCTAAAGAATGGCAAAGGCCAACTGACTGTAGGTCGAAATGAGAAGCCGGAATTGTGTACTTTTGGAAGGCCAAATATATTTGGAGGTTGTTATAGTGAGGAGTGATTACTCTTTTGTATTCTCAAAGATCTCACTTGCACATGCTTTCAGCAGTCTGTATACCCTGCCCTCAATAGTTTTGGCAGTGTCTTTGGATAAAGGGGTGTAGGAGTCACAATTGATCAAATCCTATAGTATTTGTTATAGATGGAGGGAGCCAAAACTGCAATGGTGTTTCCTCTGCCAGCTAGGAGAATATTAAAATTAGGGTCATTTTTCAAGGTTTGGAGGGCTTTTATATCATGTCTGTCTATTTTCCTTGTTGGTGATTTGTACTTTTTGATGGCTTGACATAGTTCACATCTCAGAGATGTTCCATGGTGTTGTTTGAGATAAGGTGGATACTATGGATGCTATATTTACGGAAAGCAGAATAATTTAAGCCTTTGTTCAAGACACATAATTTGACCACAAAGACTTGCGATGAAAATATGTATGATGGTGTCTGATCTTGGAGGTGGAAATGGAAATATTTTGTCTGTTTTTGTAATTTGGCCAGAAGACTTTGCCTTGCATCTGCAAAAGTTTGTTAAGTCATTTCTGTGTTTATGAACTTTGTCCACTTAGACATTTTTCAGAACCAGTCTTCAATATGGCTATCACTTTTTAACTTTTCATTAACACCATTTGAAAAAATGCTTTATTACTATAAGAAACTTAAAAAAAGATAATTGTAATTTTACAAATAAGGTCTTTAAATAGTCTTAAAGTTACACTACCTATTTAGCATACCACATATATTTATTTTGCTGCTGTTGTGTTGGGGGAATGCCATAATTATCTGTAATGTGATTTGTATGTACAAATATTTTGTTGCACAATTTGCAGTAGTGTCTGTTACTCTATGTTAGAACAAGTGTTTCACAGCGTAACAAGTATTTTTAACAGCAGAATTTTATGGTACCCTAGAATATTTTCATATTATACTTTTACAATTTTACTATGCAATCAAAAGATGGCATGCTTTACTGATGTGAACATTGCCCAGGATTAGAAGATTTATAGAAACTGCATTTCAAGACAATGATATTGATGAAGCAATTGAATACAAGTAATGGATCCATACTGATTGAGATGCTCTGGAGACAAATCAATTAACAATTGAAGAATTTATCCAAGTAATTATTATAAAAATCATCTCTCATCCCATCATTACGTAGCATAGCACCAAAGCAACAACTGAAATAAATCAAAGTAAATATACAATATGGATAGATGGCAATTCAGATGGATTATGCAGAGAATTATTCATTTATTGTACAGGATGCAGTACAAGTCTTCCACTGGGGAAAATAGTCAGGCCCAATGACATCTTTTTGATTAGAAAGATGATTCCCTTAGGTTCAGCATCATCAGTGACTGGTTATGACACGATACAGCTGCAGTTCACATTTTCTGCTCCAAGCTAATTGGCCACTTGTGAGTCTTTCCAGTGCTGAAGCACATCAGCTATTTCAGCTATGGCTGCAATACAAAAATTTCAAGAACTTTATGAATTTGTACCAGCTTCAGTACTTTGGCATCAGTGAAGAATGGAACTTCTTTGCCAAAAGTCATGATAAGTCTCCATGTGATGGTACTGAAGGCAGAACAAAGTGATTAGCAAACTTTCAACACCCAACTTCATATCAGATACTTACACCAAATGACTTATTCAGATTTTGTGATGAAAACCAGCATGGAATCAAATTACTTATCATCACAAAGCATGAAATTAAGGCTGAAAGGCACCTTACAGGGAAAAAGTTTTGAAAACTGTTACTCAGTTACAGGGACAAGAGAAAACCATTAATCAAAACAAATGAGTTCAGATGAGTTGCTAGAGGAACTCATTGCAAAAAATTTCAGAGCCATGAAAATGGTTTGATAAATTTTTTAAATGGATTATAACAGAATATTGTTTCTGTTTTGATTAGAAGTTGTGATGTAACATGTATAGTAAGCCGAAAATATAGTTTTTTTAAAAATACCGTTTTAAAGACTTTGTAAGGAAAATTATCATTCTGCTTCTTTAAGTTTCTTGTAGAAAAAAATGTGCTCTTTCCAATAGAGTCAATAACTGGCTCTGAAAAGTGATAAAAGTTTAGGATTATAAATTTTGCACCTCATAGAAGAGTCAATAAAATTAGAACTATTAAATCATAAATGACAATTCTGATGTAGGACAATGATTTACCTGGTTGTTGGAAGCAGACTAAAATTCAAGACCCACTGTTGCTTTTAACTTATAGGAAAATATATTTAAATTATGTATTCAACTTCTATGGCATATTTTACAAGGCTCTTTCAATGTAATTTTCGTATACAATAAAAATTTCTAAGCAATTTGAAGGCTGCAGCTGAATTTAGTACGAAAAGTTGTGCTAACATAAAAAAATTCAGGGCAACAGATACCTTATCATCATCATGGATGCTGACAAATACACGACAGAGGTGCTCCGCCAGCCAGAGGGTGACAAAATCTACAAACCTGTCCCCACTGACCCCAACCCTTCCATCACCCAATAAATAGACAAGTTTGTTTAGACCCATGGCCCTCTTCAAAAACTATCCCCCACTTTAATCAAGCCCCTCACCCCAAAAAGCCTCAGAACACCCACATTTTACCTTCTCCCAAAGATACATAAAACTGGGGTCTCTGGTCGCCAAATTGTCGCTGGTTACAATTCCCCCACTGAAAGTATTTCTGCTTTGGTGGATGACTCCCTCCAGCCAATAATGGAAAATCTCCATCATTCATCCAAGACACCAATCACTTTCTCCGTTGCCTACACCACTCCCGCCAGACTCACTACTGGCTACCGTAGATGTTGTCTCCCTATACATCCCCACACAAGTGGCCTGTCGACACTCGAACACTTCCTGTCTCACAGGCCTTCAAATTCCCTCCCAAACACCCACTTTTTGATAGCACTCACCCAGTTTGTCCTCACAAGAAACTTCTTCTCCTTCCAAGATAAAATTTACCATCAAATAAGCAGCACTGCCATGGGCATGCAGATGGCCCCTTTCTATGCCAACCTGTTTATGGGGCAACTGGAACAACATCTCAATACCTCTCCACTCAAACCCTTAACCTGGTTCTGGTTTACAGATGACATCTTCATGCTATGGATCCGTGGACTAGATGTCCTCACAGACTTCCTAAACGACTTCAACAAAAAATTCCCCACCAAGTTCACTTGGTACTACTCCCCCACTAATATCACCTTCTTCAATGTGAAAATACAACTAAATTCAGGCCTCATTACCATCTCTGTCCACATAAAACCAACTAACACCCTTAAGTACCTTCAATTTTCCAGTTGTTACTCTGAAAACATCAACAATCCCTCCCCTACAGTATAGACATTAGGGGAGCTTGCATACCTACTACACACCTGTCCAAGGATTGCCTTTAATGCGGCCACCTAATCTCCGCAACATTCTGGTTAAACCCTATAAACCCCATACCCCCAACCCACTATTGGCTGCAGATCTTGTGGTAGGAACAGATGCCATATCTGCCTGATACTTCCACTCATCAATAACACAACATACAGAATAACACAGTATACAGAATTAGAGAAAACATAACCTGTCTGTCCTCCCACATACTCTACAAAATAAACTGTACATTCTGCTCAGCCTTCTACATTGGCCAGACAAATAGACCCCTCCTTGAACAGATTGCCATGCTCTGCAGTACAGTGAACCTCCACAAAACACAATTCTCCATAGCCTCCCATGCCCATAGCCACAACACCAACAACTTCAACCATTGATTCACACTGACCCCCTCAAAGCCCTACCTCCTAATTCTTCAGAAGCTGAACTCCATCTATGGGAACTTTCATTTCAATGTGTCCTACAGTACAGACAAAGCTCTGGACTCTTGGAGACAAACAAATTTGAGTCTAAAATTGAAGCAAACTTAAAATATGGGTTTTACGTAAATTATGAAAATGAATAAATCTTAGTACAGTATATGTGACAAACTACACACTTTAATTTATGATTATCATCAAAATCACAACAAACTGCCCTGAAATAATTGCTTCTTAAAACAATGGCGTAAAATAAGTTGATTTAGGTTAGTTAAGTCCCACATCATGTAAATTAAGATTTTCCCATAACTGTACCTAAACTATGCAAACTGATCATTTTAATTAAACATAAACTAAGACTTGCAGTTTAAAACTAATGTTTTATTAAAATAACATGATATTAACAAAATTACAATTTTTTTGGTTGTACTAAATATTAACTAATTTTTTAAAAATAATCATTTAAAGTAGTTTGCTTGGTTTTACACGTCTTCCTTAAAAACAATAAATCTTTTCCCAACTGCCCAAGTCTTTGGATTACACCATCCTCTACTTTAAATGATGTGATATATCTTTCGATTATGTTGAAAGAAAACATGGCTTCTCCAAATGATGGTGGCAGGAGAGAGATTTCATCTTCGTCTTCATCATAATCTTTTTAGTAGCCGCCCTGTTGCACAACTCTTCAACAGACAACAAAGATGTTGTTGCAACATTATCATCACACTTTACAAAGTCTTCAAAATTAATTTCCTTATTCTGGACCGGTTGACCTCATTCTTCTTCACTCACATCCTGCATATCCTCTTCATCTTCTCCACTTGGGCAATTTAGATGAAAACCAGCTTTTTTAAAACAATTTCTTATTGTTTCCTCTGTTATGACATTCCATGCTGCAGAGAGTAGATGCATGGCTTGAAGTACATTCAGTTTTAATTTTTTATGTCCTTCAATTTTGCACTAGAGCTTTTCTATACTTTTTATTCATTGAATATATAATTCCCAGATTGAGCAGTTGCATTTTGCTGGGGAAAAACCACTTTTACATTTCTTAAGTACACAGTGTCTACTGTATATAAACAATAAAATCTTCCTGTTTGATGCTCCCATTTTAGCATCTAACTGTTGAAGAAAGCCAAGGAAGATTTTAGAGGTCATCCACACAAGTGTTTATGGCCTTGAAACACCTTGGTTTGGAAAATTTCCCAATGACAAGGGGCTTCAGTTTTTCATTGATATCAACACTCGTATACAACAGAACCGAAATCCGCTCATTACTCGTTTCCTCCATGGCAAGGTCTCCTTTAATATGTAATATTTTTTCGGGCAATAAATCTTAAAACAGCGCTGATTCATCCACATTAAAAATGTTCCGTGGTTCATAATCAGCAATTAACTCCAGCAGCTTTACAGTTAACCAGTGATCACCACTTAAACTTCTACTTTCACCATTTATAGAACAAAAACTTTTGTCGTGCCAAACTTTAAAACTCATTGGATGTCTTAAAGTTTTCAATGTTTAATTGGTACACTATATGACTTGCCTTTTCTCTTAATATTGTTCCGTCTATAGGCACATTAATGGACTGGCTTGAAGAAACGATTCAAGCTCTTCGTTGGTCCCAATCTTCATGTTTTTTATTTTCTTTAACTAACTTCCAGAAACACAATCAGTCGCCATAATTTTCTCTTTCGTGAGCATTATTGTACTTAAAGAAGAAGGTACAAGTCCTAATCGATTTTCCGTCTCCACCCGGCTGAATTACAATATTTTATATTTTTGAAATTCTGACAAACGGAAAATGTTTAATTGAAGCTTTCTTTTTATGTGGGATGTAAAAGTTGTACGTTAAATAGGGATGAAACTTTAAATCAAGAAACATAAGATCGAAGCAAAAATTACATTGGTCTAATTGGGAACATTGTCGGGACCAATGAAAATGAGCCTAAAAAGTAGGGAAATGCAAAATCGAGAAACATTAAATTGGGATTCCACTGTAATTATATAAAGAATAATTTTTATTAAATCGTAACTACACAATTAAAGCAAACATTATCTTAAAAAGTATCAAAAGAATAGTGAGTGGGAGCTCAACTGACTTACAGAACGATATTCATTTAGATACCTGGAAAACACTAGTCTTAAAGATACAATATCCCCAATACATGATAACTAGTTTTTCTTACTCTGTATTTCTACAAGATCATTATCAGAAAGGCCTTCCATGATGTAACCTGTATATTACCATTCTTAATGTCTATTAATCTTGAGAAGCTGAGTTCCATCTATGGGAACTCTCCTTCCAACATGTCTTGCAGTCAAGACAAAGCCCTGAACTCAAAATCCTCTAGATAGCCATTTTGACCACTCAGTCGATGTCTGGCCATTGCTCCAAATGATCTTCCAAATCTTCTGATGAAGTTAGTGGTTGCATGTGAAAATTCCCCTGCTTTCAGCATGGCGCCTGTCAACTTTACATCTTGAATTTTCAGAGCTACTGCCCCCTTGCCCCCTTCATCAGAAGTTTAGGGAAACATTTATAGTGACGGCCAGCAGTCGATGGCTGGCCATCTGGTAAATAAAGTGGGAGGACAGGCAGATGATGTTTTCTGTAATTTTGAAGTAAGAAATTTGCGGAGGATGTTGAAGAATAGAGTATACATGGTATCTGCTCCTACTACACAGTAGGCAACCTGAATAATGTGGTAGAGTGTGAGATTAGTGCCTGCAGGGGTTGGACAAGTATTTTTCAGAGGTTAGAATAACCCTTGACACTATATGGTGCCTGCCATCAGTGAACTTGACAAAAGATTTTACTTAGTTTTCTAAATGCTAAATTACTGACACATGCTGTGTTTTCCAGGTATGGAAATAGCAAGTCTGCTGGGGTCCCAAACAAATACCACAGCCACCACAGTGAAGCAGGCAGGGAGAGCAGTACTTACTTCAGGCTGCTCCCAGCAGCGGTGGTAGGGGTACTCTCACGACTCCCTCTCCCCCCCTGCTCCCTGTAGTTGCGGTAGTAGTTCTGGATGCGTACAGCTGCTTCCTGGCTCTTTTTGAACCTCTTATGCTCACAATATGAACGGAAACCATTTTGTATTACCATTGCAGCATGTGTCATCTGTTTGAAGTATGCATACTGCAGAAAATAATATTAAATTAAGATACTGGAAGCTATTAAACTATATATATTGCATTAATAAAAAATAAGATGTGAATTAAGAAAAAACGTTTAATTGGATTGAAACATGAAACAGAAGTGATTTAGCTCTATAGAATACTTCAAAATGGAATGAAATTTAATTAAGTATGTAATATGTAACACTGAAAGAAATAACCTACTACTAACATATATTTACATGATTAATCACAACAAAACTTGATAATAATCAACACAAATATTTTACCTAATTCTGACTTATGAAGTTACTTCTTATGAATGTTTTGAACTTATTATTTCTATTTTCCATTTATTTGGTATTAAACATTGTATTTTAAATTTTGAATCACACATATGAAGTAATGGTCAATTTGCATGTACAATTATTTTATATAAGTTGTGTTTTTGTGTGTAAGTTGGTTATATCTATGGCACCCATGCTTTGTATTTTATTGTGTTTAACAGTTAAAGTTTATATATTTTTCCAACCATGTGCTGCAAAAATTATGATGAGATTTAAGCTAAATAATAACAGGTATTTTGCCCAGAGTGACTGGAAGTATTATTTTGTGCTCAAAGATTGAAGATCAAGTAACAAATATTGAATCAAACTTTTGACTCAAGGACAACGGCATTACTGTTTTTAAAAAATATGTGAAAAATGGTCACAAATTGATTTCTTTAACAAAAATAGACAGCACAAATTACTTTGAATGGCATTTCCAGTTTAAGGAATTGTGTTTAAAGAACTCTTGCAGAGAGGCTATTGATGGTTTTGAAGAAGAAAATACCAAAAGAAGCAAAAAGAAAAGTAGAACAAGTGTTTAAGATTACTCATTAATTAATTAAGTGGTGCATACCATAATATCATAGAGGAATTAAAAATGCATACTAAAAACTGACCACCAAGTGCACTAATTCTATCTTCAAATAGCAAAATATTTAATAGCAAATCTCAGGTCATTGTCTGATACTACTTGATCAGTGAGTTGAAATATGGCAAAAAACTGAATGTCTAGTTGCTGTGTATGGAATCTATCATTATCAAGAACATATGGCCTTTGTATGGGAGTGCATGATCTATATGTAACTTTGTCACAGTTGATTGGGTTTTATCCATGAACTTTGTAAATCTTGCTGTGGAGTTGACAAAAATACAGTTTTTCACATTAGTTTCAATCTCTTTGTCCAGTTTCAGCCATCATACAACAAGCATGGTCATGGGACTTTATCATAGACATTCCAGGGTTGTGTCGTGGAGGAGCTTGAATATCATTTTACATCCTTTACTTGGAAAGACAATGCTGAGACATTCATGTACAAGAGATAGCTCAGTCTAATGTCTTAAATGGTGCCAATTCAATTGATGCATTTTGTGGAGAGGTGTCTTATGACGTGTGGTGACATGGTTTAATCATTTCTGGCATAATATGGGAAATTTCCTCTAATAAAAGCAAGAACTATAATGTGGAATCTTCAAATTTCAATTTATTTGCCTTGAGAGGAGGGTGAAAAATCATTTTGGTATTTGAATACCTTTAATGAGTTGATAATGCAATTCGTACCAATACGCTGCAAGCATGAAAGACCAATGCAGTACTTACAGCGAAAAAGTATCTGGGATAAGGTTTACACCACAGAACATAGAATAGAATAGGAGCGGCAGCCCCCGCTGAAGGCTAAGTTAGCGAGTGGCACTATCCCACACAACCCACCTCCCACTCCAATACCCCCAAACGCTAGCCACTGTTGTGCTGCAAGCAAAAATTTTTCTACTTTTATAGGCAAAAAGAAATAATGGATCACTTCTGTTTTGTAATAACTGGTATATTTACATTATGTGGTAATACATTTATGTGGCTAATACAAATTACGAAACAATTCTGAACCAGAATTAAATTATTGTCCGTTGAATATAACAATTTTATTATTTCTTGCTCCAATTTGTTCTCTGTGCAATTTGTCATTAAGAGTTCTCATATGACGGTATATTCAAATTTTCAAGTTAAGCTGTACAATTTCCTTGATAAGTGACGTATAATGAGTTCATTCTTATGAAAAGTTATTAGTCTTGTTTTATGCATTGTTTTATCAAAAAGGATCATATAAGGTGCAGAGTCTGCTGTGAGTTCGTTTCTTTTTGCAAGTAAATATTTTTACAGCAGCTGTGGCGTGACAAGAACAGAAAGGATAAGAAATGAATACATTCAGTTACATCACTACATACCTTAGATATAATAGGTAGGAGGTTGAATTGGTATGGACATTGAGATGAATGCCAGAGGAACGTGGCCATTAAGAATATTTCACTAGCAACCCCCAAAACAAAAGAAAAAAGGAAGACCTAAACTTAAATGGAATGATGGAAGCAATGGAGGACAGATGTATTCGAGAGACTCCAAATGGTGTAGTTCCCACTCGCATTTATATATATATATAATTAATGGGGAAAGGACAGAGAGATAGAAAGAAGATGACTTACCTGAGGTTCATAGATGGTAGACACCTTGTGAGGTTTGGAGAACTTGAATTTTCGGAGGCACCGCCCCCTTCATCAGAAGGTTAGGAAGACATTTCCAGTGATCGGCTAGCCGATCACTGGAAATGTCTTCCTAACCTTCTGATGAAGGGGGCGGTGCCTCCGAAAATTCAAGTTCTCCAAACCTCACAAGGTGTCTACCATCTATGAACCTCAGGTAAGTCATCTTCTTTCTATCTCTCTGTCCTTTCCCCATTAATTGTTTTAAACATGACAATGTCATTTCCTATCTCATATATATATATATATATATATATATATATATATATATATATATATATATATATACATACTTTACAAATATTAATAACACACACATCTGGTAATATCAATCCTACATGGTCCTTTATTGTAAGTAGGCCTTTCTCATTAGTAATGACGTTTTTCTCAATAGCTTTCAAACAGGCTTCACATTTCACCATCATTTTTAGTTTTCTTACTATGAATAGTGCGATTCAAGAAAATACATCACCTTAAAAAGTAATTGGTAGGAGATATAGCATATATAACTTCATTGTAATGTAATTGTCTACTGAATATTGAATATAGACAGTTCCTATTTTATTATTAATTTATATTATACTCCATTCTTTTATCTGATATACATACGAAAATACCTTATGTTGAGTACCTCTTAAATGCAAAATAGTATATAGGGTCATTGAATGTGAAATAAAATGAGTATTACTAGAAGATCACTTTGATTTTATGAAGAGAAGCAATGTTGACCCTGCGCCTACCTGTAGAAGACAGAATAAGAAAAAAACAGGCCTATGTTAATGTCATTTGTAGATTTAGATATTGTGAAGATGACAAGAACAATATATCGACGAAGAAGAGTTATCCACAACTTCTACAGATGACAGTCAGAAGTAATTAGAATTGAAGGGCAAAAAAGGAGTAAGACAAGGATGCATGCTGTTCAACTTTTTTCTAGAACAGACGATGAAGAAAGTTAAAAATGAATATGAAAGGGAATCAAACTACAAGGAGAAGAAATAAAAACCCTAATGTTTGCAGATGATATCATACTATTAGGGGAGTCATAAGAAGACTTGGAAAACAATAAATGGCATGGGCGTGATCCTGGAGGATGAGGAAACCTGAGGATTAATAGAGGGAAAATCAAGGTAAGCAAGCGGAACAGTGGAATAACAAAGGGTGTTAGATTTGGAAGGGATTTTTTAAGGAAGGTAAGGAATTCTGCTACTTGGGCAGAGAAAAATAGAGTAGGTTAGCACAGACAAGGAACGCTTTCGTAGAGAAGGAAATTTACTTACTAATAAAATATAAATTGTGTATGTCAAATAATTTATTAATCACCTTCAAAAAAATAAATGGCTTTTACATTGATGAATAATTAAGTGTGAAGACCTAGGTGCCTTTGTGCTGCATCCAAATGTGGTGCAGCACTTGCGCTGTGTTTCAATAGCTTCACTTATGCGTACAAACTAAGTGAACCAAAGCTGATCAGTTAAAAACTGTAATGATCGAAGGGAAACAATAATGAAGAACATGAATTGGAAACAATACACGTATGTCTAATTAAAAACAGTGATTTCCAACAATGCCAAAGTGTTAACCAACTAGGAAACATCATCAATGTCAGACCTTTATGGGGGTATTGGAGTGGGGAGAGGTCTGAGTGGCTGGTGCCACCGCGCCCCTTCGCCTGTCGCTTCTACTCTATTCTATGTTCTGTGGTTTACACCTATCAAATAAACCTGACAAAGGCTTGTCATCTGTATAATTGTGAAATTTGCATCCATAAAGGTGTTGCAGAAACTGGTTGACATCAAATATTATGGCTAGAACCTTAGAGTTGACTTGTGAATCTCAGCTGTGTTTTGCAGTCCACTTCCAGTTCATTCCTTTGTCTAGTAGTCAATGATAGGAAATATCATCAAGGTCAAACAGGAAACAGTGATAGAAGTAAAGTAACCTTTGAAATTAATGTACTTCCTGAACATTTTGGTGCTATGAGAATGGCTTTTATTTTCTTGGTTGTGGGTATGAGTCCTTTCGAAGAGACTGAAGCCGAGATATGCCACTGACAGAAACATTAAGTTACATTTATTTTTATGAACCTTGGGTCCATATTCTTGAAGACACCCGAGAACTTCTCTTTAGTTTTCAAGATGCTGGGTATCTGTTTCCCCAGTGACTATTTCATAATCAAAAAAGGTGCAGGTCTTGTTGGTGTCCTTCAGCTAATTTTCTACAGTTTGTTGGAAACAACTCAGTGCTTATTGAATTCTCTCAAAACAGTCCTTCACTAGTGATCACAGTGATCAGCAGAGAGTCGTTGATATACTTCACTGAGGTCAATCACAGAGAATGTTTTCCCTCTGAAATACGTGGCAAAGAGTTCTTCTGAGCATGGCAAATTGACACATCTAGTTCGATGGCCTCATCGATTGTCAAACAATTGTTGCCACATATTCAAACACTGTTATCATTTTTGTTGACATTGACCAAAGATGTGGCCCATTTAGTGTGTAGATTTCAATTACTTGCAAGCTGCCAATTTCAGCTTTGACTCATTCTTAAGAGTCACAGGTACAGGTCATGCCTTGAGAAAATGTGGTGACACAGCATCTTGATTCTTGACATGTATTAGTGGTCCCTTGTAGTTGCACAAATGTTCATCAAATATATCATTAAATTTGCTCTTGACTCTTCCATATAACTTCTTTTCAGCATCATAATCTGCTGCAATAGTTCAGGAAACTCTTGAATCTATCAGCTTCCAATGACAGCTGATGCATATCCTTTGAGAATGAGTAGGTCCTATTTTTGTTTCTTGTTGCCTACAGATACACTTACAGTTGCATTACCAGAAAAAGTGTGGTTTCACCTGAGTTGCTGCAAATATTGATAGTTGTTGGTTTTGTATTCAGTTGTGGCAGTATTTTCTTGTGTGTCCTTCCACTAATGACTATACAGTAAGCACCAGTGTTGAAACTCATAGTAGTGGCTGACCATTGGTGAAAATTGTGGTTTGCCTGAGAGGTTCATCTACACAGAGTTGGAAAAATTGTGCAGAGAATATTTCGACTGAAGTGTTTTGAATATATGGCGATTGAGACTTCTGTGGCCCATCATCTTATTTTGATAATAGTGATGATCTGTATACTTTTGATATGTGACTGAATTTATTACACAAATACCATGCAGTGCTCTCATACAGACACGAGTTTTTGTAATGTGAACTACCACAACATTAACACAATTTTCCTTGGTCCTCCTTAATGTACCTGCCATTTGCCCTATTCAACATGCACACTACAGAAATTTCTATGCCTTCCTTGATTTTCTTTATTCCTGAAAAGACTGCCTTGTTAGTCTTCTTGAGTCATGTTGCCTTCCATGTCTTCATGTTTTTCAGTGGAAAACTGGTCTTCCATCTGGTCTTGTACATCTGAAAATTCACATGGCTCGGCTAGCATTTTCAGCTTAGCAAGAGAGCTTTGATTTGTTTCCTTGGGCTTCCTATTTCTTTTCCTAAACTCAAACCTCTGAACCAATACAGTTGGTACTGAATGGAAGTGGTAAACTGCTTTGTTAACAATGTATGCAAATGAAGTATCTGTAAGCTTTGCTGGTGCAAACAGCATCTGCCTGTACTCATCTGTGCTATACGAGCTAAGAACAACTTTCATTTGTGCATCATTGGTAATATGATTAGCAGTGAAATAGAACTAAAGCTGTTTGAGGTGAAATTCCCAATTTCTTTCACCATCAAAACTTTTTACCAAACCCACTGTGGCCATATATAAAAGATTATCCTTGTCACTCATGTAGTTGTTGCTTATTTCACTTTTACACGAATACTGAATAAAAACAAAACACAAGAGCCAACACATTATTTTTACACATTAATCTCTTTGAACACTACATAGCAGCAAGATAAAGATAGTATTTGTATGCAGCAGGAGATAAAAGACTGGATGTAGTGTTAACTGTGTGGAAGCCCAACAAAATAAGATTGAAAAAAATGTACATCTATTGGGATATATGCAGATCACTAAAATCTATGGAATTTATTATACAAGAAGTGGAAAGCCCACATTATATTTTCAATGCTGTGTCAGTAAGTTGATAAGTCATAAAGTTTAAGTTATCCAATGGAGCAGACAGCTGAAGAAGCAAAAAGAAGACAGAACTAGATCAAAAAATATTTATGAAGAATTCTATCAAAACTGTGTTGATAATGTGACAGCATGCAAGACAACCGTGAAGGAAGATCACTCTGAGAGAACCAAAAATATTATTGTCAAGTTCCATTACATCAGACAGTTGGTTAAGCATAGTGTAATTGAATTTGTTCATGTACAGTCAAACTTGAAGCAATCTGACTTGTTAACAAAGTTTCTTGTCAGTGCCAAAACTTAATGTTTGCCAAATTAATTGGTGTATTTGAACTTTTATTAATAATTTTTATAACTGGATGAAGGAGGAGATAATGTTATTTTTTGCCATGTGTTTATTCAATGTAAGTTTTCTACCTTGATATCTGTGAAGCAAACAAGATGGAAGAAATATTTGTTTGAGCGAGGGGTGTGTTGATTTGTGCAAACAAATATTTTATTGAAGTACTTCATGAGAAGATGATAGCAATATTGGCTGTTGAGACATTGTGTAATTACTGTTGGAAGCCCAAGAAAAAATTGCCAAATAAGTTCATAGTATTTTTGGCAACCACGGTTTAATTTGTATAAAGAAAATAAAATAATCCAATGTTTTGTGTTTAGCATTTAATGTTAATGTATTTTTCCAACCACACTCTGCAAAAATAATGACAAAATTTAAGCTAAATAATCAATGTAATATTGTTGATTATAAGTCCATTATACTAAATAGGATTTGCAAAAAAAGTGGATGACAACTATTTTAGATACCAATTTCTTTTAAATCTAATTTTTATTTGCTCAGAAAAAAATAAAAATGAATTTATTTAGATATAGATCAATACAGATGAAGTTACCTGCTTGTACCGTCTGTAATAGTTTTGAATAAGTACTGCAGCAGCTCTTTCCTTATCTTGTTCTTCTAATTTTTTGCGACCCTTGTAAGAACGATAAGCTTTTTGAATAATTTTTGCAGCTTCATATAATTCCCTTTGCTCTTTATCTGAAATAAACAGGCTTTATAAATTAATAAAAGAAATTGTTTATAACCAAGTTAAGGTTATTTTTTCTTTACTTAAGATGGATGTTTAAAATATAAAAATTGAATGCTGACAATGACTGGGAGATACTTAAGAAATTAAATCAATTTACCTGCATTACACAGTAATTCAAAATGAGGTAATGAGTTCTACTATATAGTATGTAAATTACATTTAATTAATTTATGACATGCTATGAGTTTCTTAATATTATATATATATGGTCAAGTGACTACATAGGTTTATTGTAACTTGCTTGAGCAAGATGAAGCAAGCCGGACCAGGTGTGTAAGGGCAGTCGATGGTGGGTTAGTTGAGGAATAGGATGTATTGGTGGACTGTGCAATTTAGCAGTCACGAGACTTATGGCTAGCCTAGAAAATAAACCACTGAATAAGTGGTGCTAGGCTTGAAGAGATAGGCTATTAAAAGAAAAAAAAGAAATTTATGATGACGAATGTGCTATTAATTGTAGGTCTGGTGAATGACTGGATCTGATTGTAATGACCACACCCTGTTATAGATTATTTTTTTATGTCTCTGATTTTAATTGAACAGTTTTTTTTAACTTTAGGTATTATTTATGATAAAAATACCTGGCACTCATATCTCTTTCCGCCTTCCGGGAATTAAATCCATATTGATGTGAGCTGAAATGACGGAAGAAACGAAATTGGGTCATACCATGTCAAATCACCAAGGGCTTCCCACTTTACCATATCCAAATCTCATGAAATTTTTTGACGAAGTAAACCCCAGATCCCAACCGAAACTGTGAAAAATATTAGAGCTCATTGTACACTGGTTCAAAAATTACAACCCCATTTTCAATGGGCTGTCACCTCATTAACGTGCATGCATCGCTGAACGGCCCAACTTTGATCACTTGCCAAATCAGTTCTAGTGGCCATATAAGTGTGAAACATGGCTTATCGATACAACTTCTAATGCAGAAGTGATGTGATCAAAATAGTAGTACAGCTCGCCAATCCAATACATGTTAAAGCCAAAGTCGCTGCAAAATTTTGTTGCGGCAAATTATGTCATCACTTTGGAGGCCAATTACTTGGCAGCAAAAGATCTATATGCCACCAAGGGGAGAGAGAGAGAGCATCATATTAAGACATGTGCATGTATTTCTACAAACTAAGTATCATATGAGCTACAAAGAACACAGCGCCAGGGAAAACATGCTGATATAGGTGGCCTCATTAGACTACACTTATAAATGTTTGTGATGAATTAATAAAAAGTTTACTATTTATGGGCTTGTGGTTTATTACAAATAATCGAAGATTATTTAAAGAACTACATTTAAGGGGCAGCATTTTGAAGACTTTCATAACTCCGAGAAAATTACTTCACGATCTTATATATTGTGGTATTCAGTCCTAAGACTGGCCTGATGCAACCCTCTATGCTAACCTATTTTGCACAAACCTTTTAATTTCCACATAACTAGCACATTCCACATCTTCCCTAACCTACTTAGTATTCCATCCTCGGCCTCCCTCTTCTATCTTACCCCACACACTTCCCTCTAATGCTAATTTTAAAAGATCCTCATGTCTCAAAATGAGGCCAATTAATCTATTCTTTCTCTAGGTTAAAGTCCTCAAAATTGCTCTCCCTTTCCCTATTCTGTTCATAACATCCTGGTTAGTTACTCTATCCACCCATCTGACTTTCAACATTCTCCACAGCACCACAATTCAAAACTTTCTATGCTTTTCATTTTGAACCCCTATAACGCCACTATTAATACTCATATAGCTGTAAGTAAATTCCTCTTTTTTCTTCTGCTAACCTACTCTTTATGTCTACTATTCTTCTACCATCCCTAGTTACTATGCAGCCTAAGTAGCAGAATTCCTTAACTTCTTTCAAAATAACCATTCCCAATATTGTTCTTCAACTATTTCCAATACTACACTCCATTACTTTGGTTTTCCCACTTTTAATTCTCATGTTGTACTCTTCCTCCAGGATCACATTCAATCCATTTGTTATGTTTTCCAAGTCTTCTTCCGTCTTGCCTAATATTGCAATATCATCAGCAATCCTTAGGGTTTTTATTTATTTTTTGATCCTTTCACTTTCTTTATCACCTGTTCTAAATATAAATTAAAGAGTATGGGTGATAAACTGCATCCTTAATAGACAACATAGATTTTCCCTTTGAAGATGCTGGATGAAGAGTTCTTGGGATTCCAGTTGGGTGATGTAGTTTGTAGTACACAACGTTTCCATGGCTGACACCGTCATTCTCTTCACCTGTCAGCCATGGAAACGTTGTGTACTACAAACTACATAACCCAACTGGAATCCTGAGAACTCCAACTGCATCCTAGCTTACTCCATTCTTGATTTCAGCTTTCTTTTTTTTGCCCTTCAATTCTAATTACTGCTGACTGCCACCTGTAAAGGTTATGCATAGCACTTCTTTCTCGATACTTTATTCCTGTAATCATAAAAATCCTTTAAAATTGTACAAAGACAAAATGCTTTCGTGTTAAAAATTTGTACCAATTTTATTTAATTTTTTACAGTTTTAATAATTTGTCTCTATTATATGTTATGCAGACTAAACAAGAAATGTTACACATTACAGGTCATAGAGTATTATCAACCCTGTAGCTGTTGTAGTTCATTTGTTAAGTAATTATCCTCGTAAAAATTGTTTCTTAGGTTGATGTTGCACATAACTTTAAAATCTCACAGGGTCACCACCGATATAAAACAATTAATAAGAACAATAACCATCACTCAGCATGTTTTCCTAATCTTCTGGGACCTGCCACTTATATACTTAAACCACATATTTTCTATCCCTCTCTCTATTAACTGTTTTCATTAACCTGACAATTTCATTGTATGACATGTTATATATATTATTAGAGCCCCAGCCAAGACCAATGCAAGCTGTGACTTGTTGGGCGAGTAGCGTGCCATACCAGGCCACGAACATATTGTTGTCTGCCTGTCATAAGGGAATGCAGCTGGGCAGTCATTGGTGGGTTATTGTATGGGAAAGACGTGTTTCAAGGAGTTAAGGATGAGTGAGTGACCACGCCCTGCTTCAATTATCTCTCTCATGCTCTGAATCTGAATTAAAATCTGGAATTAATATTTTAAAATACCTGGCACCTTATAAAATTCCTAAAATTATACATCAACACAGAGCTGAGCTGAATGGAGAAACTGCCGATATGCTACATTTGGCGAGCCATGATGGGGAACAACAAACAATGAACATTTGTGAGGCTACAAGCATTAAATGTGGAGGACGACGAACGTGGTACCTGAGAATCAAACAAGTGGAAATGGAGTTGCTGCAGTGGATGCACTGCTGGAGGGTCAAATGTTCCAGTGACCGCTACTTGGTCAACTACGAGAGGTGTGTGTTAAAAAGCAGAGTACGGTGTCTGTGGAGAAATGTGTATGTATGGATTAAATGAAGTATAAGTAAGAAGACAGATTCCACAGGTTGGTGGCAAACAAATTTTTGGTGATATTTTGGTTGGGGTTTTGTGTTCGGTTAAGTTTTAAAATAGAAGAAATTCAGGAATTTGCTATAGCTGAAAAAGTAAAATTGGCAGTAGTTGAGAAGGCAGAGGACTCGATGCTCAAGCAATTATTTATGTTGTTAATAAGAAATTTGATGAGCAGAAGGAAGTTTTAATGATAAAGTCAATAGTATTATGGAAATGCAGCTGGATTTGAAGTCTGATTTAGACATTAGGATTGAGTTGCAAGGTCTGAAATGTGAGGAATTGTATGATAGGTTAAAAAGAGAAGATAATGAGAGTCGTATGCAATGAGTAGAAATGTTTGGGGAAAAAATTGATGCAATGTGTAATAAAATGGGTCAACCACGTGATTGTCATGGCTCCAATCAGCTGATTGAGAAACACATGCAAGAAGGTGTATATAAGAAAAAAGAATTTGTAAATAGTAGTTTTAAGCAAATAGAAAATAAGGTAGAATTAAAAAGTGTGGTAGATTTTAAGGATAAGGTTGTACATAGTGATTTGAAGTTATCTAAGCAACCATGTGCTAAGAGTACTAAAGCAAATTCAAAGGTAAAGGATACAGAATTTCTGTTAGCTCATTGTGGTAAATAGTGAAATAGAAAGAAAATACCCTGAACAGCACAGAGGAGAAAATGTATGGGAGGAAATGTTAAATGAAAGAAATTGCAAAGTGTCAAAATAAGCAGGTTAGGGGACAGCGAGAACAGCTGATCATGTTTGCAAACAGAGATGAAGTAATGAAATGTTTTGTTAATAGATTTAAGAAAAACTCCTGAAAAATGTACAAGAGAAAAGTACGTGGGAGAAACATTCATCAAAAAACTGAGCGGAACTTAATGATTAGCGAAAAATGTGCTTCTATGTCTCAAAAATGTGCATCCTATGATGAAAACAGAGTAGGAAGAAAGTTATGTCATGGAATAGGGGTGGTTGTGGATTTCCTTGTAATCCAGGTGGAAAAACTGAATGCGGTATTCTGTTAATGTCAAACTAATAAAGGTCAGATGATACATCAAATTCAGCTGACAACAATTAAAATAAATGTCATATAAACTGTCAGAAACAGCTGATGGCAAATAAAATTTTATGTAATAACATTGTAATTAGTTATAAGAAACAGAGGTTCTGTTGAAAATTTGCGACGTGCGTTAAACAGCTGTTGTGCAGAGACAGTTGACTATAGAAAAAATTATGGCCAAAGTAATTTTGGATCTTGACAGCGAACAGCTGATTACAGAGATCTTAAAGAAATTGTTTGGTCTGAAGTTATGTAGTTGTAATTAGAGTTAAGGGTTTGTCCGTGATTTCTTTATAATAATTTTGAATTGTTTAATTGATGAAATTGTATTTTACTGGATGTTTATGCTGATGAAGGATTGATTGGTATGTCAGAAAAATTTGTAATTAATTTATGAGTGAATTTTTGTAAAACCTATTGTATTTTGTGATTAAGGGTGTTGGTCAATAAAGGAATTTGGTATGATTGTTATTGAGTGAGTGGCATGTTAAAAAAATAGTTGCACAATTTTTTAATTAATTGGGGGTGGGGATTATATAACATGTAAAGTTAGAGCCCCAGCCAAAAGCAATGCAAGCCGGTAATGTAGCTTGCAAGGTGCGATTGTTGGGTGAGTGGCACGCCAATCCATCTGCAGACGTATTGTTGTCTGGCTGTCTTAAGCAAATGTGGCTTGGGAGTTGTTGGTGGGTTATTGTAGGGGAAAGACGTGTTTTGTGCAGTTAAATATGAGTGAGTGACCATGCCCTGCTTCAATTATCTATTCTCATGCTCTGAATTAAAATCTGGAATTAATTTTTTGGTGTTTTTTTGAATAAAAAATACCTGGCACCCTATAAAATTCCTAAAATTATATATCAATTCAGAGCTGAGCTGAATGGGGAAGCGACCAATATGCTACAATATATTGTAATATAAAACCCTAATTCTCTGTTCATTTGTTCTTAATAAGGCTGTTAAAGTTAGATGTTAAGTTTATTTTGATTAATTGACGTTCATTGAAACCTGTTTTAACTTTAAGGTTTAAGTGTTTTTGTTTTATGAATAGAGACAAATTATGTTTTCTACTGAAATGTAAAAGAATTGGTGTTCTGGAAGGTTCCAGAAGCAGCAACACCAGCTCTGAAAGGTGATTGGTTGATAAGGTCATATGACCCAGTTTTTGCAATATGGACAGAATGAGGATTATGGATTGAGAAGAGAGAGTGGGGTCAGATATAGATAATAATGGACATGATTGCCATTCAACCTCGGAGTGTTCTATTAGAAGAGTGTACAATTTTGAAAAGCGGCAAAGATAATAGAGGAGAGAGGACGTATAATTGATAAGAAGTTCACACTTGTGTGTAAATCAGTTTTATGCAATACCTTCAATCGAATTAAGTAACTTTGAAGATGAGTGTTGGGTGTAGTGGTGTTAACACCTACATTTTTGGAGGACTGGAGTGAGCTTGTGTCATTCATATTGAGAGTATCGGGTGTAGGCCTGACAATTTATGTTTTTTTTTCAGAGTGATGGTGGAGGTCAAGGTACGGAGATCTAGGTACTGTTGGATGAAGATGGAGGAAGAAGCGTGGATTCTGTGACAAGTGATAGAGGAGCAAAGGGCTATGTGTCAAGAGTGTGAATGAGAAAATAAGCAGCCAATCTGTTACGGTAAGTTTATGTAAAATTTGCTCATTCTTTCATATGCTTTATCTTCAAATCTAATGTTTATTTCTCTTAATTTTTGAGTAGCTGGTATGCTTCATTCTTGAGAGGTTCTATAAACTCCCTGAGATAATAAGCAACATTGTATAATTAATTTATTATAACATAACAATTTTTTCTTTATATCATTTTTAATCATTGTGTAATTAATTTACCCCCATGTATGTGTGTGTGTGTATATATATATATATATATATATATATATATATATATCTTCTATCCCTCTTCTCTATCTATCCTAACTTAGTTTATCTAACTACCCAGACTGACGATATTTGGTGGGCAGGCATTGTGGCCGAATTGGTTAAGGTGTCTCGCGGCTAAAGCGAGGACTCTGTGACGAACTGGGTTTGAGTCCCAGCAATGCCAAATATTTTCAGTCTTTCTTTCTTCTTCTATTCCTCTCTACACTGACCACACAGCTTTCTCTGAGCATATGCTGAGATTGTGAGTAAAGTGAAATCCCAACTTTCTCCCACATTTTCTGTCCTTAGACCCTATCCAAATATACTATGTGTATCATAAATAGCTATCGAATCAACCACAGATTCAGGTGATGATATGCCAAGAAGTAGTTGAAAGTCTGCATTAAGTGTTTTGATTAGTTTATTTTGACAAATTTTGAGTGTGTTAGGGATTTACCGGTGAGGAGTCTCCAGCAGAATATAGTGGTTTGTGGGTTAGAGAAGAAGCAAGACGTATTTTGTGGGCTCTGAAGTCTAACAGCTACAACTCATAAAAAGACTTAATAAAGTAAGCTACAAATAAGTGGTGCTAGACCTATCTTCGTTACATGATTGACATCAAGTAGTACTTTCTGAGGTCATTGCAGTAAATATGAGTGAGAGAAGTTTGATTGAGAGAACACACCATGTTTAGATTACCTAATTCATTCTACAATTGAAATTAAATTATTGTGTGTTTAACTTTTGGAGTTTTTACTGTGTAAAAACTACCTTGCGCCCTATATTATTTGTGTCCTAAGAGAAGATCTAATAATGATGAAAAGCTGAGTGGCCGGCAAACGACCCCCAGTTGCAATATATAAAAATTTTATCAGTGTGTGCACGAGTTAGTGTCTGCCTTTCACCTCCAAATCGTTCTTTAATCAAATTTAATTAATTGAATCCATCTGCCCATGTGCCTCTGTATGTGAGTGTGTAAACATAAAAAAATAAAAGAAGAATGGGAAACGGCAAATAGAAAGAATGGAGAGAGAGGGAGGGAGAGAGAGAGAGAGAGAATTCAATTAATGTACAAAATGTTTTACAGTTTTACTAATTAAAATAAAGCAGTATTATTTTGTAATATTCTAAAGTTTTGAGATGATATACTTACCAGATAAAGTAAGATTTGAGAAGTCTTTCTCAAAAAGGCTGCTTGATGCTTGGAAGAACTCACAAAAATCAGCTGTTGTTGGAGGTGGGGATGGAGAATCAAGAGTGAATGAACATGGAGACTGAAGACAACTAGATGATGCAGGACTTAATGAGGAGCTTGGAGTGCCTACATCGTAGTACCTAAAAAGAAATATATTAAATGTAAAACATACATTATTTGAGGCATATACTGTAATGATGAGACAACATACATAGGTATATATATTGCACATATAGGCATTTCACATGAAGAATGTAAGATGTATTAGTATGTTGACATTTAAGCAATTGAGTTTAAGTAATTAAAAGATACACAATGTTACACGCTTATCTTTATTGAATAGAAAGAAATTTATGTTTATTGTTTTTCTTGGTATATGGTAGCATTTTATTGAAATATGTACACTCAATTTAATTAGGCATACCACAATCTGTAATAAATAAATAAATAAATAAATAAATATATATATATATATATATAAATTAATGAATGATCGTTTTGTTGCGTGTTCACGACGAGAGTCACAGGCTTCTTGGGATATTAGAGGATATTAAGTAAAAGGATAGTAATTGAGTTGAAAGATAGGAAAATACGCTTTTTGAAAAATATGTTTGGACACAGAATTGTGCTAAGGGAAAGGACATATGTCAAGCGTATTAGAGAAGAAGGAAGAAGGAAAAAGAGAGACTGAAAAAATATTCGGCTTAGCCGCAGGGACTTGAAACCGGATCGTCACAGAGCCTCCTCTGTAGAAAAAAAAAAAATCCGACATCAGAGCGCCTTAAACCATTTAGGCTATGTCGCGGTGCGTCTGAAGGTAGTAGATAGTCTATCCTACTTCTTTTATCCAATACCCAACTTAATACATTTCGTATATCTATTGTACGTTTCGTAGGGTCATGAGATTCCAATAACACAATCAAGTTGAGGTTATAGCGTTTCAATCTAATGCGACAGTGCTGTACAAAGCTCGTACTGCTTAAACTGACTTACGATTTGGAAATCAGTCTATTTATACATACATGGAAATATTCTAGAAGCAGAAACATTCTAGAAACAGAAAATATACAAAACTAAAAGGCATCTATGTAAATTAATTAAACAAATAACAAATGGTTGTTGCCTTCGGCTGGGACTTGAACCCGAGTCTACGTGTCTGCAGTCCGGCTCGCTACCGCTCTGCCATCACTGCAGGTCTTCAGATGTGGCAATATATATATATATATATACAACCAACTGAACATTTTCAGTCTATATATTAGGTTGTCAAGTTAGGATGGATACAGAAGAGGTCGTACTCGATGTGGTGGTGGAGTCGGTAAGATGCACGCCTTGGCTTTAGTGGCGGTTACACTGCTGATTTCGTGTACCCAGGTTAGAGTCCTGGACACATAGAATTTTTTCAGTCTTTCTTCCTTCTTCCATTCCCTTCTATGCTTAACATATGTATTTCCTTGTGCATGATTCCATGCTGTACATATGATTCAATGAGCGAATTTCCTTTCTTTCTCCCAAATATTTCTATCCAATTATCCTATATATATATACCACACATATAAGAAGAAATAACCATATATAGTACATAATTGTTTTGTCTTATGTACAGTAATACTAAAATCCTGATTGGCTAGCACCTCGTGATTAGCCTCTAGTAGTCCATGGTATGTGTCATTTATCTTTCCCTTATTGTCAACTGTATTTCCCTTAGTAAGCTTCAATGCAATCGCTCTATTCACAAACACAACAGCAAAACTTGTACTGGAACTAATAAATAAAGATTGGTAAAAAATAAAGTACTAAATGTACATTACCAGTAAACAGCTATTCATGGAAGGCCTGGACATATGCAACAACAATGGATACGTTAAATATAACAAATTTTACAAACAAACATTCAGTATCCACATGGGAGATTGAAATGTGACGTCGTCACACACATTGTATATTTGGATAGGGTGTAAGCACAGAACATGTGGGAGAAAGTTGGGAAATTCGGTTTTAAGTCACAAGCTCGGCAAAGAAATATGCTCAGAGAAAGCTGTGTGATCAGCGTGCGAATTTCCCAATTTTCTCCCACATGTTCTATCCTTACACCCTATCCAAATATACAATGTGTGTGACAATGTCACATTTCAATCATTAATTTGTGTTCTATCCCTCTTCACTCTGACTGACGATATTTGGCGGGCGGGCATTGTGGCCGAATCGGTAAAGGCGTCTCGTGGCTAAAGATTCAGCCAACTGTCAATAGATGTAAATGTCAAGTGTTTAAATTGATTTAAATTTACTTTAAGAAAGTCTCCCAAACAACACATCAGAAAAAATGTGTGGGAAGAAAAAAAAAAGTAAATGAAAAAAATTGTTTGGAAAAATAAAATGTGTAATTAGAATTAAAGTTGGATAATTGAGTGATTTACTCAATGTTTGCTCTTATGAAAGAATATGTCAAAGAAAATTGTAATTAGTTCTAACTGAATTTTTGTAAATATTTTGTAATTTTGATTAAGGGCGTTGGTCATTCATATTGTTTACGACTGTGGTTCACTGAGTGTCATATTAAAAAATTGTACAATTTTTTAAATTCATTGGGGACGGGGAAAATGTAACATGAAAAGTTACACTTAACAATGCAGGCCAGCTTGCGAGTTGCAATTGTTGAGGAACTGACGCAACTTGGGCCAACAATGTAGTCTGGCGAGACTTTGGGAGTCGTCATGGGGTAGTGGAAGGAGTAGGTTGTGTCGGCAAGACGCCAAGAGAATGACCACGCCATGCAGATATAATTATTTCTCGTGCTCTGATTGGAATTAAGACTACTAAAATCCATTTTTGGTATTTTTTATTAAAGAATTATAAATCCTCGAACACGGAGGAACGCGGAATCCGCTACAATATATATACATTCAACACAGTGTACAATTTAATGACCAGGGCAATTAGAAGCACAAATGAATGCACCAAGATTGTGGTCAAATGTAAGATTTTTAGAATACTAAAAGCCAACGGAAATAGAAAAGAAGACAAATATTGAAATAGAAGAAAATGAAACAGTGATATTGAAATATCTGGCAAGAAATAGAAACGAATTAATGGAAGCTACAGAAGAAAAAATTGGAATATAAAGAGAAAATATAGAAAATAGCAAAAAATACAGAACTATAATGTACTTCGAAGGGATTACTGAAGAAATATAGAAAATATTACAATAACATGGATTCCATGAAATAATAATAGCTTATAAACCATGTAGGAAGATTAACAACTACATAAACAACATGAAAGTCAAAATAAATACAGAAAATAAGAAAGACGAGATGATGAAGAGTTCTCGGGATTCCAGTAGGGTGATGTCGTTTGTAGTCCACAACGTTTCTATGGCTGACACCGCCATCATCTTCAGGTGAAGTGCTTACAAGTAAAAAATTTATAGTTTATATAGTCCCCATCGGATAGTCCTGTCCAATCAGGGGTTCCCTAGTCTAGTCCTTAGGTGGTAGTAGTGGGGCGCTCTCTTTCCATCCCCTCCACCACCCACTCTTTGGATCGGTGCACTGACATGGTGCTCTGTGATGTGATAATCATTGGCTGTGGCACATGTTCCTATGTCATATTAAAGTAAGTGTCTTTAACCACCAAAAAAAGAAATGTCAGTGCCTTCTGGTCTTGCTTCTTCTCCTCCAGGCATTTCATCATTGAAACCTGGATCTATAGCTTCTCAACATTCCTTCTTGACAAGCGCAGCTCTAGCATGTATGGACCATGCATGGTAGTAATCAACAGGAAGTTCATGAGATATAAAAAGAAAACACAAGTAATGTAAGGTCCTATAATCACCCTCTTACAGTGTTAACTAAAGCTCTAAAAGACAAAAAGGCTGCTACAATACAAATACAGTTAATCACTTCAAACCTCTACAGACAGGAACTGAAAATTTACTTAAATCAAGCTCTGACATACCCCCAGCTCCACAAGAGAAATTTGATTTCTTCCCAAAAATATTTATTGACCAGTTCACACTAATCTAGATGGACAACCAAATCACACTTAAAAACATATTTCACAGTGGGGTAGATAAGAACTGCCATCCTATGATATCCAAGTAAGAAGGTGTGAGGCTATGATATATTATACATATCTACTCAATGCTTTACTTTGGAATAAGCTTTTTTTATCATACAAATACACAACTTGACACAAATAAACTCAAGAAAAGTTAACTAAAAGAATGTACCTGCTAACATTTCACTTCTTGTTTGTGCCTCTACATGGGGCACTGCACATTCTTAAAGCAAAGCAAAAAAGAGGGAAAATTCTGGCTATCATGAAATATGAAAGACTGGTCTACTTGAAGTGCTTTGTGGATTGAAAAAAAAAAGTTTATCTAAGGTTATTAAATCTGATAACAAATATAACACTGACATTTTTTCAACAATAATCACATAATTTGGGAAAATATATTTAAGATGACTTAACAAAGATGTCAACACGGTTTAAGGTAGTAGTGATATAATTTTGAGAATGGACTGAAATTATCAAACATTAATCAATCATTTTATTTGTCCCCTACATAAAACAAAAAAAATTGTTTGTTAACAAGAACATACAATGACTATAATGTAATTACCATGGTGAAATGCAAGATACACTAGTTGTTTGCTATTTAATAAACTTTATTGAAATGTATCACTAAGCACAATCATAACTACAACCAAACCCTTTTATTATAGAGTGGTGCCAAATACAAAAGTTGAACTATATCGCAGAAACATTTTAAACCATACAGGATACATAATGTGATGGCCATGGGCTCGATAAAAGAAAAGACTTCTAATTTATGCTTGCGGAAAGGCTTGTAAATTACGATTGTATACCATATCTTATCAAGTTAAAGCAGAACATTTTTCAGTTACTGAATATTGAGTTTTATCTACATATGGACAAATTGTTGAAAAAATAAACTGTTTCTTCTTTCATAGACTGCTTCTCAGCTGATGTTTTTGTATCTTAGAATACACATGTATATAAATAATTTAAGCTTTCTTGTCACTAACCTGTAGTTATGGTCACTAAATTCAAAATTAAACTCCACTGGCTCAAATGAAGATGCTGGTTCATCAAGGAGCAGAGGCTCCATGAATACTTCTGGTAAAGAACCATTACTAACAGAGGACATTTCAGGTTGAGGGTTAACTTGTTCTAGTAGCATGTCTTCTGTTTCATTCTGAAAATCATCCATTACTTTAATTAATTAAACTTAACAAAACTACTTCAAATGAGTAAAGCATAACTCAGTAGATTTAGCTTGTTGTGTGTAGACACTACGCACATTGGTAAATTTCCTTGATATCATAGTGGGGTAAATAAGAGCTCACTTTAATTCCAATTTTTGCTAACACAAGCTGGTAATGTAAAAGCAATTCTGAAAAGATTGGCACTACAAAATATATTGCGGTCAGTTTGGGATATGTTGAATATCAAGAAACTAGTCTGCAAAAGCTAAAACATGGTAAGTATGGGGTGTGGTAATGAGACATTGCCACAGTCTGGATATCTCACTGTATAAAAATAATGAATATTTTTAAACATTGTAGTAGTGTTACCATGGTTAGTCTTGCAGGTGAAGATGACAATATTCCTCTACCCCTTCTCCTTACTCTACTGTGCATGTGACACACCATGCTATACCTTACAATCTGTAGATAGCTTACCTTTATCCTCTCAGGCATAGCAGCTATTATTTGCTCTGCCAAAGTTAAAACTCTTACTTCTTGTTCACCTGAAAATTAAGCATATTTTGAATGCTATAAAAATAATGTGGACTTGCATATTTTGCAGATAAGAAATATTTGAGGTTCTCAATTTAAAAGTTATAATTAATCTTTACTTTTTTATAAGTCACACATTTTTTCTTTACTACACATGACTTATTATACTATTATTTCAGAGCTTTGTTTCAACCATTAAATTTTTCTAAAATTTAAATCTTGTGCCAAAAACACAAGATCTAATATTTAAAACAGGGTATATTATGACCACCATTCCCTCTGAAAAAGTGTTTTACAACATGGAAAAAAATTTTTTTCATCTCTCAAAATGTAAATATATACTGTACTAAATCTCAGAGACAGCTTTAATTACAACAATCAGCAAAAATTCATAAACAAATTTCTCTCATTTACTTAAAGAATGGAAACTGAATTGTTTTTATGAAAGTCAATTTACAATTATTATTTAAATAAATTCATTAATTATACACATTTTGAAAAATAGAATATGAGATAGAATAAAATGTCAGACTTATACTTCATGTTAATAGATCAAGAAATTTATAGGGATTCATTCTGTAATGACTACATATTAATACAGATTCTGTAAAAATATAATAGGAATGCCAAAAGTCACAGGATAATAGGAAGTAAAATTGTAAACAAATAAATCACAACATAAAGTGGATTGTGAATTCACTTGATATGAAAGGAAATAGTAACAAAAATTGCAATATTCTAGACATGTCACAATTTCTCTATATTCTTTTATTAAATTTACAGAACCATCCACAACACCAATAAAATAAATCTAAAACTGACCTACTACACTCTGCTTAGCCTCTGCGTCTTCATCAGATGCACCATCAACATCAATCATAGGGCTTTCACTTCTTGGACCAGTAGCCACTTCGCCTGAACCACAAGTTAAGCGAACAATGCAAATGTACCAAAAACTAATAAGTACTTTGGTGTATAAAAGTAAATAATCAATGCTATTAACAAAATAAATAAATAAATGTATATTTTCTAAATGCAAATATTTTCAGCTATTGTGCAAGCTATGTTTGTGATGGATTGTATTATAAGTGCCATATGACATTCAATAGCACTGTATATAACAGTAGTATCCAATTTTAATAGTAATCATACAGATTTATGAAAACTAAACTTCTCACAATAATATTTTAAGAAAAGTTTATCGGGAAATGTAACTTCAACTCAAAAGATAAAATTTGTTTGTTAAATCAAGATATGCACATTCATGTAGTATAAAATTAACAGTAGAGTAATTCAAACATAATAAACTTTTATGGATAGAAAATTTTTTGGAATTTACCTCAACAGAGGGATTAAAACATTAACTCAATATGTGTACAAGTTCCTATTAATGACATATCAAAAGGTTGGCTGTCATGGAGTTATTGTTTGAAGATCTACTCCATATTTCTATTGCTTCCTCTCATCACTAGGAAGTATTTATTAAATATGTAAGACATCTGGTCGGTATTCTAGTGTATCTATAATGAGTCTTATCTT
>CM067376.1:231341955-231434455 GCA_034510155.1 Eucriotettix oculatus | reverse complement strand
AATTAATAACTTATTTTACATAAGACTGATGTATAAGATAGCTTGTTATTGTAAAAATTTAGCAAATGAATGAAATTAAATTATACGTTTTAAAATGAATATGATTATTATAATTATACTTTAAAATGTTAATTAAGTACTACGAATTGTCCAAGAGAACTATTTGCGCTATTGTATTAGGTTTCAAATTTATTTATGAAGTCAATTAGCAGTTCATTTACAGAGTAGAGGAACAGACTGAATAGAAATTTTGGAACTTCTCTGTTGAATACCTAATTATTTAATACTATAAAAAATAATATTCGATATATTTTTATGTAACGGGCAAAGAATTATATATTATTATGTAAAATAATTCATTTATAGTATAAAACGAATGTATATTCCAGGTTGTACTGCATTGAATATATTTATTCATAATAACACTTTCAGTGAGTAAATGTTTCCTAATTATTGTTAATTGTTTGAATGTGAAATTGTAGAAATTACTTTAATTGCAATGGCATTTAGGATTAAATTTATCATCTGTTGAAGTACCTAGTATTTTTATACTTTTACTTTATTAATCATATATTTTTATAAGGTTCGTGGATTAGTATCATCGGTTTTCCTGTTCTGGAATCATTGTTTATGATTCCACAAATAAATTGAAGCAAGTACATAACATCGACTTTTGAAACGCAATATTGCGTGTACTTCTCATAATCGCAACAATGGGGTTACTGATGATACTTTTTTTGGGTGTATGTATGTGTGTGGGGGTGTAACAGGCTACACGATTGTAATCGAGAAACTGGCAGAAGGTAGAAAGGTAGACAGCCAAGGATTATCTAGGGCCTCCAGACTATAGTTTAAGGATCCTACCTGGTTTCACCCAACAGTTATGTACGGCAAATACTAGAAAACCTCATCTGTTAGGTCGGGATTTTAGGTACTTGTTCATGCCTTTCCGATTGTCGGGAGAGGGGTTCACTGTAGGGTACTTTTTTAAGATACTAATCATAAATGTACATTGATATGGTGACGGTGCTTACGTAGTTGTGATAAAATACTGTCTGACAAAAAATAATTAGAAGGTGATAGGTCTTGATTGCAAGGTGATAGGTCTTGATTGCTCTGACAAATTAGCAGCCACGGAGCTTCAAGACAACAATTCATGGACACTAAAGCGAAATATTCTTGGAATAAATACCCACTTATCAATCACGATTTTCGCGCGGGAAATGTAGTTTCTGGATAAAAACACAGACTTGAGTAGAATTCCAATACATTGTTCCAGCAAACTGCTGAGTATGAATAGCGTTCCAACTTTGAACTTATGGATGCGCATAGGCATGTAACACACCATTGTATAATTCCATTTAATAAACAATTTTTAATATAAAACAAAACATTAATTTTTGGGAACTCATATATCAAAGCTTTATTTACAAAATACATTTACAAGTATCTCCGGATACGAACCATATTTACTACCTGCTAAATAAAAAAAATATTGAGAATCTCTTTTGCTGGAAACAGTGGTAGGTAGGAAGAAAAGCCTGTGGGACCCTAACCTAGCTCGCGTTGTGGACCTGTCTGTTGGTGCCAAATTCTACGTGGACGTTGGACACACGCGCTGATGGGGCGTCTGTCCCCAGGAACATTGGATCCATACACAGAACATAGCTAATGGCGCCAGGATATGAGAATCTCTTTGAAAGCAGGCGGTGGTGTCACCTCTAACCCGGCCTTTTCTCATTAGCTTTAGAAGTCTAGCGACTCTCTGTTTAGGCTGTTCACCAACCGTCTCATAGCTATCTTCTCAACCGTCGACTAGCTATCCCTCTCAAAAACTGCGCACCAGTTTTCCTTTAATCCCTCTCGTCCTTTTCTTCACGCCCAGAGACGATCCTTTTCCGTGGATCAATCTCTACCACGGCTCAACTCCCCGAGGTCTTGTCCTTCCCGCCAAGTGGACCACTATCTTCGTGTTTTTATGCCTCAGCGTTGTGCTAAATGTGACCGTGATTTTTCTGTAGCCGTCCACCTGGATCCACAAAATACACGATCAATTTCTAGCCACTCCATGGTCAAACGAAATAAATTCAATAGAACGCTACAGACATCTGTGGCAGGTTGATGTTGTTCAGATATTTGGTGGAGTTTTGTAGCTTCCTTCTTCTACTCGATGGAATACTTTTTATGTTCCTCTCTTCTTCTTCTTCCTTAGTCTACAGCCCCTTGAAGTCCTTGGTCTACCGGGTCGACTATGGATTGTCGTCTTGCATGACACATTCCGAATTCGGAGCGATACGTGGTCAGCATATCGATTCTCCAACAGTTTTAATCCCGGTCTTCGTGACCATGACAAAGAAACCAGTTCCAGGATTCAAGCCCGAGACCGCTGTGTTGTGAGGCAGCGACGCTGGCCAATAGACCACAGGAGATCGGCCACGTTTCTGTCTAGATGACTATATTTTACAGAGAACAAATAAGAGGATCGTTCTTAAAGTGTATCGAGGTATTTATATGAATTATAATTGAGTCTGTGTTAACCGATACATCCACGTAGGAATAAGACTCGTACAGGAATAGTGGCGTAGCGTCCAGTACCTCAATTATGCAGCTCGCTCACACAGGAAATGCTCGATCAGCAAAATTCAGCTCTGGGAACACCGGAAAAAGCACGAACAATCGCGCCCCCACGAACTCCATTTCTCCCAATTTGATGTTAGATTAGCCTCGTTCACACAGTTTCACTTCTAGCTTACAACTTAAATTGTAATATTTACATCCCTACCTGAATGGTTTAGAGTAGTAGAGTAGTACAAATGTCAATCAGCAGAATTCATTGGATTATAAACCTGAACTCAGAAATTCGACCTCGTTAACGTCCTCCAGCAGACTCATGTTGTTGTTATTATAATCAGTCCTAAGACTGGTCTGATGCAACCATCCATGCTAACCTATCTTGCGCAAGCCCTTTCATTTCCCTATAAGTAGCACAATCCATATACTCCCTAGCCTGCTTAGAGTATTCCATCCTTGGTCCTTCTTCTGTTCTTACTCCACACACTTCCCTCTAATGCTAACTTTACAAGACCCTCAGACTCATATAGTGAACTAATTTCCACGAAGCTAGTTATTTTACTTGAACTGAAGGTCTTCTCATTTAGTTACAATTACAAATATTTCTATATAGAAGTGAGTAGTGACTGTATGTTCTGTCTGCTTTGCTGGAACCAAAATCTGGGCAACGGCAAAGTTGGAGCTGGAAGGCGCTGCACTACTATCTCTGTCCACAAATAACCTTTGTCTCCTAGCAGCCAGCAGCCTGCACTCGCGTTACGAAGTAATAAAATAAATTATATGACTAGTTCGTCTACGATCCAATGAAAGAACTTCGAATCATATCATATCTAAATGCTTGGAGATAGACTTTCCGGCCAATCACCAAATAATGTTTCTGGGAGTACGCAGATTATCCCAATTTTTTTCATCAACAGAAATCCCCTTTCACCAATTATTTGTAGTGGTGTCAACAATAATTATATTTTACTTGATATTACAATTATATGAACTCTTACTATAAAACGAATAAATAATCCCTTGTCTTTATTGAAAAATTGCGTTCATTATCATGTGAATAGTTTTGTGAAAAAGACTACTGGCTCGTTGAGTTGGTAATGAGCAAGAAAAATACAAAATAATTTCCCACAGAGGCAACGAGCAGATTTTCAAAAACCATAAAAATGGAAAACAAGAGAGATAAGTGAAAAATTTAACGTCTCCCAGAAATGAAGCCGACTTAACAATATTACAGTCACATATCGAGCACATCTATCGTTTATTCGTTTATGTGCTGTTAAGGTTTATTGATTTAATTTGTCAAAATAATACGTTCGTGTAATTACTATTTATATGATAATCTCCGCTTTAGTTTGCTTTTCTTCATATACTTATATACCGACAGGCATTTATACGAAACTCCATATATTTTGTGCACTTAATCTATAGTAATAAATAAAATTGAAGTGACTGTCTGTCTATCTGTCTCACTGTCTGTCTATCCGTATGCTTATCTCTCGAATAAGCTCCGAATTGGTTCTACGTAATTTCAATGAAAATTTGAGGGTTTACAAAAAGTAAATTTAGCTGAAATATTTGTGCATATTTCATGTCCATAATGATATTGACGTAACAAACATATATATATTCATATATATTCTACGTGGAGGTTTCTTTCATACGTGCGTTAAAATCTCCAAAGTGAATGGAGGTTGCCTATACTCTTGACCTGTTTATGCTCCGAAACGACTTAATGGATTTCAATGATAATTTCAGAGATTTAAACAGAAATTTTAAGTTTAAGATTCGTGTGTGTTTCATTCAGATGTCTTGAAGATTTCTCTCTTTTTTTTGGTTAACAGGCTACATGAGGGTAATCCTGAAACAGGCAACTCCCCTTTAATAGCATAGGAAGGGAATTGAAAAGGGGGGATGCGGAAGGTAGAGCAAGGTAGCCAAGGGTTAACTAGGGCCCCGGGCTATGGTTTAAGGATCCTACCCGGTGTTTCACCTAAAGAGATGCAGGGAAAACTCTAGAAAACCTGCATCAGGTAGGTCGGGCATTGGGTACTATTCTCACGCCCTTCCGAATGACGGGAGACGAGTTTGCTGTGGGGACGCAGCATTCCCTTCTCCGTGCCTCCACCAGTTTCAGGAGGCAGTTGGCCGACTGATCCAATGGGATCAGCGGACAGCTCTTGCCATATGCCCAAGGTCTTTGACCCCGGTACATATACCTCCTAAAATAGGTGAAGGTGTCTTGGCATATGAGAACTTTGATAAAAAGTATCCAGAGAGAGTGCGAGGCATTCCCGACATGATCAGGTGAGCCCCGCAGTCACTCTGGGCTGAAGCGCCTGCGAGAAAACTCCCGCAGCGCCCTTCTGTCCTTGAAGATTTCGGTTTTTTTGGGGGGGTAACAGGCTACATGAGGGTGATCCTAATTACATTTAATTGCCGCGAGAGAGGCAGCGTGAAAACCAACTGCGAGTTAAAAGTCCTATTCGGCGTCCCTATACCATTCATTTCGCTTACTGTGTTATAAGAGTAATTTTGGCAGCATGAGTGAGAGACAGGGAGGGTGAGCATTCTCACTTCATCATGTGGTGTGTGTTTGCTCCCCACACATATATATATTAAAATAACAATTTCTCCTTCTTTATTAAAGGGGGTTAGGCTGTTTACTAAACCAACGGCATGCAAGTAAGATCGCGTTTGATTAGTATTAAATGAATGCCCAATTGACTATATCGATAGCCAGGAAAGAGGAACAAATCTGTACCATTTCGGTAATGGCAGATCAGTCCTTCGGATAAAGGCCTGGGTTAACGACTCACAACATCCAGTTGCGACAAAAAGGAGGCCATCCCCGGAATTATAAGGGACAGACCTGTTTCTTAGGCCATCTTTGGGAGAAATTTCACACACCCCGCCAGGCAGAAAAAGGCGGGGCAGAAACTTATATAAGAGGATGCAAAACAGATTTTGAAAAAAGAGCATAGGAGAGAGTGAACTGGAGTGGAACACATTACGTTTTGAGGATCATAAGATAGTGGACTAGAGAATACATTACGTTTGGAGGAGAGATCAGATGAGAGAACTAGAGAGATTACACTACGTTATTGAGGAGTAGTGGACGCACGAACAATATTATGAGTAGTGGACGTCAACAGGAAAAATAAATCCTGTTTCAATAGCAGATGGCACGAAAATCGACGCAGAGAACCACCGAGGCAACCTGACTGATGAAGGGATGCAGCATCATCACCAGATCCAGATCTACAAGTCGGTGACGTACACGATGATGTTTATCGGCCCTGGTTTGATTGAGTAATTTAAAATTTTCGATGCCCAGATTTTTTTGTTTAAACCCACATGTGCCCATTATACTCTTGCTCTCCGGTGAGTTTTTAGAAAGCAGCCGGCCCTAAAGTTTAATAATGTATATATGATTAAAATTTAATTTAATAAAATTGTTAAGTTTTATATATAAAACTCCAAATCATCATTAATAATTAAATAATCACCCTGTCACCACAATCAAGTGTTGTAAACCTGTGGAAGCGGGACTCGTTAAAACCAACTGCGAGTTATAAGGTTTGTCGTGAAGCGATCATAAATAAACGATACTGTATTTTCGTTTTTAGGTCAAAATATGAAAAGCTATGACCGCGCGAACGAAGCTAGTTCCAAATAAATACACAATTCCGTATTAGGTTTTCAAATCAATCTCTCGTTGGCTAACAATAGGTGTTTTTCTTAGGTAGTCAAATTATGAGAAGTAGGATTATTCAAACATACATATTTTATCATGTCGGCCGTAAACGTCGGGTGAAGTATTCCGCGACACTAAATCCCACTTCAATACATTTAATTATATTTTCGGACGAGGGAGTCAAGGAGTGAAGGACATGAATTGCCAAATTCATTTATATTAATTAAATAGCAATAAAGTTATATGCTGACTTATTGGCTGTCTTTTCTTATTTATTGTAAATAAGTTTATTATTTGGAATTTCGTATGTTGTGATCTAAATTTGTTAGAACCACAGGAACAAAACTGTCCATAGATTGGTCCATGATAACCAATACGCATAACAATTACATCATTATCACAACATTGTTGCACATCCCGATATTACTTCGGAAAGTTCAGTTTCCTTTGTGATTGTAATGTCTTGAAAATTTGGAAGATTTCACTGTATTTAATCACCTATGAAATACACTTGAACAAAATTTATTTTCATATCACTTGGTTTAAACGATTGGAACGAAGACTAATAGACTGTTTTCACTGAACCTTTGTGGAAGTGTGAGTTTCTCTTACGTGGGATAATACCTTACAATGCCCTCTAAGCTTATGAGTGACATAAGAGTTACTACTTTATGCGTAATTTTATAATACACTTAGATAAGAGCGGGTTGGCGGAAAATCTGAAACTGGCGGCTTCATATACATTATTCATATTACTATAATATGTGATTCATTTAATAGCTTAATAATGTATGTAGTCTGTATATGTACCGATGAATGATGAGTATTAAACCTGTATAGGGTAACTGTTGGCATTTGTTGGTTGTGAGGGAAGGGCGCGGTCTTGCGGATGACGTCATCGAAACAGCGAGCGCTCCGAGCGGAGGTCGGGTCGATGTGACGTGGGACTGCTCATTCACTGTAATTCCCAAACATCAAAGCAAAAACAATCGTAAACTATGCTTATTAAGTTTACATCAAAATTTAGTTTAAATAGAACATCTAAAACTAGAACTTAGAATTCAAATATTTAGAGAAAGCTCGTTTGTAGACATCGATGCGCAAAGCATTGTAATTAAACAATCGGTGAATTTTTTTTTCTATGTGCGCGTACTGACTGAGATAATGCCAAACCGGCATATAACATGATTTTTTCTGTATTTGGGGAACCACGTGGTCACTATACTGTTTCTGATTTCTTGTTCTTTTTTGCATGCATGAATTAAATGCTCAAACAATAGTTTGTGACCGTAAAAAGTGTTTGAACGAATAAGCCCGGTTTCCTTCAAAACATAATCACTTACCAACAATACACAAATATTTAATATTTTATTAGTCAATGAAAAAAAATTAATTTAAGACTACGTTGAAATAAATTGTTTAAAAATAATAGCATAAATAATATAATATAAGACTGCACAACTTGTTAGGATTATTTGGAGTTTTTTTTAAAAATAAATATTTGATTACTGTTTCATTCGTGGATTCAGATATACGATGTAGGTTGAAATTTATAACATATATTTATATTTAACGCAATCAAATAAGGTCAATGTTAAATTTTTCGGACAGGTAGGAGCGATCCTTAACCTCTCAGTCAACGGGTATATCACGCCGATCATAAACCGTAAAAACCAATCCCGGATTCAATTAATTTTTTTGGGGGTTAACAGGCTACATGAGGGTGATATTTTTTTTGGTTGACAGGCTACATTCGTGAAGTCGTATGAACAACCGGGAGGTCAGTAGCGAAGGCTACCGAAGCAAAGGTAGCCATGGAATCGACTGGATCTTGTTCCCCGGGCGGCTTTAGTTTACTCGTGATCCCCTGACCCGCCCCCTCAGCCCCGAACGACAAACCCCCCCGGTCTGTCTTTATCTAATGAGCATGCTGACGGGAAAACCCCTATATGATAAACCTGCTATCAGGGAGGTCGGGCTTGGCCATCGGGTAGTGGCTCTCACGTCCTTCCAGTTTGACGCGCACTGAGCATCGCGAGTTGTGTTTGCATCGGTGGGGTCGCACGCTGTCATTCAACCTGGCTCCGGTGTCCTCCAATCAAGTTTCTCTGGAATGGCACGCTTGGCCCCTGATTGATCTCCATTTGCGTCCGCTTCTAAACAACCCACCCCCACGAGGACTTACACTCTCTACCTTATGGCCTTCCCCTATGGACATTCCTACTTAAATTATGGACGTCACGAGAAGGTCAGTCATCGAGTCTATGTACGAGTACTCTTGAATATATAATACATGTCGAGTGTTGCTCGCTCGGCAATTCCCGACAGCCGCTGTCGACACTCCAGCGGGGAACATATTAATTACCCGTTCGAGAGGTAATCTCTAAAAACCACTGTGGCTAGGAAACGCCGCACTAAACTTGGTACTGACCCAGGGAAGTGAAGGGCGTTTCACTTCGGATTGGAGTGTTGGGCCCTACCTGAGTAAAATGAAAGGGATGAAAATTGATGTTTGTGTGAAGTGTACCAAGGCAAGGGTAGGATATATATATTCAATGATTTAATAACTTCATTCAAATATTTCCTGTACTCCTTATTCTCATTATCTTAGGGAACAAAATTCTATATAGTACTTTTACAGCACCGATCAAACGCGCGATCGATTACTGGAGAGTGTCGGACAGAAATGGATTAGTACACCTGCTGGTCATGTCTAGGTGGGTGTAAAGGTTCGGGCGTGCATTTTGTGTATATTTGTGTTAATATGTTGTTGGTGTCCTGAGAGGGAGCGGGCTGGGAGACATTTGGGCTACAGAGCGACGGCAAAGTCTTTCTGGGTGGTATTCTATGGGATGTGTTGTGGGGTTGGAATGGCAGAAAATTGGTTTTAAGGGTCCTAATATGACCGCACTCTGCTTATAATCAGCTGTACGTATCCATCGCGCGTGAATTTGTTGATGTTCCTGATTTTTTTTTAAAGATCATTTATTTGTTAAAGTTAATACGCACAATTGCCATCTTTGAGACCTCGCGGTTGCAAGGGTAATATGGAAGGGGGATATACGGAGGAGTATACCGAACTATGGGGCCACAACAAAGTCCTACGACCCCGGCCAAGGAGGTTATCTGGCGGAAATCTAGTGTGACAGATAACTCTGTGTGAAACAAGTCAGACAAGGTTAGGAGTTGGTGGGAAGAAAAAGAACAAACCTGGGTTGGGATTGGTAAAAGCGTGCGGATTGGAGAGAACATTGGTGTACATCAAGGTTGGGTGTTTGGAGAAAAAGTCTAGTATTTTCTTAGGTGTTAATACATATGCACTTGTTTAATCGATATAGTTTTTATACATGGGGTGAAGTAATCGCTGTGTTAATTAGGGAGCAGTAGGGTTGGGATACTCAGGTTCTGGGACGTGTAGTGGGGCTGACGTATAAGAGAGGATAGGGACTGGGTTGTTATATCTAAGTGCGGGTAGTGCGTACGTTTTCGCGATGAACGAGATCTTATATTGGGGTGATCGGTAGATTAGTGAAGATTATAGGGATATGGTGGCATGAGAGTTGGTTTCGGTCTGGAGCGACTCGTGCAAAAAGGGGAGCGAAGGTTTTGGGGGTAAAAGTTGGAGGGAGTTCGCATGAACGGCGTGGTACGGGCGTGGAAATAAAGCGTATGTTGCTTCTGTGTCGGTGAGTGTCGCTCTATTGTCTGTTATATTCGCGAATGGGCAGTTTACAGTTTATGGGAATTGGTTTAGTTTATGAAAAATACGCCCATCCAAAAAGGTATGTCAGAACGTGGGGAGTTGCACGTCCGTGGACCCACGTAATTATGGTTAGGAGCTGGGTGTCATGATCAACATTTTGCTTCGTTTGTTGTTGAATTGATGTACAGAAAAGAAATGCTGATCCATTGAGGAACAACGATTTCAGATTCTGAATTAGATATTAACTACTGTAATATTTGTAACGCCTCCATTGTGTACACACACTTCAATAAAGATTAGATTAGGCGCTCATCGATATGTATTATATTGGTAATTAAGCGTCGTTTATTAAAAAATGAAGTCTACCAACTTCAATGTACAAACCGAATTCAAATCAAAAAGACCTTAACTGCCTTCTAGACCACATACACGACTCATCATTAAAAGCTGAGTGTTTTGCTGGAAAAGTCCGTCCACCTCTGATATGGAAATCTTAGGAGTCAATATTGCACAGATAACTCAGAGGAAGCTGTAGTAGCGATTGAAAGAAGATTGATGTGGATAGTAATGATTCGTGATTCAACAGAATCTATTACATGAATGTTAACGGAACTGCAGTCAGATGACCGTAGATAGATTCTCGGTACAGTCCTGGAATATTATGCCAAAGAATTTTTGAAACTAATTAAATACGCACTTTCTTAGTGTGGAAGTGACCTAATCGTCGCTGCCAAAGAGGTCCTGCGGTTATCGATCCTGGCATGCGAGCTGGGATGTTTTGCGTCTAGCATGGCTTCACGGAAACTGGGATTATGCGACATGTTAGCGCAGCAGTATACAGACATTCACTCCGACCACCTCAACTAATGCTGATAATTTAAATAATTCGGCAAAAAATCAACCCCATCCACCCAAACCACATGCACGCCAACCGTACAAGTCGCACAAAGTCGCATAGTCGACCCCCCAGGTAGTGCCCAACAACAGGCCATCATTAAGGCTGGTCAGAGACACAAGGAAAGAAGGACGAACGACGAATGATGCGAGGCAAAGATATAGGCGCATAGGACTAATCTCTAAATCATTTCGCGTTATTCTCTTAAACAAATCATATTCGATTTCTCAAAATGAACGATAGGAAAATAATTATCTTCCATACGACACACGTTAAAAAGGCCACGACATTACCAAATACCCACCAGGTGAATCTGATTGTCTAAGGTGTAACTTGTAGATCACACGTGAGAACGTTTTATAATATGGCAAACATAAAACTTTCTTGTAACCCACAGATTATACATATCTTGCGAGCAGATTTGGATTAAATGATATTAAAAAGTAACATAATAAGACGTTTTTGCTCACGTATAATTGGGTAAAGCTTAGATTTTGCTGAAATATAGAAATCGACTGGTAGAAGCGGGAATGATTGTGAGTGTAAGATGTACATGGGAGCGAATGTTTTGTTTAGAGGACGGTAGGGTGTTGGAGAAACACGTGCTGTTGTGGTGGAATGGGATTAATATGGTTTACTTGCTTATGAGCATTTTTTTTCTACTGGGAGGTTTAATGCGTTGAGTACGAGATTGAGGTGGCACTTGGGGGTTGACGTTTTCGATGAAATTCTGCTGTGGGGGTTATCTTAATATTATTTGATATTAGTAAGGAAGAGGGAAACGTCTTCTAGCAAATGGGAATTATAACGGGGTCATTGACGGGGAGGCTGCGACATGAGTATTTTGTTACCGGATCGGTCCTTTTTTAGAGCCAGCCCAGAGGAGAAAAACACAAACGTCAGCAGCTGTAGAAGGCCAACGGCAGCATTTGACTCTTATTCACTAGCTACTTTCCATCCGAAACGACAAGTACATATCCCCTTGACGTGTCTACACCTAAGCTTCGAGACTCCATACGCGGAGATGAAGCAGGCTCAGACGTCAGTAGAAAAACTTGCCTGACTTTTCTCCAGATAGGTCAATATTCCAAAGGGTCGTCTCACTTAAAATAACTTTCCGGAATCGTATATACTATATAAAGGGTAACGATAATAAAACACTTAATATTTTAGTTACCTTATTACTCATTATTATTATGATTTAAATTAAGCTATTGATTAATGTGTGGAGAATTTTCAACTAATCTTGGTACACAAATGACTTACTATCCAGGCAATAAATACTGTTAGAGTTAAGACGTACTTAGTTTCCTTATTGTGGATTTTAAACAATCTACACTAGTGTCGATTAAACAATTAAAGCTATCGTCCAGCTTAACAGTGTCCCTCTTGAGGTGATTACTATCATCCTCTTTAATTTTGATAGTAACAACCGTGAGAGCGTCAATTTTAACTATTTATCCGACGTTAATATCAGTTGTTTTCACATATTTCTAAACATACACCTATTTTCTACTGCACCCATAACGTTACTAATGACCTTCAAAGTATTTGACCCTTGATCCTGGATCGTAAATAACATGTGTACCAAGATTGGTTAAAGTTTCTCCACGGATTAATTAGTAGCTTAATATCCATAATAATAATGTATAAAATAAAAGAGGATCTGAATGTTCGTATGTTAATTATAGAAATTCATTAGCTTAAAAAATATTTAGTGTAAAGGGTTCGTGGTCCACGTGTGCGTCGAGATCTCCAAATGTGAATTCGAGTTACTTATACTCTTACTCTATAATACTATATATTTTTAATTAATGTATTGTTGAAAGCGGGACCTGTTCAAGACCAATAAAAGGTTTACTTTTAAGCTTAGATACTAAAAATAAAACAGATACATAAATGATAACTTATTTCGTATCTATTCACTGAATTCAACTTTATTAAAATTCTGTACCTGTAGTTTCGTTTATAGGACAAAATAAAAACAGCTACTTGTCCAATATATATATGAGTTAATTTAAGGTATCAGTATATTTCTCGACACGATTAAGATAGGGAGTCATTGCTGTGATTATAACGGTATAAAGTAGGGATCGTGAAAAGGGAAATTTACAAATATGAGACGCTCTCAGCGATGAGTTATCACGTAGTGACAAAATATTACTGTCGAATAAAATACTGTGTCTCGTTAATCTAAATTTATTCCCGGTAAAGCCAGACTCCCAGAAAGTTAATAAATAAATAAATATATATAGTAATGTATTAAAGATGCGAAATAAAGACAAGTTCTGCGACACATTCCTGGCTGCACGTGGCCCTCGCTTTCTCTTTAAGACTAAAGGACGACCCTTTTGGCTGAATAGAAGAGAATGATACTTTAACGAAAAGGGATCACCCGTTAATAATTTGGGATGGTTTGCTTCTGGAAATCGGAAGCAGCGTGCCTAATCCGAAATCTCAGCTGACCACGGAGTGATGAGAAACACATACGATATTTAGGCCCTACGCCTGAAATTTCCTATTGGCTGTAATTGGTAAAGTGCAAGCCAATAGACCCTATTGGGAATTGCAGTCGATTGGTGGTCTGAAATAAGTAGGAGGTCATTAAAGCTCCCCGAGTTGACGTATGAAGGGATTTAGAGACGGAGAGGCAGAAGGTGGTGAGAGGCCGAAAAGAGCTTATGAACACACTAAATTATTAGCCGCCGAAGAGATGACATTGAAATGTCGGCAAGTGCTGACTGAAAACTAAACTGCTAGTCGGCGAAAGGAGAAAAGGGACTCCGCCAAATTTTACCCAGCAGTCCACCAGACAAAGAGACGTAGGGAATGGAGGTTAAGAGCCGATGCATCCAGCCATTCATTAACGATCATTAAAACGCAGAGCAGATCAGAAAATGCAGCTGCAGAACACTGCGGGTATCGTAAATTTGGATAAAAATTTAGTTCACATTTGCCAGTCTATTGCCATTAACAACTAAATCGCTTCTCTCGGTCCACCCCACAGAGGACCCTCGTTTTAAAGCCTCAAAGTAAATTTATTGTTTTTAGTAATATTTTCTGTAATAATTTGTAAATATTATCAGATGCTCTTGCTGAAATATTTTATTTATATTATGTATTCATAATTTGATAGTGAAACTTTTATTTTCATATTTAAAACTTTTAATTAATTCATCCATTATATTAAGTTAATATTAAATAAATTAAATTCACCGACCCCCACTCAACAATTATTATTACTATATATATGCATTTTTGTTGAGTTTTCTTGTTGAAACAGCAGATAGTTTCTCTTCTTTCTTTCTCATTTGTCAATGAAGCTGCAGCACCAAAGTAATAAATATATTTGAGTCTCACAACGTATTTTTTAATCCATAAAAAACGGTTAGATTTATTGAATTTCTACACATACGAGTAATTTCCTTAAATGATTGGGACTGTTTCTGATTCATTTCATGTGCCGAAAATGTTTGCTCAATTAAGGTTTCATAATAATTTAACACTAGTAGGGTGTTGGGACTCCCGCAGGCGAATATTCGTTTCCCTGAGGTCTAGGGTATATGTTTTACTTTCTTAAAGTACAGGAAGTATTTTTCCACTCCTAATGTACAGAGTGCTTTCTTGACTCCCTTAAGGCACCGGGAGAATTTGTAACTCCACTACATTACTCTGGATATTTTCTTTTTTTTTATACACTGGTATTTTTAGTCTCTCTGACGGTAGAGTGCTTACTATTCTACACTCAGTTCAGGATATTGTCTTTGCTAATTCTTAGCTAATACTCTATTAGCACTTGTTGGGGTGTGCAAACTAAATGTTAATGGCCAAAGAAAGTAAATGTCTCAATGCCACTTAAATCATGTGTTGACCTAGATATAAGTGTCGGCCTGATATAAATTAAAACACCGTTTACTCAGATTAACATAGAACTTAACATATTAAGTGTTCTTTTAAGATTATACTTTATTTCGTAAACTAGTTGGGTGCCCTTTGATGGATGGGAATTCGTTTATATTAGCCCGCTACTTAAATTAGAACAGTAACTTAAAAAAAGTCTGAAAAATCCATAACACCCGGAGAGAAAATATGAATCTCACTAATCGATAAATATATTTATCGTCATGCAAATATCTGCTATTAATGTACGTTTTAAATTTCAGCCCCCTACTTAGTGCAGTAACAGTATCTTAAACCTACAGTCATTCTTAACATTCTTGTGGCAAAATTTGGTCGAAATTACTCCTCGCGTTTAAATTTGTTTTTGGCACATACATACGAGTAAACAAAAATACACTGAAATATATATACATTATTTATAAGGAGAAATTACTCGAATCACCTCCTCAGTCTGATTACCGTGAAATCATTTGTACAAATACATATACATACTTACGAAAAGTAAAATTGAGTTTATTCAATACCCAATCAGCACTGAGACTTATAAAACACTATCTGGGGACCCGGCTTTGCTCGGGTATTTATTTATATTATCCCGGTACATTATTTAATTCTTACTGAACAGATGACTAAACCGGCATCGAAAACGTCACAATAATCCCAGTATCTTGACAGAGACAAAAATACTCCCGGTACAATAACAGGACTATAGATATTTTCCCGTAATCTGACAAAATTTATTCACCACTTAAGGTGATACAGAAAACCTACGCACACTAATAGGTATCTGAAGGCCACATTTCATCACCACGAAGCCCAAAAACGAGCACTTATACATCCGCCAAAAATACACTTGGAAAAGACGAAGCATTCCTCCCATACGTAAAGGGAGTAACTGAACGTATTGGTGGGATCCTGAAAAAACACGACATTACTCCTATTTTCAAGAGTCGGACCACGATATCCATACTTCTTCCACCAGTAAAAGACAAGCAGGACAAACTGCTGGCAAAAGGCATTTTTCAAATACCGTGTGAATGTGGCAAGTCATACATCGGGGAAACTGGCAGGTCCGTGAGAACCCGTGTTAAAGAACACGACCGCTATATAAGACTGAAACAGTTCAATGTGTCTGCCATTGCAGAGCACGTTATAGAAACTAACCACAAAATCGCATTGGAAGATACCAAGTTACTAGTTAGAGAAAAATATTTCTGGGCACAGAAGATACGCGAAGCCATTGAAATCCGGAAGAACCCGGAAAACGTCAACAGAGACGCTGGCTACGAACTTCGCCCGCTGTGGTTTTCCTGTCTTCCGAACAAACAGGAAAAAGAACGCGACATAAACCAACGACCTACGCAAGTTGACCTTCAGGCAGCTGCCTATATATAAGCAGCCTTGCCAGCAAGGCTAATCAGTCCTGGGATAGCCTTGATAATGCTTGGTGCTCACAAGCGAAACGTTGGCAGACACGCCGAGAATTTACGTGGCCTAACAGCCCAAAAACCGATGTCAAATACTGAAGTTACGTCGGCCACGAAAAACATCTGTTATTTTATAAAAAATCGAAACAGTGTAACATAAATTTTATAAAAGTAGCGATTTAAATTTATTTCAATTACTTGTCTTTTAATAATAATAGCCGAATTGGTCTGATGTGATGCGCCTCACTCTCAGTCTAAAATAAATATTATATTTTACATCTGAAATTATAATATTTTCTAATAAATCTTATGGTTGTTCAATATGTATTCTTCCACAAAACTGAATAATTATTCACATTGAATTTTAATTTTTTTCCAAGTCCCATTAATGCGGATATTAAATGTGCGCATAGTTTGGCCAATATAACTGTGATTACAATATAAACAGATACCGAAATTATTAATTTTATTTTTAATATTTCAACATAGCTTAAATTATTGCAAGATTTTAAGGTAATTCGGGTATCATAATTTATTAAATCGTAAGTCACAAGTTTGTATTATTTCTTACTACGTAATTTTACGGGTAAATTATTAATTTCATATTAATCTTAGTCATCCCAATTTCAATGTATTTGTAAACGAAATGCAAAGGATAAATATTAAGAAGAACACTATTTATATTTTTCCCAGATTAAATTTATGATAGCGCTGACGTTATAATTTGACGTCCATATTTACTGAATTATAAAGGAATAATGGTTGATTTGACATGTAATTAAGAATTATTCATGAGTAAGTAGATATTTTTATAGCAATTGGTAACTATCTTATTGACAGAAACAATAACCAAAACATCAAGAAAATTAGCAGAGTGATCTTTTTCAATTTCAATTTTAAAGTTTTTTTCAGGGTTGTAATTATTAAAAGTATTGAGCAAATAGTTTATGTGGAATCTGAGTACGATACTAAAAAGTCATCATTCTTGAAATATCTCAGTGGTTTTAAATCTAAAGATGTAATACAAAAGGCTTCCAAATCTCTCATAATTTGCGCAAATAACGACAAAGAAAAATGATTTCGTGATAGTAAATGTTCTTGAACGAAAAATAAGTGGAATTTATAATTACATTTATTAAGATAAGAATTTTTGATAAAATAATTTTTGTCAATTTGGAAAAGTAGTTATTCCATCTATTTTTAAAACTTGGTGTAATTGATGCATGGGGTAAAAATTAAATAAGAACTCTTCATCTAATGATAAGAAAACATGATCATTAGTGACGTTTAAATGGTCCAAAAACTTAAAAGACGTTTTGACTGTAAAATTAATTTCCTTATTAAGAGAATTATATAAAAATATAGAAATGTTATGAAGAGGGCTGCTAGTAGAAGAAACGATAATTCTGAAAGATAAATTATATGCTAGAGCATAGACTCTGGCACTATTATCAGAAGTTATAAACTAGGAGTTAAAAAGTGCTACTGTCCACAAGTCTTTTGAAGTTAATTTATAAATGATCAATAATTAAAGTAATGGATTTAATTTTTATTGCAAGTTTTATGTATTTATTTGTCTGATAATAACGTTTCAACTTTATAAAACTATTTAGTCAGATTCACTAAAGATGACATCAGGATTATTAGAAATGTACATTTTGGGGTTTTGCAAAACTTATGATAATTTTCTATACAGAAACTCATTGTTAAAGTTTTCCATTGTAATTATGGAACTAACAATACGCTTATGAGTTATTCTTTGTAACTTTTGTTTCAGTCTCGTTGCTTGTGCGACATGCACAACAAAAGTTTTATCCATTTCAATTTCTTTTTTCCGTTAATAATTTTTTATTTTATTACATAATTGTATTATACATATATATTGTAAATATTCATTTTTATTATAATCGTAAAAGATGAGGTTTTAAAATTTAGGAACGGAACGTCGTGAACGGACTACTGTTAATAAAGCTTATATCACTTTTTTCTGATATATAGGCTGTTTTTCATTTTATTAATATTAATATAAGATGTGTATTTGTATAAAATAACTTATTTGAAACAAATGTCCACGATATTCTCGTTTATCGCCACGTAATGTCCCCGCGCCCAACCTTGCGCCGAATCGCCCTAGACCCGGCAGGCTCGTCTTGTTGAAGCGGGACAGCAGCAACAGCAACTAGGCACCGAAAAGGTCCAGTCTTCCTACCAGGATCAGCGTCCACGCCCTACAGCGGCGAAACCTGTACTTGCTCAGTTTTTTTCACTTTTTTCGGTCGTTTTCCTACTTTAGAAAAGTCCGTATAATACGCAAGTAGAAGAAACGAATAAGTGCTTTGCTATTTGTCTCGCCGAGCTATTCTTCCTAATCGCTAATCAAGACACGTCCGCCCGCTGTGACGTCTCGAGATAGAATCTCTTTTTTATGTTCGCGTTCTTTTTTTTATTTACCTTCCATGCCACAGAATACGCCATGGAATACTTATCGCGGCCCAATACTATTCATTCTTAGAAGATGAATCAAATAATCAAATTCCAATGCATTTATCCCGTGACAGGTACGATTCAAATTTCTAGTTACCTTTCTATTTAATTGTCCAATTTATCAAAGAATTGCATTCACATCGCAAGCAATAGCCAGCCAGTTACGTAATGACTACGTCACCCGCCGACGTTCGCATACAATTGATATAGTATATATATCGGAATTTAGTGCGCCAAAATTTTTAATAAAACTAACTGTTGTAACGGTATATATATATTGCATGTGTAAATTCCTCTCGAGTTTCCAACCGGGTCAAAGATTTTAACAGTGACGTTTCGATGGCTTGCTCTGCCATCATCTTCAGACTGAAGTGTCAAATTCGGTGATTGTAAGCATTTATGTAGTCTGAGGCAAGTCTGTGCAAGCACAAACCGCCTGTGATTGGCTAGATGGGGACGCGCGAGCGAGGGCGTCTCCCATTGGTCCACTTGCTTAGTCATGCTCTAGTCTCCCGTGGCTGCGGTCACGCGGCCCGTCTCCGCTGCATCTGGGGTCCCGTGACTCAGCTCCGCGTTCCTCCGGTGAAACAAAGGGTTCCAAGCCAGGCTCAATTGGAATCCAGAATCTCTATTCAGTAAATTCTCACTGGACCTGATGTTTATTGCCTCCAAAATAACGCTATCCCAATAGCAATTAGCTCGGTCCAGAATACGCGTCTTATCGAAAGCTATTTTATGGCCCGTGAACAAGGCATGTTCGGCAATAGCTGACTTATTGGGTTGTTTTAATCGTAGATGTCTATTATGCTCTTTTATTCTTTCATCTACGGTTCTGATTGTTTGTCCTATGTATTTACTGCCACAGCCGCAAGGTATTTCATAAATACCAGGGGTCTTTAGGCCTACATCGTCTTTTACATTCCTGAGCATGTCATTGATTTTACGTTGTGTTAGAAACACCGTTTTTATATCATGCTTGGCCAGTATGCGACTAACTATGGTTGTGCATTTTCCGGCATATGGAATATACTCTCTTTTTCCGGTCGACTCCTCTTTTTTCTTCTTCCTGGTTCCGTGTATTGCCCGTGAAATTTCACAACGGTGTAACCGTTTCTTGATAAGGAACTTCGAAGGTGATCCATTTCGGCTGCCAAGTGGTCCTTATCCGATATCATTCTCGCTCTATGTGTAAGAGTGGAAAGCACAGCCCTTTTGTGAGCCGGGTGGTGGAAACTGTTAGCGTGTAGGTAAATGATACTTTATAATTGCTTATCGTGAATGTCGTCACGATTTTTTGTTACAGAAAAATGCGTCCCTAACATTAAAGCCGTAATCCTCAATCATTTGAATTGCCCGGGAAAATCTCTGAGGGTTTTTGGAGCTTACAGACCTCCAAATAACGGGCTTCAGGGTCTCATTAAATTGCGAAATGTAATAGCAAATTCAGTTGCGGGGGGATTTTAATCTGCCATTTGTGGATTGGGAAGGGAATTTAAGAAATAATAGCGATGCTCAGATGATAATAAATTTCTTTGTTTGGGATATAGGGTTTTTGAAATCGGCATTAAAACCAACTAGATTGGGGTCATTACTTGATTTATTCTTAATAAGACCTGCGGAGATATTTCTAAATTCGGAAATGGTGGCTGGCATAAGCAACCACCATGCAGTGACCTTGGAGGTATTAGTAGAGGTCAACGAGCAGGAAAAACAATAAAAAAAGGTATTTCAGTTCCAGAAGGCAGGTGGGGAAAGGTTTCTATATAACTAAAAAGAAAAATACCCTGAGTGGGCTGGCTCTGGAGAAACTGTTGACAACTGTTGGGAAACATTTAAAACAATAATTAGCGAAGGAATAGGGTACTATGTTCCACTTAAACATCTAAAGGAAAACGCTGACCCGGAGTACTACAATCCTAAAATTAGGAAACTCAAAGTAAAAGTGCGAAAAGCGTACAATAAATGGAAAGTAAATATCTATCAAAGGAACTAACATCTTCATCTTAACAAAAAGTTAGTCGAAGCCAAGAAAACTGCCCAAGAATTTTATTTAATAAACCTGCTTGAGGGTGGAGGTAACGGATGTGGAAAGTTCTATAAGTATATTCGAATGCGCAAGAGTAATAATAGCGTTGCTCCGCCACTAAAAGGAGTAGGAAATGCACTAGAACTAGACGAATCAATTATAGCCAACAGGTTTTCTAACTACTTTGCCACGGTATTCGGGGAAAAGACGGATTTATCCACTTGGGAAAACTGCCGATCTACATCAGTCTTCAAAATCAATGCTAGGAACTTACCAAAAAATATTAGTAAACTTAAGGCTCATAAGTCAGCTGGCCCGGATGGGATTTCGGGAGAAGTGCTAAAATTAGGTGGGGAAGCCATGATTACGTATCTCATACGGCTATTTGAAATATCTATTAACAATTATGATGTTCCAGACTATTGGAGAAAGGCGATTGTAGTTCCCATATTTAAATCAGGTGCGCGATCGGAAACCAGTAATTACAGGCCTCACATCTGTGATGTGCAAGCAATTTGAACGCTTGATAGCTGAATATTTGCGTAAGCACTGGGACGAAAGGGAGTGGAATTACGGTGGGCAACATGGCTTCACACATGGATTCTCTTGTGAGAGCCAACTGGCAACTGGAAATGGTCTGCCAAGATCTGTCGGGAGGGAGAATACACGCTATAATTATTGATTTTTCTAAAGCTTTCGACGTCGTGCCGCATGATCAATGATTAAATAAGTTAAAAAATACTGGTATAGATTTTCGGGTACTGAAGTGGATTCGGGAATTTTTAAAAGATCGTTCACTCATAGTTCGCGTGAATGTCAAATTGACCATGTGAAAATCACGTCAGGGTCCCGCAAGGAAGTGTCATCATGTTCCTTGCATTCATAAATGACTTAACAATCGGTATAAAATCACAGATAAAAATTTTTGCCGATGATTGTATGGCTTGTAGGGAAATCGTAAACGTTGAAGATGCACAGATTCTGCAGGCTGACTTAGACAAAATTTACCAATGGTCAGTTAGAAATAAAATGCAAATAAATCAACGAAGAGTAAAGCAGTCGTTTTTACAAAAAAGAGAAATGTCCCTCCCACTAGATATAAAATGGGGAACGAAATTGTAACAGAATCAAATAACTGTAAATATCTTGGGATCACGATTAGTAAAGATTGAAATTGGGGTAATGAGGCGAGCGAGGTAAAGGGTGGAGGGCGCTGCTGCTGCTTCACTTTTTAAACAGGGTCTTGAGGAAAAGCACGAGAAAAACCAAGATTTCTGCTTACAAAACGATGGTCAGGCAAATTTTAGAATATGGGGTAACGTGCTGGGATCCATATCGAAATGAAAACACTCTAGCGTTGGAAAAAATACAAAAACGGGTTGAAAAGATGTTTGGGGGTCGATTCGCGAACAATCCTCACGAGAATTTAGAAGGTCTCAGTAATAGAAGGAACAATTGAGGTTCCGCGCAATATATAAAGCTTATAAGGATGAATCGGCCTGGAAAGAAATAACAAACCTTCTTAAGGCGCCGAATTATATTTATAAAAATGGTCACTCGTTCAAAATTAAAGAAAAAGGGCAACGCACAGACGTAGGAAAATTTTCATTTGTAAATAGGTCAATACGCGATTGGAATTTCTTGCCTGCAGAAATACTGACGACAATTTTACCGGGTAGCGTAAACCACTCGGTTTCCTTCTTATTAATATAGTATTTTTTAGAATCAGTGAAGTGATAATAGTGCAGTGAAGTGATTTCTTTGTGACTCCTTTCTTTTCTTTTTCAGAACAAAATCTTCACTTCAAAATTTTTCCTTAGTATGAATTGTTTTCATTTTGTAATTGTATTTGTGTTTCCATTGTATGTAGCTGCCACCGGGCAAATGCCCAATAGCAGCTAAGTAATAACAATAGTAATTGACTAATTAAAGTTGTCCTGACTTAAATAAAATTTTAGTGTAATTTAAATATTATTTGACGCTCAACAACACACAATCATGAAAGGCTGAGGGCATTATCTATTCTGTTTCAAGTTCTATGTCTTTAGAGTAGGACTATTTCTGGATAAATGGGGGACAGGAAGGAACGTAAATCTTCAAAAAATAGAAAACTTCTGTGGGATGATCAGAACTAGACACAAAAAATTTCACGGCATTCGGATAAATAGTATAGTATTGCTTTCATGGCATACCTTATAACTCACTGTGTGTTTGAACAGGTCCGGGTAGCGTAAACCACTCGGTTTCCTTCTAATTAATATAGTTTTAAAAAGTCAGGCGAACTCGATTCGGGAAAGTAACTCTTTCGGAAAACCAACCCATAGGGGTAATGCTACGTAGAGTATCGGAATTTTGACCTAGACCATAACGGATTTTGCAAATCATAGTTTATATACATGCTAGAATATTTTGTTAGACCTATGTGAACCAGAGATGTCAACTCTGGCACTCCCTTATTCATGTAAAAGTAAACTGTGTTGCAAACTTCTCTGCCAGAGACTTTGCCAAAGTGATCTAAATATTTTCTCTGACATATTCTGTGGTAGCTGTTTACATGCTATATTTTTCTATGGTCATATTTTTCTTTGACGAAAGAGATTAGTTGAGTCATTATGAACAGTAGCTGTTGGTTTTTTATCTAGATGATGAAATTCACTGGCGATAAATGTTCCGAATAATTAGCTCCTACTATTTGTCTCCTTATAATGTTTATCTTTCACATATCGCTGGTTAGTTGACATTTTACATTCTGCGACTTCTATTAATATTTTGCGGATCTCCTGCAATTTACATCGCTTTTTTACGGATGTCTCTATGGCTATTCATAGTAATGACCTATAACATTAGAATTTTTCAAACAAAGATATAAGCTTTGTGGGCGTTATTCTGCCCACTTCAATTGTCTGTATAATATGAAAATTTTGTTTGACCTAAAAATACCTTTTCAAATTTTTTTGTCAAGTATGAAAAACCCTCCCCAATGTAATTTATCTTTTAGGACAGAAATATTCAGAAAATTGAACGAAACTATTCTGATACAGTCGGAGCCGATACGGAATTTCCGGTATTAGAAAGGCGCCGTGTAATCACGGAGATTCGTGTATACAAGAAAGGTTCGAGCAATAAGGATGGTTAGCCACCAGGGCAATATAACCTACGAAAATTTGCCCAAGGCGGATTTCACGATCTTAAAAAATTAAATACAATTGGAGAAGACATATCACGTGGGGTGGCGTTTTAGGATGTAGAGGGGTGCAATGAGGGATTGGTTGGGAGGTGAGAAGGCGTATTCGTTGGAAGGTGGAAGGAGGAGGAAGGATTGCGACGAGAAACATGAATACATCGATAATTTTAGATCTGAAGCTGGAATAAGAATTTAGGGAGAGAACAGAAGACGTTGTTTTGAATAGTTATGAGGTAAAACACGAATGAGAAGAAAAGAAGACGTTTTCACTATTTCTGAAAGCAAAAGCCAACACGCACCAGAAATAGTCACATCTAAAATAAAGGCTTTTTCCGGGATCTAAACAACGCCGATGCTGAAGACTTCAACACTAAACGGAGAGAAAAACCAATGACCTACAAATCAAGAGCCGACACCTGCTAGTTGGATTACGTCTATTCGTAAGACGGAAGTGTATCTACTTCTTCCATCACCTGCACGTCTGAGCCAGGCTCTCCAGTTTTCCGGGAAAATATGACTCCCTTACCTGCAACGAATAGGATCCAGGAAGCTGAACAAAACAACCAGGTTGATTCCTGGTAACGGCAGCATATAAAAGAGATCTGTTACCCGTTTGTTGTCCCATCCCCCCACCCACTCGCAGTATTTAACCCTGATACGTGTCGCGTTGTTTACCCAGAGCTGAGCCGTTACCAATTTAAATATTTAATTCTGCCTAATTTTTTTTTCAATTATATATAACAGTATATAATTTGTTTATTAATTTTGTCGTTATGCAGTTCACTTAAAATCCTTTACTCATTTATATGCGAAATTGTTTCACAAATTTTGAATGACTTGCCGCCCCATTTTAAGTCCACCAAACTTTGTTGTCTCATCTATTCCAAAGGTCTAAAATATTCTACTGATTTTTTCCGTTCTGCTACTTGTACGGATTTCTTCTATTTCGAATGTTTCCAAAAATTGATAAACTTCATAAATGATCAAAGAACAGGAAATATCAAAGAAATATCACCAATAAACTCGGTTGACAGAGAGAAAACTTTGACAATACCTGCGACAGAGAAATCATCAACAATGACAGTCGATTTGATGGTGTTTACATGCTAGATCAAACGCTCTGCCGTCAGAGCACAGGAGAACAATAGAGCAATCTCCCCCCCCCCCTTCCCCTCCCTCTCTCTCTTTCTCTGTCTCTCTCGTGTTTGCACATATCTGGCAAAAATCTGAAGCATGTTCAAGGCCCTAACGTGAGGGGGTGAAACTTTAAACCCTCGGACAGAAAATGTTTTTAGTTCCCAACTGCAAGATACCAACGGAGCCGAATGGAGAATTCCACAAACATACGAACCGCCATTAGAGACCTCTGCACACAGAATTCGCCAACATGATTCTTCTATCATAATTGGTAAATAGATTTATCCTTCAAATAGATACGTTCACTAGATGCTTATTACAAATTTCAAACGTAACATATATTAGATTTGAGACACGCGTAAGATAGAGGGAACCGAAGAAGGCAAAAGATACCCAGGTCTACAAAGCTGCGTAAGAAGCAGAATAAGAAAATGTTAAATAGAACGATCAAGGCGAAATTCTTGGATCCCTCAGGGTTTCAACAGACGTCTAGGTTAAAAACGGGGGAAGAGAGAAATGAGCAGAGAAAAGACTAATTCCAGGAATGATTAATGGATGAAAATAAATAAAAGGTAAAAAATATAATAATGAATGAATGATGTATATATTAAATATGGGGACGAAACATTGTGGATTTTCTTTGTATAAAATATTTTCAATTCAATTTCTATTAACTAAGTAAACTTTTCTGACTAAATTGTCCGGGAATTATAATTATAATTCATAGATTCTACGACTGGAGTTGCAAAGCAGTTGCCTTGTGTATAAAGGGCCAATGTGGTGAAAACTATTCAATTTACTTTTACGCTCGAATTCTATCATCTAGGCAGTGTAACAGACTATTAATATTACAATTAGAGACTTATAGCCAAATGGTACGATTTTGAAATTAAAATACGCTTTATGAGTTAGTGATTACATAAAATTTATAAAATTGCTTGGAATGAAATTCGTGAATAACTGCTTGGAACTGGAGGTGAGACTTCTCATCTCATTATTAATAAATCATATAAAATGAAAACGATACGTTATGTTTGTACCTTAGGAATTAACTTTGGCTGATTACTGGTTTGATGAATTATTTAGATCAAATTACTTCCCTCTATGATTTATTGAATTTCAAACGACGTAGAATGTCAAAGCCGCTGAATGTTGGCATGATACGGCGTTCGATGTATATCTGCTTTAAAATATTCTTAAACCAAACTTTTATGTTAATTATTTAATAAAATACGTTGTCAGAAAACATAATTTAATTTAACTATGAAGTACATTTCTGTCACGGGAATGAAAATAACTAGCAAACAAAACGCTGTCGTTCTAATGGTGTTTCCTTTTTATAATAGTCATTTTAATGAAACTAAATGTAATGAGTATAATTTATAAACCTGTATTCGTACTTGAATTGTAATTTTCATTACTATTATATTGAAAATTACTGTAATTAACGCTAAATACTTAGGAATTGAACTCACAGCCTAGTTTCTGTTTGTCGTTAAATCATTTGAAACACGCTGTTACGAGTGTTATTGAAGTGTAAGTAGCGTTTGAATAATTTCGTTGATCACAATGAAATAAATGATTAATAATTAAATAGATTCTATGGCACAAAGGCAGTGTTTATTGTTCTCTCTGTGAGATTTACGGGAATGTGGCATTAGAGCTTTGGCCAAGAATATCTAGAAACAAACGCATGCGAATACAATCCCTTACTTTCTTCCATAGCACTCACAAGAGCTCAAAAGAATTACGCAACACTTTACTAAAAATATCTGCTTTCATCAGTTTATTTATGAATCTCAAACATTAATGTCTTTCTTAGTTTCACAATTCTGTTTACTACATACAGTATTTATAAATGGCTTTGTCGTTGCAATTCAAAGAATTTACAAATAGTTATATTCATATATTCTGTTATAACTCCATTTTAGTTTTGAACAGGTTTCGCTTTCACGGGTCAATTCAATGGATTTACAAATATTTGTACTAACTTATCCTGAACGCTGCAAGATATCAAAGTAAAACATGCACGAAAATTTAAGTTAATATTCCTGTTTTAATCCCTAAAACGTTCAATCAAATACGCTGCGCCGTTTCGGAGCCTATTCAAGACCGACAGGTAGGCAGACAGAAACTTCAATTATATTGATTGGTATAGATAGCTGGGTGCCCGACGATGCTCGGGAATTCAATTATATTAGGGTGACCATCTGCCCCCCCCCCTTTGGCGGGTTCAGTCCCCGGTTTCAAACCTCTGTCCCCTGATACTAAGCTAGACCCTATTAGGAGGTCTAACAATATATTATTTAATCATTACTAGAACACTTGCTGGCAGTCCTATATCTGAAATAACAAAGCTTTCTCAGCAGCAATGCCGTGACCTCGAATCAAAACATCTGCTGCAACAACAGAGTTTAAACTTATTATTCAACCCATTAGTCCTGGGTCGAGGAAATAAGATACGTCAAATCTAATATTACAAGAAATATATAAAATTTTACAATTAAAAGTTTAAGGATAAATTATAACAATATTAATCTTAAAATTTCAGTTGACGGAGCAGGCAGCAGCAAATCTTGTGTCGATTCCCGTCGAACATGAAAAAGAAAATAAGGTGGCAGTTAAATTCTAGTCGATTGTAATTATAACATAATAGGATGATTTCATATGACATTTAAACTGTTTTAGTCTTTTCTATCTACCAACTCTTTCAACGAATAATACACACAATTCATTAACAGAGATTTACAACTTTTTATAACTAAATTTTTTACCTTTAAATTTTCTATTTTCACTGGAAGAGTATTGTATGGATTTATACCGGAATAGCAAATCCTTGTTTCAATAAGACTTAGAAGATATTTTTCAACACGGAGTTGATAGCAATTTCTAGTGTTGTGTAAATGACTTGAGCCGTTTAGTGCATATAGATTGTGAATATTAGGAAATCATTTCTAAAAATGTTCGTATGGAGTGTGGCGTTGTATGAGTGAAACGTGGATGATAGTCTTTCAAATGTGGTGCAATAGAAAAATGCTGAGAATCAGTTCTAAGCAGAATAGGGTAGAGCGAACAATATGGAGGACGCTGACCAAGAGAAGGGATAGATTAACAGACCTCGTTTTATGAGGGTCTTGTAAAATTAGTATTAAAGGGAAGTGTTTGGGGTAAGAACAGAAGAGAGAGAGGTAGGATGGAATACGCAAGCAAATTTGAGAGGATGTGGGATGTGGTAGTTATGCGGAAATGCAGACCAGTCTTAGGACTGAATACGACATAAACAACAATACACTGAAATATATCGAAATGAAACATGCACGAATGTTTAAGTTAAAATTCCAGTTTTAATCGCTCAAAGTTTCATTTAAATCCATTGAGCCGTTTCGGAGCCTATTCGAGACAAACTTCCAGACAGACAATTTTATTTAATGGTATAGGTGTATTTTTAACAAAGAGGATGAAATAATGGAACAACAACTTAGGCAAGTTGTTGGATAATTCTACTAGTGAAAGAAACTATTACGTAACAAAGAGGATTTTGAAAGTCAGTGTCTGTGACAGGATATGCCAATATCTTTCGACAGCATGACGTAAATTCGATATCGGCCTTTGTCTGCGATTCAATTGTAGCTTAGCCTTGAGCATGCAGTCTACCCTGAAACAGCCGTACGTGATAAAAGTAACAGTAAAATAGAAATTCGGACCTTTTCAAAATAAAATTAACTGAGAAATGAGAATAGGAAATAGCAAAGAGAGAAAGGACATTCCCGATAACATCTCCGAAGAAAAAATTCTCGGATTTTCAACCAGTTTAAATAATTTTTTTATAGAACGTTTCCATAGTGCACACAACTATTGATGATTGCTTAATAGCGGTTACTTGGGTTAAAAGTCAACAGATATTTGCACATACAGATTCTTAATTACAATTCAATTACATAGTGAACGCTGTAAGCGCAAATAGTCGTGTTCTTTAATAAATGTTACCATTATTCTACAGACGACGGTAGAGCGTTTCATATAACCGTTGTGGTAATAAATACATTTATCCCGGTTGGAAAACCGAGAATGGTTAATTTATAATAAGAAACAAACTCTAAAATTTGGAAAATGAAATATAATTATTTAATTAATATTATTCAATTTATTATAATACTATTTTTATTTTGTTCTATTAGTGATACATATTTTAGTTATTGTTTTTACTATATGAATAATTGTCCACTTATAAATTTAAAAGGTATGGTAAATACATAAATTGACTAACTTTGAAATTTTTGTGTGTTGTGTGTATTTATCTTGTGGTGTATCTATTTTTAAAATACAGAAGAATTTCATTTCCTTTAGTAACTGTTTACTGTTGAGTAATTTTCCGAGACATTCTCCATACTCGTATCTTGCAAAGAGAAGAATTTGAGAATGAAATATATTGATGCTAAAAGCTTTTTTCTGGCTTCTAAATAGCTGCTTCATTCCGTTTTAGAATTCAGGATTCATAATTAGTTCAGTAGTTTGTGGAATAACTAATTAGAAATTACATTATATCTGTTTCTGCAATTAGAAAATTAGTTACCTCGAAATAAGGGTTTTATTTAATATTGCAGTATTGACAAGCTCCATGAGGGCAATCATGTCCTCTTTGTATCGAAATTTTACTGTAATAGCTTAGGGAGGAATATAAGAGGAGACATCAAGGTATTCAAGGTTTAACAAATTCGGCCTCATCTAATTGATGCAGATAGGTCGGCTTCTTAGCACTTGTCCCTCACAATTCCGATGAGTGAATTTGGAGCTCGCAGAATTCTCTACTACAAACAGGTTTGGAAGCAGTTGGACAATGGACGCAAATGATAACTTTTTCTGTATGCTCAAAGTCTTTGGCCATAGCAAATATACTTGTCAAGATTAACGTTTCTCGGCCTATGGAATCCTTAATACAACATAGTTTTCTGAACTTAACAATAAATTTGGTCTTTTTATATTTATTGTAATCCTTAATACAGTTACACTGGCCAAAAATACCCTATGATAATTTTGTTTCCTTCTCTTGTTCATATAGGGCGTTACCAAAGTCGACGGTAAAATTTCAGGAATGGGTTCCTCATATTAAGATAATAAAAAGAGTGCATACAATATTGGTACCAAAACGTATAATTACAGAATTATCCGAACTTCTTATGTGTTAGGACATAACGAAATGCTCTGCTGTCCGAACTATCAATTCTTTCACGAGGAAACATGTGGCGATTGGAATTGGTGTGGACCTTACTAATTCATAGCAACCGCACCATTCCCAGTCGTTTATATATGTCGACGTTTCAGAAACCTGCGCTCACTCATGAACTACGAATATTTATTTCGATGCTTTTTAGACGGCTAAGATTGTTGAATTTACTCAATGACGGAACGGTTATTTTTTTTCACGAAACGAAGCTGTAATAATTAAATATATTGTAATATACTCTTCATGGGATAGGTTAAATATTAATTAAATTACAAATTTAAAAGGTTTAACAACTTTATATTTATGAATTTCATCTGTACCATGTTTACACAAAACAATATCTCAGGGGATTTTGGGACCCTCGAGAAATGAAGTACGCAGTTATTAAAAAATAGAAGAATATAATATAGATTTTTATGTAATCAACGAAATGAGCAAGTTTCACAGCTAAATTGGACTTACACAAAATTATTGGGCCTACAAACATTCAACACCACGTATGCATCCACGTTTCACAGTCTGCGGCTTTCCATTCATGAATGTCGTGTAATCCTCTATCACAGCCAGAAGATCCTCGTCTCGATATATTTACAGGCGACGTGCTACTAGACACACGCAGGGGGCGCTGCGGGAGTTTTCTCGCAGGCGCTTCAGCCCAGAGTGACTGCGGGGCTCACCTGATCATGTCGGGAATGCCTCGCACTCTCTTTGGGTACTTTTTATCAAAGTTCTCATATGCCGAGACACCTTCACCTATTTTAGGAGGTATACGTACCGGGGTCAAAGACCTTGGGCATATGGCAAGAGCTGTCCGCTGATCCCATTGGATCAGTCGGCCAACAGCCTCCTGAAACTGGTGGAGACACGGAGAAGGGAATGCTGCGTCCCCACAGCAAACTCGTCTCCCGTCATTCGGAAGGGCGTGAGAATAGTACCCAATGCCCGACCTACCTGATGCAGGTTTTCTAGGGTTTTCCCTGCATCTCTTTAGGTGAAACACCGGGTAGGATCCTTAAACAATACCCCAGGGGCCCTAGTTAACCCTTGGCTACCTTGCTCTACCTTCCGCATCCCCCCTTTTCAATTCCCTTCCTATGCTATTAAAGGGGAGTTGCCTGTTTCAGGATCACCCTCATGTAGCCTGTTGACCAAAAAAAAATACTAGACACACCTTTCCTTAAGACCACTCCTTCCAGGTCCAACTCTCCCATCTCACATCACAATTCGTGTCAGAGCCCCTAGGTTTAACTCGTCTCACATCACCCTCCCGTCTGATCCCAGGTCCAACTCCTCTCCCTTTTCAAATTCTCGCACTGACCTTTTTTCGAGTCTCGATCACCCGACTTTAAAACTGGCCAATCAGAACATCTATCCAGTGGAAACGTTTCTAGTAAGTTCCTACGCCGCCGGACTTCACTTGCGGGACCTCACACACGCCCCTGGAATTCCCCGCGGGACTTCACAAACTTTTAGACAATTTGAGTCTTCCATTGTTGTTGGCATCTATTGTCGTTGCACAAAACTTTCTTTATTGTAGGCCCAACTGCACTTTACAATGACAACAATTCCTGAGAATTGTTCCCGAATCCCCTTCACATTACAACATTAAATTAATTAAAGATATATCCTATTTGCATCTTAAAATTCAAATATATAACAAAATCAGCAGGCACTTGCGTTTTTACATTACAATATAAACTTTGAACAACATGAACAAGAAAATAAATACGTTGTTAAAGAAAATTCGAAACAATTAAATCTGTTATTAAAATGATAGTCCGCTATTTGCGCTAAAACAAATCTCGACCAAAAATTGAACAAGTACTTAAATGTGCTAAAGTACATAATTGAATTTTCATGGGACCTCTATTATAACCGGTTAAATAGTGACATTCCAATGACTATTAAATTGCGTTTTAGTCTTCACGAGGAAGGAAATTGAAATGTAATGCTTCCAAAAGTTTAAAAATGGTATACGTCATTGTCGATTCGTACTTTTAAATCTAAATACCGATAAAGTATGGCATTCAGCTTTCATTTGTGCGGCATGGTGAAAAGTGGTTAATTATAAAACTTTCAAAAAGGCTGAGGGATTAAAGTCTAAATAATCACACAAGTCTGAAAAATTTGAGTTATATCATATGTCTTAACACTTAATACCTACCCCGTGTGTACTTTAACGCTGACTTAAAAAGTGTCCATTTATTTTCAATACATCACTTATCCAAAATTACAAAATATGTAAAAGTAGAAAAGTTCCGAAAATCTGTTGCCTCAAGAAAGACTTAGATTTAGATTTATTGTTGTTTCCATTAGTACTCGATTGAGGAAATAGGATACGTCATACATTAAAAATTAAAAATGAACAAAATAAAGTACATAATTAAAGACAATAATCTTAAAATAAATTAATAAAAGAAAATGTATATAGACAACAGTCAATATGAGCACAACACGGACACACGATGTCACACACTGGGAAACACAAACAAGCACACACTGAGAAACACTCAATGGAGTTTTAACTACTTGGAGCTCTGCGACCAGGAAAGTGTCCTTCCCTCTGTCGTAGCTCCAGGCAATACATGAAACAAACAAACAAAAGAGCAGAAACGTTTTGAATTATATTTTATTTTATTCAACTTTTGTATATTTTCCGCAAGTTCTCAAGGATTGATTTGTAGTTCCGATCTTATTAATTGCTTATAAACAAGTTTACAACGTCTTATGTTCATTGCATTCATAAATGACTTAATAATCGGCATAAAATCACAGATTAAACTGTTTGCCGACGATTTTAGGATATATATTGTAACATGAAAAGTTACGCAGAACAACGCAGCCCAGCTTGCGAGTTGCAATTGTTGAGGAACTGACGCAACGCTGGACAATAATGTGGTCTGAGAGTCGTCATGGGGTGATTGGAGAAGTAGGTTGTGACGGCGGAACGTAGGATATCCTACATTTGACGCCGCAACGTTGGGGCATCGAACAACGAACATGGCAGGAGTTTGGTGAATGTGCTGACGGACATTGAACAGTGGAGACCTAATATGCTGCATTCGGCGAGCCATCGAGTGGCCTAGAACAACGAACAGTGGCGAGACATCTGTGAGGCTCAGAACATCGAAGTTTTGTGAGGATACGACGACTGAAGGTGTGGAGGACGACGAACGGGGTACCCGAGAATTATTCGAGAGAAGTGGAGGCGCTGCAGAAGGAACGCTGTGGAAGAGAGCTGATCTACGCATAGCATAGCTGAGGGGTCAAGTGTTCCAGTGACCGCTGCGTGGATATCTTCGAGAGGTGTGTGTGTGTCTGTGTAAAAAAGCAGAGTACGGTGTGTATGGAGAAGTGAAGTACGAGTAAGAAGACAGGTTCCACAAGTTGGTGGCAAATAAATGTATTTTGCGTAATATTTTGGTTGGGGGTTTGTGTGTTCTGTAGCGTTTTAAAAATGGAAGAAGTGCAGGAGGGTATTACGTGTGAAAGGGTAGCTGAGAAGGCAGAGGACTATATGCTCAAGCAATTGTCCCTGTTAATTAATAAGAAATTTGATGAAAAAAAGGAATTTCTTGATGACATAGTTAATAGTATTAAGGAAATGCAGATAGATTTGAAGTCTAGTTTAGAAAGCGTAAATGAAACATTAGAAAGTACAGGGGAAAGAATTAATGCACGGTGTAAAAAAGGGGGTGAATCACGCGATAACTGCCACGACTCCGATCAGCTGATCATGCATGAAGGTGTATATAAGGAAGAATGTGTAAATAGTAGTGTTAAGCAGATAGAAAATATGGTAGAATTAAAAAGTGTGGTAGATTTTAAGGTTAATGGTATACGCAGTGATTTTAAGCTGGCTAAGCATTCATGTGCTAAGAGTGCCAAAGAGAATGTAAAGGTAAAGGATACAGATGTGGTAATGAAACCTTTCTGTAAACAAAATTGTGCTCATTGCCCTAAACGGCGAAATAGAAAGAAAATTCCCCGAACAACACAGAGGAAACAATGTGTGGGAGGAAATGTTAAGAGAAAGAAAGTGCGAATTGTCAAACGTGGGTGTAAAGTTAAGGAAGTTGAAATGGATGTTAATCATAAGAGCTCCCGAAAAATGTACAAGAAAAAGTTACTTGGGAGAAAAGGTTGTCGTAAAATTAAGCGAAACTTAATGTTTAGCAGAAAATTTGTTTCCATCTCTCAAAAATATGCATCCTATGGTAAGAACAGAGTAAAAGAAAATTTGTATGTGTTAAATAGTTGTGATGATTGTGGATTTCCTTGGAATCCAGGGGGGAAAACCGGATGCTGTATTTTTACTAATGTCAAAGGTTTTAAATAAATTGGTTATGTTTGAAGTTTATTATTGTAATGAGAGTTAAGGGTTTGTTTATGATTTAATTTTGATGACCGTGAGTTGTATTTTACTTGAAGAAGTGAATATGTCAAAGAAAATTGTAAGTAGTTCTAAGTGAATTTTTGTAAATATTTTTGTAATTTTGATTAAGGGCGTTGGTCATTCATATTGTTTACGACTGTGGTTCAGTGAGTGTCATATTAAAAATTGTACAATTTTTTAAATTCATTGGGGGCGGGGAAAATGTAACATGAATAGTTACGCAGAACAATGCAGGCCAGCTTGCGAGTTGCAATTGTTGAGGAACTGACGCATCGCGGGCCAACAATGTGGTCTGAGAGTCGTCATGGGGTGATTGGAGAAGTAGGTTGTGTCGGCGGGACGACGAGAGAATGACCACGCCCTGCAGATATAATTTTTTCTCATGCTCTGATTGGAATTAAAACTATTAAAATCAATTTTTTGTTTTTTTATGAAAAATACCTGGCGCCCTGAAGGAATTAAGAAATCCTCGAATACGGAGGAACGACGAATCCGCTACAATATATATAAACTGTAAACAAGGAGGATGAACAGATTCTGCAGGCTAACTTAGACAGTTTTTACAAAAAAGAGAAACGTTCCTCCAGAAAAACCAAGATTTCTGCTTACAAAATGCCTGTCAGGCCAATTTTAGAATATGGGGTAACATGGTGAGACCCTTATAGAAATGAACACACTATAGCGTTGTAAAAAGTACAAAAACGGGCTGAAAAAATGTTTGGGGGTCGATTCGAGAGCAATCCTCATGATAAATTTGGCAGCTCTTAGTAATTAACAGGAGGAAATATGTGAGGTTGTGCGCAATATATAAAACTTATACCGGTGAACCGGCCTGGAAACAAATAACAAATCATTTTACTGCATCGACTTAATCTCTAAAAATGATCAAACGTTTAAAATTGAAGAAAAAGGGCAAGGCATAGACGTAGGAAAATTTTCATTTGTAAATAGTTTAATACGTGATTGGAATTCCTTGCCTGCAGAAATACTGACGACTTTTCCGGGTAACGCTAATCAGTTTAGGGGTAGGCTAAGGAAAGTAACAAGAGCTTATATATATTAGAATCAGTGAAGTGCAAAATTATTTCCTAAATAAAGCATTAAAATATGAAGTGAATTCTATGCGGTTCCTGACTTCTCTTTTTCTTTCAGACGAAAATCTCTAAAGACAGTACGAAATTGCTCCTGAGTTTAAATTGTAATAGTAATTTATTGTATTTGTATTCTATTTTGTTTATTTTATATGAAGCGGCCATCGGGAAAATGCCGAATAGCAGCTAAGTAATAATAATAATAATGTCCATGTATTCTCTCTGGTGCTTGTCATGCTTGGGAGATGTGTAGGAGGGTGAACCGATTGATGCTGATTATGCCAGAGAATCAGCAGCCGCATTCCCCGCATTATTTTGATGTGCCGGTGTCCATATGACTGTTATGTTTTTTGCTGATAATTTTAGTTAATGTACTTTTGCAGTTATCCGTGTAATTAACACTGGTTACTGATCAAACATGGTGATCTGTTTGATACTTAAAAAGCGAGTCGGTGACAGGTGACATGTGATTTTCTCTTGATAGCGCACAAACGTCAAGGTCCGTTTTATGGCACTAATTTCTGCCATTATGTTTGACGTATGAGTGTGAGGCTGACGTTACTGACTCTACAGAGTTCTACAGAGCTTGTCGAAAGCTTTTGTCCATCGAGCTTGCGAAGGATTTGTCTGTGCTAGTTCTAGTAACCGGAGATCGGTTTGGATGTCGTCTACTCACCACGACGGGAAGAACTTGTTGGAAGCAATGGGATCAAGTCAACCCCAATAGAACGCTTAAAATGATAATACTTTTTTAAACAATGCTTACAGTTTACTTTTCGTTTTTATTCAATGCCTCAAATGATTAATCAAGTTTTGATAGAATTTGATTCTTGCACTCTAGCACACAATATTTTTGGGTTTCTGTAAAAGACATAATGAATTTGCAACATATTTTAAGTTCTTGTGATGTTGAAATAAGAAAACAATATACTTGATTCAAAACAAATTTACAGCAATAATTGCAATTTTAATATTTTCAATCTTTATGCCGGCAATTCTTTCTTAATTAAAACTACAAAAATATTTACATAATAAATTATACAAATTAAACTCTTAAAACTAACAATTGTCTAACTATTAACTCAGGGTCGTATATTTTGGGCCTTCTCATAGATCAAAATATAATCATACAAAATCTACTCGTACCTGGCAGTATATTAAATCAGAAAAAAGGGTGACAGGTGTAATTTAACCGTGTCAGCTTGGTGAATATACCAGCAACCTTCCTCGTAGCAATTTCCTCCTAAGAGTCGCCGCCGCTATTTGTCCCTGGTTCAGGACAATTTCCGGTTATCCTCCTTCTCTTGGACTACGTGCCCAATAATGCCGATCATCTGTCCAGCAATATCTCCACCAAACTTACAATCATCTGTCCAGCAATATCTCTCGAAATCTCTCACAAAATCGGTCTTGCCATTTCTCTCGGAATATCTCCTGTCTCACCGCTCTCGAAAAATTCCTCAATCATCCTTCTGCACGCCTTTTTAAAATCTCCTTCCCACTTCTTTATTTTATATCACCAAGGTGGCAGGGATGGATATTCATCAATAAAATTTATGGTTACATTTGGGGAAAAATTACACCAGCCGATGCCGCCAAATGTCACCAAATTTGGGAAACACTCAATGCGCGAGATGAAGAAGTCTGGGTTTTATTGACCCTGGCTCAAATGCTATCTCCGTTCTTTTGACCCCGCACCGAAGATGTTTACCGTTACAATGTATGTACTTATCTACAATTGTAAAACAATCCGGTGGCAGATTCATTAAATTACAGGATGAATTTATGTTGCTTTATATAAATAGTGATGTTATTTTTACAAGTTTTTTTTCGAATCAATTTAGCAAACAATAATATGTTATTTACTCCATACTAACAGAATGCAATGTATAGTTGTTTATATATATATATATATATATACAATTGATATTAAAATTTTATTTTAAGATAAAAGTTAAAAGTCAAGTCTGCATTTTGGCGCCTTCTTGGCTATAGTACACTCGCTAGCTATACATGCGAAATCTTAGAAATCTCATTTTTAAATAACGAAAATTTAAAGCAAAACAAACTTGTCCTTTTTAGAATTACAAAATTCCATCAAAACCAAGAATATTTATTTAACGCAATTCACAAAGGTAAATTTAATATAAAACACATGATTTGGAAGCCAGCAGATCGTCTGCTAATTTTACAAATATATATGAACATACACAGACATATTTTATATTCCGGACACGTTTTCTTCGAAGTTTTGTGCGAGGTTTTTAGATGATACCAAACAATATCGCGCTATTTATTATCGGTGCATAAATTTACGACGGAAATGAAGGTTTTTAACACCAGACGTTATGGTAATAGTTTGCCATCTTACAGTATTTTTTGGCTAATACTTCGACAGTGGCAATACATTTGTGATGAGTAGTCTGAAGCGGTCTCGTTCCTGGTCACACGTCTCATTCCTTCACAGATCACAGGTTTCGTTCCAGAAACACAACTGTGAAAAATAAGTCGGTATGTCACAGCCAAATACGAATTACCTGCCCAGAAATGCAAACACACTATATGTACACAGTAGGTAACTCAAAATTTATTTTTACCTCATTTTTTTAGATGACAGTTCATTGCTATTTCAACTAGACAAAATTATTGTAACTTTAAGATTGATTTTCGCATAAGTGAATTGGACGGCTAAAGAGGAATGTTTTCCCCCAAACGTAATACGTCACGATTTAGCTCTTTCCGACCTGAATACGCCACGCCCATAAGGGGCGTCAAAAATATTAATTGCATCATTTGTCGCGAATATTTGATCAAAATATTAAATTATTAAAAATAAAAGTTTTCCTTCATTTTTGTAATCAATTTAAAGACTTAATCATTAAAAAATTTTTGTAAATAAGTAACAGTTTTATCTTCATTTTTATAGATTTTTACAACCACATCAATGAAAATTTTGTAATTAAGTAGCAGTTTTCCTTCATTTCACAGAGTATGGAATCAATTTATAGACTTCATCATTAAAATGTTTGTAAGTAAGGAATAGTTTTCCCTTCATTTTTTACAGATTAAAAAAATTGATTCGTTAGATTTTCTTTTGTGTTCAGTTTTTAATTAATTTAAACAATTTATCATTAAAATATTTGTAAGTAACAGTTTTCCCCTTCATTTCATAATGATTTGAATAAATTTAAATTTAGTAAAATATTTTCTATCATGTTATTGAATTTTTAAGAAATTTAAAGACTTTATCATCGAAACATTTGTAATTAAGTAAGTTTTCCCTTCATGTTATGCAGGTTTGAATAAATTGAAAACACGTCACTAGTTGTGCACCAATCACGAGATGGGTTATCACTCCACCAGTTCCGAATTGGACTATAGATCCTCATGAATGTTCATAATTTTTCTTTATGGATCTCATCTTCCTGGGATGTAACAGCCGACCCCCTACCGCTTTTTAACTTGTCTGACATCCTGCGATCCATCGTGGTACCTCTGTAAATTATTATCCAATCCTAATCCTTCTTTCTGTCGAGACATAGGAAATAATGTTCAATCACTCTGTCTGTCTGTGGAGTTACAATGATTCTAGTCACCTTGCGGAGGCTAGTGTCACAAAATATTCTTAATAACCGGACCAGCAATGTAAAAAAAATGTCGTTATTAACGGTTGTCTCATACTATGTCAATATAATTAGGTTTTACAATCGTCTGTTTATTCAACAACAAGTTGACGTCATCAAAAAAACTTAGAAGCTTTCGTCTATTACTGACATATTTATCTTTCTCGACTATTGCTTGTACAAGTTGAGATAGATGAATATGTCTGTAGTAGATGAAAGCTCCTATTTTTTTAAAGATGACAATAACTTGTTGAATTTTTTTCTTTAGCGACTGTAATTATTTCATATCTTAACAGGTTTCATTTTTCTTCTACAGTCTTTCTTTCCCTCTTTTCAATTAACTCACTCTTTATGTCCTCATTAGATTATTAAAGTTTCATCTATTTTGTTTAACTCCTTTCCCCACACAGTATTTTTCCCAGCGCAGTATTTTTTAATAGCAGTGTTAAACTATATTTAAAGTAAAGTGACCAAAATCCGTCCGCCTCTTTAACTTCAATGCAGAGACAAGATTATCTTCCAAATCTCTCGCTTAAATATTTATTTTCAATGACACAGTTGCTTTGGTAGATTCAAGCATTCTTTAGTTTTCTTTAAAAAATAGTTTCGTATAAATACATGGCAAATTATTCGCGGAAAGTAATTATTTAATTTACAATTATAGAATAGTACTGGAATATTGTGCTCCAGTTGTCTCAGTCATGCAGCTGTATTTGTTTGGTCTGTAACGGGTGCCATTTTTGATTTTCTAATGCATCTCGGAGAAATATTTATTCTTAAAGCGTATATTCGTGTTACTAGAAACTAGACTTCATCCGTTTGATCCCGATGATACTCAATGGCAAGATTTCGAACCGTCAGAAGTGTCTGTCTATGATCAAGTTCTACCTCCAATAGTCAGTTCATGACCCATTCAGGATGTTCAAGTAATCCATGTTTCGACATCTTCTGTAACAGGAAGCTCCTTCTTAGAAAGAGAAATGATAGGACGAACCCTAAAAGTATTTATTGAAAATAAAAAAAATAGCACAAGTTTGTCAGCATAAATATACCTATCGAATGATTAGAAATAAGTCATAATTTTTGCTTAGAACATCATCAGAAAATCTCTCAAAGTAGTCCACTGACGTCGAGGATAAATCAAACAATAAAGATACGCCATTTCCTATTTGGTGTAAGCTTTTCTCAGAAGACAATCGAGTAGATAAATGGGTAGTGTTTGAAATTTTTCACGGGGTAATATAAGATTTGCTGATCTTCTACATGAGTATGATTTATTTGTTTGGTAAAAACGATGCAACTTAAATGTATTAGACACTATATAGACTTTACCGACAAGCTGATACGGATGATGGGTCATGCAGACGATATTAATTTTCTGTGTTGTGTGGTTGTCGAATAGTACTATTGGTTGGTAATTAAACATTAAACGTTTACACCACATTAATTTTTGAGATTATAGTTCAACGTATTGAAATATCAAAATCTGGTTCATTTTTATCATAAATATATTATCAAAATTTATGCAACCCAACTATTTTACAATATAATTAAAGTTATTTACAATCATTCTGTTACTAAATAAAATAATGAAAGAACTTATTTACAAAATTTACTATCCTCATTTTTAAACTCGCTCCGACTAGCCGCATGAACTTGCATGGTTAGGAAAATTACACCAAATTACTTGTTGAAACTTAAAAAAAGAAAACATACTGCGCCGTTAAATTTAACTCCATATAAACTATGCAAAGAGAATAAATAATTTATGTACCCATAATTTAGAAGTTATATAATAAATTGGTATTTAATATGTTTGGGCTCTTACTATGGGCTGAGCTGTAGGCTGCTCCGTCTCGGATGCCCGTATGGTGATGGTGGAGGAAGACGATGAAGCCGGACGCAGGTTCCGTCGTCCGCTGACGGCAACTGATTGATCCATGGCTGATTCCACGCCACGTAGTAGAGGTGGATAACTGTCTTCCACCTGGAATCTCCTGACAGCAACTTCTACTGTCCAACCTTAGAGAGAGTTCTCTCCTCGATTTGTCAGCTCGGACTGCGCGTTCTCCTCTCGTCATCCACACCAAGTGTTCTTTCACCACCTTTTTCGTTACCACGTCATTTTCTCTTCCCATCTCAACCATCAATCACAATTTCTAATTTTAGGAAGAACACGACCCCGATTTGGTCAATATTTGCAATTTTATTCCTTGGCGGGAAAAAATAATTTATGCGGGGGCACGTCCTTCCAAATATAAGCAAGATTTCGCACGTCTTTGGCCTGGAAAAATTCACACTCACCCCGCTTAAAGCCTCAGGCCCATGTTCTCACGTTGTTTTGCCCATTCTCGTGTAATATGGAACAAACAACGAATATTCCATGCGATCAGCCGGATACTAAAAAGGAATCTATCTGTTTTAATAACTAATATCTTAGCGTCCAGTACATACCTTCTTAATAACTACTTAATGTCTAATATCCACTAAATGTAGTTTACTACAGTAGGAAAATATATTTTCAAACATGTCGCTTATGAATAATGCGCACGTATAAGGTGCACGAGCCAAAGACCGCAACCGTCCTGAGTTTAAATTGTATTAGTAATTTATAGTATTTGCATTCTATTCTACTTCTTTGGCCAATGCCCAATAGCAGCTAAGTAATAATGACACGTACATAGTTCATCTGTTCCGTCGACCTCCACTGTCTTAGCAGTTCGCGCCTGCAGGGTTGGGTGTTTGCTGTTGTTGTGGATTTGTGATTGTGAGACGTTAATCAACGTGGAGTATCTGAACATGCTTGTCTGTATAATAATTTATATACAATTGTTTGTATTCAATTCCGATCGTTACTGACGGACACAATCCTTATCCGTTTGTCGTTGAGATCATGCTTCACCTGTATAACAATGTTTTCATCTAAATAACCTAATTAAAAGAGATTTTATTGGTTTATTTATTAAAAATAAATGCATACAGAGATAAACGTATTAATTTTTTATTGACCGGATCCATAAAAATACTATCATTATTTCTGTTAATGCACAATGAGAGTAAAAGATTCATGTTACTATATAAGATGAAAACAAAAGTATGAAAGTATATATTAATATAAATTATTTAAGAGTAATTTCAATAAATGTTAACAGTTTTAACGTCTTTTGTTTTCAATTTATAAATAAAAAGGAATTTTTTCACAAACATCCGGATGTTTAGTAATTGCAGCCAATATTTCCTGAAATATTGATGACCATAAAATACGAGCGCTGGGGTCTGTCGTAAAACAATCGTGTTCCGAACGATAAAATATTAAACTCTTAACCAATTTTAGCTGTGATCATGAAATATTAGTCCAATATGTGTGATCTTCTTTTGATTCTCCAATCGTTTAATTGAACGGTGTAAAACATAAGTATTTTATCAATTCAACAAATTACTATATTATGGGCTTTGTTATATTACAGGATTTTTTTTATGTTATGATATACAATAAATAATTTTACTTGACTAATACACAAGAAACGGATAAATGCGTTTATCGAATAGTCATAAAGTAACAAAATAAAAACTATAATTTAGAAAGAGGGACAAAATGTATAAATTTAAATTTAAAACAATTTAAAATACTTCAGGGTATTATTTAGTTGATTCCTTTCGATCAAATGGGTGTTCGATGTACTTATAATAAAGTACAGGGCCAATATGTGTGAGTATATATACAGACAGTGTATTTATATTTTATTGGACTTCTAGACCGAATGTATAGGTTGTCATTCTGATATACCTGCTTCGTATGGCGACTGTTTTAAATAATGGGGCTGAAAACAGTATTCAGACTACTTTCTGTGGCCTGTTTTGTGAACCTCGAAAATAGACTTAAAAGATTTTGTGGCTGCTACTTTCCCAGATCATCAACTCAATCTTATGGTTACACCAATAATTTGTGACTCGATTTTCAAATTAAAATGTACACAATTCATGTGATGTCTGAAACTCAAAACCAATATCTAAAATTATTCCCAACTTCGCGCAAACTGCAAATCAATATAAAAACTCCGTACTCACACTGGAGTTTATGACGAATTCTATAGAGAGGCATGGTGTCCACATGGTGGCAACTATCTTTAAATAACATAGAAAGGTATTTGGAAGGGGGGATGCAGAAAGGAGAGAAACTAGTCAATGGTTAGATAGGGGCAACGGCATGTAGTTTTCGATAACATCCGGAATTAAACTGAAAGTGATGGCATTAATTAGTTCGGGCTATTGGTACGTGTACCACGTCCTCCGATGACTGGAGTGGGATTTGAAGTGTGGAAGAAGCATTTTATTTCGACTAAATGAAGAGACTGCTGGCCAACTGTTTCATTGGGAACTGTATACAACTCTTACCACATGCCCAAAGTCTACGACCCTAGAACATACATGTTTAGAATCTTACTGAGGTGTCCCATTTTATGCTACTCTTAATTCTACAGCAAAAAGAGAACAAAGCATCTCGTAATAAATCTTCGGTTTTCAAATTGGGCCATACTCAAAGCATCATTCTTGAGTGTCAAAAGATCGAGCAAAATGAATATCACTCAGCTAATTTAATGAAAAAGTGTGTTTTATTAGCATTGATCTTACATTTTCGTGGTATGTTTTTTTATAGCAGCTGTGGTGAGTTTCTCGACTTCGATTCTAATGGGATTAATATTCTAGTTGAAGGAAAATTAATTTAAGTTTTAAGTAAAATTGCATTTATGTCATTGATTATATTTAGGTTATAAAATTATTAATTAATGGCTGGATGATTAAAGGGAAAGAAAATGATTTTAAATATAAAGTAGGTTTAATGAATAAAAATACATTGAACAATTATATTTTCCAAATTGCTAGCAGATTGAGATCTATTTCATCAGGGCTATTGTGGTAATGGTTGAAACACCAAAAGAAAAACACTCGGTCTATAGCCAGGGGAAGAAACGTAAATTTAAGTAAATAAAACATTTAGCATATTCACTAAACATAAAACAAATATAAGTACACAACTAAAAATACAAAAGGAAATATAAAATTTTTATATTTGCACAGAACAGCAGCGGGCAAGTTTGCCTGAATAGCTAAATTAAAAATACTATATATAATTCATGCAATGTCTGCAACTTCTAAGAAGACGTTCTTATTTTTATCATTTGCTACGAAAGCTGCAAAATAAACAATTAATATACTAATTAACTATATTTATCTCGGAGACCAATACTTCTGGATGGTTATATTAGGATTCAGAAGAAAGGAAACAGAATAAGGAAAATGTTTCACATTAGCATGTTGAAGCTGTTTGGAGTACTTGAAACTGGATACTTTAGAAACACGTGGATAGTGTAGCTACGAGATTTCCATTTTCGCCAATAATAGCAAATTTATACATGGTTAATTTTGAGGAACTGGCTCTAAAAGTGAAAAAATTACCATCAATGTATTTTACACAAATATTGAATACACTTTATCCATGTACAACAGTTGCTTTACATGTGGATGGAATATATACAGACCTGAGCTTAAGGTTCAATAATGGGTAGTCGTGAATGAATGGCGCAGCAAGCTTAGATGTACTAATACTGTGTACTGCGTAAAAATAAATTTAATCCAACCAATATTTTGGTATAGTATTATATTGGAGACGGTTGAGATAAAAACAAACAGCAGTCTGTTGAGCAGGAAAAGGGATTTATGTTTAAGTCTAGTGTACTGACGCAAAATTGAGAAGGTGCAAAATGATTTTGGGATTCTAAAATTTTTGTTGAGTGGCGTATTGTGCCACGCCCGCATCGGTCTGAAGGTCGAAATAGGGAGGATTAACTTAATTTATGCCTGGGCTGAGAAGTGGGCAGTGAAAGTTACAACAGTAGGCGAACAGAGAGATAAAAGAGACAAGTGCAAAGAGAAATAGTAGAAGAATCGTGTTTAGAGGCAATGAGTACGGTTGAATGAAAGTATTAAAATGAAGTAAATAATTGGATAAATAAAACAACAAATTGAAAGAAAATTTAAAGTTTACTACGAAACTACTTGGAAGCATTATACAAGTCCGAATATATCCTATAACTGAAGTGAAATCGAAATTAAAGCAGAGTCAATGTTTCATTAATGAGTTAAGTGAAGTTATCTTCAGAAGGTATAGTTTGCAACAAAGAAGATATTAAACTACATTCAGGACAAAATACAGATAACTGAACTGAATAAATTTTATGTAAGAGAAGCCTTTACGCATAAGCTTTTGCATATATCTCCATACGATATAGTATCCCTAGAGAAAGATCTCTTTCAGTGAAAATTAATATTAAATTTGTATAAACTTTTGTTAATTAACTTCTAAAATAGCAAAGAGATTTAGCTTAATAATATAAAAGAACCTTTCAATCGCGATCAAAAACATTGAACTAGGGAACCTGCCTTGGGCCGCATAGGTAATAATGAACAATTCTCGGGTTTCAACCCGGGCCAAAGTTTGCTTACACAGCCTCGGCTATCCTCGAACCTGTATTATACCATAGGCAGGAACTGCTCCAATAGTGTGATTAACGATGGCCGTTGACGCAGAGATGGCGTCACGTCGTCTTTTCTGGCGAGTCTCTTGTTCACATTGCCTCCATTATGCACATCAGCCGTTACATATCTCATCTGTTACAGTACGTAAATCTGCACTATATTGGAGGACTACGTAACGTAACTCTACGTTTCAGCAGGATAATGCAGAACCACATGTTGCCCTCACTATTGTGACCTTGTTTCCTACATAATATTTTTGGGCTGCTGTCCTCTCCAGTACGTTCTCCTGATCTCTAACTAGTTGGAAACGTCTGGGAAATGGTTGCAGAGCGATTGTCACGCCACCACTCGACAGTCACTACGGTCTACAAATTGTTGCATAATGTTGAAGCTGCATGGAATGGACTGTTGTACCCGTACGAAACATCCAATATCTTTTCGACTCAATCTCAGGCAGATAAATGCTTCTATTCCTGCCAGTGATGGTTGATCTGGGTACTGATTTCTGTGTGGGCTGAAAAGTTAATTACTCGGTCCGATGGAGTAACAAGACTATCTGTGCAGTATCGTCTTTGACTGAAAGGAAATCATCGCTGGGGAAACCGTCCTGTTTGGCTGGTGACAGTCCCGTTAGTTTGGGGATTTAAAAGGACACTGATATTTTAAAGATAGATCTGCGGAATGAATTGATTCGAATGAAGTGATTTCTGCAGTGGGGCTACATACTGTTTGTTTTCATATAATTGGCAAATAATTTTGATTGGTACATTGATGTGTGAATGTAAAAATGGTTTACTTGTTCAATATATATTGCTAAAAGGTATGTAAACTTTATTCATTTTTAGATTTACTAAATTATTAGAATACAAGGCACGATTTTGAACTCTTAGAGAAAGAGAAGAAATTCGGATTACTTGACTCATTATAACGTAAGCAAAGTTTGTTTATAATCGCATCGAACCAGGCACAGTTAATAATAAAGTTTCTAGACAGACATAAAATTATTACATCTGTCTAACAAGATATTGCTACATGAAACTTGTTGGTCGAACGATAAATAGTCTCTTAGACAAATCACTGCCTATAAATTAAAAGTTTGCGTCGTCTGATCGCAGTTTGATTTTATAATTTATAATAAAAAGTGTTTTCTACAGAAATACATAGTAGTTTATGTATTTCTTTTTAAAATTTCCTCCTTAAAGATAATAATTTTTTAAACCGTGCTGAGCTTATTTTCTTTTTTACTTTTTGAATACGTACTTTCCTCAATTTGGGTTGTACTGAAATTTATTAATATACTAAATTAGATGCTTAGGGAAGGTCACGAACCATTTAAGGTCGTTTCAGTTTCTCGACGAATATCAGTTCAATAAATGCATACTTTCGGATGGTTGCATTTGTAGAAACTGTTTCAAAGCTGATTTTTATATACTCCATGAAGCTCAACTGGCATCAAGATGTCCGTCCTGGTTAATGGTGTAGAATATCTGGCTTGCACCAGACCATTAGTTAAAGCTTTTATTGATGTTCAGGTTCCATGTAAAAATATGTATGCATCGTAAGTATAACAATAATAATCGCCTGAGTAATACAAAATTGTTTAATAGTGAATGAAAATTAATAGTTATATCCGTTGATATAATAGGAAATAAATCAATATAATCGGTAAATACTGTATCAAATCAGACAAAAGTTGATTTATATTCATATTAAAAACTCAATAAAGGCGGTAAAAATTAAAGGAAGTATGATAAAATTCAATAACGCGTAATGGAACTGGGGGAAAGTTAATTTTTTAGTTATATTAACGAAACTTTTTTACGTTAAGATTAAAACAAATTTATGTAAATACAAATTTAGGGCCCATTAGAATACCACGGCTAGCTCAGATTTAATCAAGCACGACTCAATCTATTTAAAGGGCCATTTTTGTAGGAAAGTAGTCATATGCAATTTGAATTAGGGAGACAGCTCTCTTCCTTCGTCGTCATCGGCTCGATACCTCCAAGAATTCGGGACAGGTCGTACCCAGAGTTTCTTTCCTTCCTTCTATTATGGCATAAAAATTACTTCTCTTTCTCTTACTACGGCCAGATTGACTTGTCGGGCCCCATATTCAAATTCCCACACTATCTGGACTGGAGCCAAACCCTTTCTTCTCTGTATCATCTCCTCCGACTTCCTCCTTCTTCAAAATGCCACTCCAGACTGATTGATTTCTCTCACCCTTATTATTCAAAATTCTCTCAGACCAACTATCCACAGGCCCCCACCATGAGGGTGGATGCCATATTACATGACCCCTTGCTCCAATCATATTTACAGGTTGCCCCACGCTGGTCTTTAGATTTCGCGGAGCGAGAAACGATCTTGAAATTTCGTCCTAGGCAGGTAACGTCTGCTAATCCGCGGAATTCAGGATTTCACACGTTTTAGATCACTCCTCTCCGCTTGATCGACATCTCGCTTGCTTGTTGTTGCTGTCTCATTGGAACCAATAGGGAATTTCCCTACCAGAGTGCGTGAAGAGTATCACCACTGATTGAATAAAATGGCAATCACCACCTTAATTAATCACAAACGCAAACTATAAAACAGACACACTTGTGCTATTAACCGTATAGTATAAGGGAATGTCATTTATCAACTTAAAGACACTGTATTTTTAGTGCGTCGAAGAAAAGAGTGTTATTGTAGTTGGCACCTTTGTTTTCTTTTTCGTGAGTTTTACAGGCTACTTCACAAACTCAAACTGAAGGGAGGATAATGAATTTAAGTCTTAAGTGGGCAGTGACTAAGTGCTACTGTTAACTGAGGAATAGTGGGGCAGTTTGTGCGTCCTTTTGGCTACGAAAGAACAATGGGTTACCTGCTCTTCCACAGCATTGTGTTGCACACAAAACGAGCATCGATCCGGAAAACAGTGTGCTATTACGCTTCTCTCGCAATAGCAGTTTATTTCCATTTAGTTACTTTTAAAACAAACAACTCACAAATGAGCCAGTGAAATGCCTACTCAGAGAACTGACTTTCCGCTGTAAGAACAAAACATTCAATTATGACCTTCCATCACACAAGTGATTCTATAATGCGTCCCAAATGTAATATATAATAATATATATAATAATTCACAGTATCAACAATGATAAAGAAGTCAGTTATTTGTTTCGATACATTAATTTGATTCCGAAAAGAAAATTTAATACAGGCTTTTATTCAGAAAATGTTTTTAAGTAAATTTTTCCTCTTATTGTAGGATTATCATGTCGTAGTTTATAATTTCGTAGACCCCGACAAGAAGATAATACAAGAAAAAATAATAGTTTGAATTTAAAAAATGCTTGTGTCTTTCTCGAACGCTGAAACAAATATTTATGCATTATACCGGGTGTTTGAGAAAGGATCCCCCAACTATGAAATAATAAAACTGCGAAACAGTCCGCCAACGAAACGTGTAATAGATAGGTCTGGAATTTACTAAACAGTGGTTTATTTACAAAAAGAAGTATGATATCAATTACAGAATATTTTATTAAAGTATAAAAATACAATTTTCAATTTAATGATATTAAATAAATAAAAGAGACTTACATTTTAAATGGATAAAATATATCGTTGAGTAGATTAAGGAGGATGTGGGATGTGGTAGTTATATTGAGATGAAAAGGATTGTGGGAAAAAGATTAGCATGGAGAGTTGCAGACCAGTCTAAAGACTGATTACTACACACACTGTGGTGTACGTTCCCCCCATATATATATATGAGAAAAAATTTACCCACATAATAACCTTTATTAATTTTGTATATATGTATATTGAGTACAATTATTAGCAAGCTGGCTAGGCTTCTTGCCAGGTGAACGGCAGAGCAATAATGATGCGATTGCCAGAACGAGAAACGAAAATCAGTACGACTAGAGAAGTGGTAGGTCCGTATTTAGACCTTAGAAAAAATTGGGACAAAGGCCTGAATTTAGGACTTGAAAAATATCCAAGACAACAAAACGAAACATATGTTTTTTATTAGAAAAAATCTTCTTCTTTCTAATGGTGTCAACTAGAAAACGATATCTGGTGTACCTAACAACGATTTATACCTTTGAAAAAGCTCAGGGATGAAATTTGTTTAAATATTTGTTATTCTCTTCGTTTGGCCCATATAACGAAAAGCAAAATTAGTAGTAGGAAACGTACTGATAGAATACTTGTGTTCTTCGATAAAACCAGAAAAAAGTATATATTTACTTACAATTTAGTGAAAAATGTAATTTTTGAAATAATTGTTACACAGAGAGATAACAAATTCATTTTGTCAGTCACTTCTATCAATGGATTTCCCCATTTTCGGAATGAAACAATTTTTTATGAGAATTGGTTTGTATATTTCCATTGTTTAGATTCCCATTGTTAGATACTATATAGGAAAAGGATATTGAAGAACGCGGATGCATAGATTCGATAGTTTTTAATTATGTTAAGAACTTGAAAAAAGTGTTCAAAGATATGTTGCATTGCAATTATAATACAAAGTGATTGTGATTGTTATTGAAAGAATTGGAGAATCGTGTTTATTATTAATAGATACCAAGGGAAGTCGTAGACAAGGATCGTACTACTGACTTGTTCGTGGGGGAACATATAACCATTAGTCGGCAGTTAACCTTTTACGTTTACACCACATTTAATTTTAGGTTTTAGGGTTCACTTTTAAAAATATTAAAATCTGGATCAATTTAGCATATATATTATCGAAGTTTATACAAAAAACTATTTAGAATATTAAAATCATTTTGTTACTAAGTACAATACTAATATGATCTATTTGAAAATTTTACTATCATTTTAAACTTGCTCCGACCAGCCGCATGACTTACAGGTTGACCGTGCTGGTTAGAAAATAAATAATTTATTTCTCCAGTATTTATAAATTATGCAAAAAAAGAAATAACCACGTCAACGTGAGAACATTTCGAAATTGATCTGGTTGGGCTCTTACTATGGCTATTGGCTGCTCCGGTTCGGATGTTCTTCTGTGGTGGAGGAAGACGAAGCCAGGATCCCCGGTGCTGGGTCGTCGCTGATGGCCTCTGGCTGCTGGACTTGGCAACTGATTGTCTATTTGCTGATTCCAGGTCACCTTGCTTCCCCTGACGGCAAAGTTGTACCTTCCAGGAGCAATTGCTGTCCAACTTTTCCTCTTAGCTCTAACTGTCCGTTCTTCTTCCCCCACCTTTTTCATCATACGTCATTTTCTTATACCTTCACTACCAATTATATTTTTAAATTTGGAAGTAAACGTCCCCAATTGCCCACGGCATTTGGGCAATCATCGCTATTTTGTCCGTTGGTGGGGAGAAATAATTTATGCGAGGGCACGCGCAACCAGGTATATGCAAGAGTTCACACCCCTTTGTCCTGGAAAATCTGACATACCCCTCAAAATTCTTAATATCGATGTTTCCACTTATTTTCTCAGCCCCCCGCACAGGTAACAAACAACATGTCTTTCTATGCGGTTAGCCGGATACTAAAAAAAGAATCTATCTGTTTTAAAACTACTTAATAACTAATACCTTAACGTCTAGTACATATCTATCTTAACAACTACTTAATATCTAATATCCACTACATGTGGTTTACTACACTTTTTGCAAGGGTAATGCTAGAAATTTTAACAGGTATTAAATATTTGAAACGCGGTGGTTTATAGTTTATAAAGTCAATGCCCTATAAACAAATCCTATAAACTATCCGATTAAACGATCCTGAGATTATTTAACTACTCGTGACGTGTCCTCACTAACTAGTCAGGCTAGAGAATGTACCAATAACAATAATACATTCCCTGGATTTATTTCGCTTAACTTGTAACCACCTTTTTTTATCACGTTGAGTTAAATGTTAGAGGTGTTGGGCATGGTCTAACTCTTGACGTGTCGAAGTGATACTTTCCACGTCCTTCCTTTGACGAGTTTAATACCACTAACGAATGTTACGTATTCGTATAACAATTAATTATGATCTCAATTAATGATAATTTATATCGGATATATATTGAAAGAGAATTGCACTTAGTACTGACGAACACATTGCCTTCATTATAATATTTAAAATCATAATATAAATGTAATTCCTTTTCGTCAGGCATTGATCATCAGTGATTAAAAAAAACACCTCTTCTTATTTTACGACAATAAAAAAAATATTTTCACGGAAAGCTTAAAAAGGGGCGTACATATTCTCCCAAACAATGTTAATATTCACGGTAATCAATTAATGTCATTATTAATAAATTTTCTCACTCCACAATATCTGATAACAATTACTAACAACAAACACAGTATCATTTACAATCATACACTTTCTTTTACATTTGACCACAGATCTTTGCAATGGATAATTCATTCCGGCAATTCAATTTTTTTATTACCCAACCAAAACTCCCATTTCACCACTTTCTCTCCTTTCTAATGTCCATACCTAGTCTATACCTGATTCTTAAAATCAATTACTATCTTTAACTGCACCATAACACCATTATATTCATATCCATATGAATGATTTCAAGACGAAACATCTTACTGTGACAGTGCCTTTCAATGAAGTTAAAGATATCAGAACTATTTTGTACATTTTTTCTCTTACTCTTTACAGTCAAATTAGTCACCGGTAAATTACCTTGCACTTCCTTCTCATACAGACGTTTAGATAGTTTATCAGTAATTAACTATAAGTTGATCCTGTATTTAGAAGACAAGAACGGAAAATGTCGAGCGGACCCAGGACTCGAAACCAGGAACTCTCGCTTTCCAGGATCAACCCACGCATTAATCGAAAATGACACCGCCATTACATTAATCTCAACTTGCCCACGTTACGTTGTCTTCATGGGTTCCGGACTCAACTTCTTCTATAAAAATAGTCACTATATACCGAGTAGTTCCACTCATATAGTCCCAAAGTCGGACTGCTTATTTCTTCACGTTCTTCAGCTTCCATCCTCATGTCCCCCAGGATCTCTGCTTCGTCGAATTTTTCTTCTGCCTCCAAAAATTCGTTCATTTTGTCAGGAGCAATCATAGAATCATATCCACCTGCCCCTCCTTGAAGGCTTGAAGACTGTATTATCATGCAAATCCTTTCTGTGGCGATCGTTTCTCATCTTTCCTGTTACCATTCGTCCAGTTGCCTTTACAACTATCATTTTTATTGTTATTAACTCCTCAATTTTTTCCTCATTGAAATTTCTACACGATCTCCCCCCCCCCAATTTGTTGAAGTTATTGGGTCTTCCGCTAAATTTATTATGCCCTCTTCCATTTTATATCCAATTATTATTTGATGGGTTCACCCTTCTTTTCTTTTCCATGATAATTTCTCCTATTTCCAGGAAAGAAACAGCCTCTTTCTCAGTTCTACATTTACTGACCATCAAATCCAAAACGATATTTTGGTGAAACAGTGACCCTCCTATTTCCACTAACAGTTCCACCTTCAACGGATTGTTCAATTAACGATTTAACGTCACGTACCTTAACATATGCTGCGACATTGAAAAATCCTTCTCAGGTGCATAACGTTGGTCATAAAACCCCGTAACCACTTGTCCTTGCTGAATAGGTCCTCAAAATTTGTTAAGGAAATTTCCTTAATCTCTTCATAAGATGAATTATGCCCTACCATTCCTTCCAACCAAGCTCTTGCCACATTGTCCACAACTTGCAAAAATACTATTTCTTATACCATTCGGGCAATTAGCTCCACGATACTCATTAAATTCGTCAACTCATCTTCTCGAATGACAAATTCCTTTAGCTTCAAATCTTTTCATCGACACTTGCATACCACTCTGCTCTTTTATCAGTTTATCAATTTCCTTCGGCTTTGTTTGATTTCTATTTAACGTGTTTTCATTCCCCTTGCTCCAGCCATATAAGGGCTCTTTTATTCTTTCCTCTGTTCTTCTTCATTGTACAAGTATTTTCTTCTCGATCTTCCTCTTTGTCGCCCACTCCCTCATACCGAAATAATTTCTCTACTCATGTCTTATTTTAATAATGAAACCTCTTAAGTTCCACCGTCACAAAAGTCATCTCCTATCTTATCATATTCAAGCGATCCTCACCCTTGTCCCTTGAAGCAAATTCCTTCAATCTCGTGTTCACACTTACACATATTTCTACCGTATGTTTTCTGACATTTGATCAAGCGAATTTCTACAGTATTCAGCACATAAAAAGTAATAACTCTAAATCGGCATTGAATGTCTTAAAAACTTGCGTAACTACTTTCAGAGTAGAGGTTGAACCTATAAATAAAGGTTATGGTCACATATCAGCAGTAGTGTGTGCTCTGCTTAGATACTTTCCTCACCTTGGCAAGTAAACGCAACTTCACCAAGCACCATTCGATCTCGCGGTAGTCGGAGGTTATAATACTTTTGGCTCATTAAGCATGCCCAACGGGAGATTTTGTTAAGCAGCGTGACAGTGCGCCTTTTCTCAGGAAATGTGTTCAAAATTACAGACAGATTCAACTCGCAATAATACACTAACAGCTGTTATACTTAATCGGTGTAACACGTTGGTAAAAATGGATATACATAAGTAACGTTGTATATAAATAGTTGACTGCGGTCGATTTATAAACGGGTTTCTCCGCATCGACACTCAAGACTTTTCAATAATCGATAAACGAATCTATCCGTGACGATTCGAGCACGGCTGCATATTCTTCACGTTCGGCTGAGATTTCTACTGAATAAATGGTCGAGAATTTTCACGGTGAAACGTAGAACAGTATTTTTGTGAGATTGCTAAGATAATAGACGTCTGATATGAACGAGTATATTAATATCCTGCATATTAAACAACTGAGAGCCGCGTGTTGACTCCTGACAAAAAAGGCACGACGAAGGAAGGTTCAAAGTCATTTTTTAATAAGTTGCTGCGTAACAAAGAGGACTATAGTCCGAAACGTGTATCAAGAGACAAAAGATACAGTAAATCGGCAAAGAAGAAACTGCAAAAAGTGATCACAACTGTATCACAGGGTATCATACTAATTGCCTAATTGAAAATGGCATAACAGATCCCGTTTATTAATACGTAACGATATCGTACCATTGCTCAGAGAGTAGATATAATTGTTGCTCCACCAGGACAATTCTACTGTTCGCACATCGGTATTTTATCCAGTATGAGTTGGCAAATAATTCCTTACTACTATCAAAAATAGGCTTAAGGAATCTTATATTTTTCCAGTGTGTCAAATATGTTGGCCTCAATTGATACAGCGTTGAATTTTGTCTTGGAAATGAATTATCTTAACACAATATTTACAAAATTAATCGAGATTCCATTCATTATAGCTTTACTCTGTTTAAATAAAAGGTGATATACGCAGCTCGCTCCTAATTTTTATAACCAGCATTGCACAAAAACACTGCGAATAATGTGTCATAAGGTTTCCCCTTATGCGTTCGTATGCCATTCATCCGATTGCCGTAAAATTTTTGTGTTCACCGCTAAGCAACCCAAAGTACGTTTCTTTCGATCTTTATAAGATTTCGGTATCTTTCTTCCCCCTGTCAGGGTAAGAACGTCCCACGGCAGTCATGAAATCTATGACAATTCATCCGATTGGCAAGAAACGTTGGTGTATTGTAAGGCTGGGCCCAGAGAAGGTTTAGGTTCCTTCCTTCCCTTCTTTCAGACTAAAACAGTTCGTACCTAAAATAAATACAGAATTTGCAAATGAATAGATTACCTCCTCACCTAGCATGCCATACGAAATAATTAAATTTCTGCTTAAGTTGAACTAACATTTGATTTAAGTAATGATACTTTTGAATTTGATAAAAATATTGCAATGAAAATAATTGTTAATTACGATTCTGGCGTCTGAGACGGAATTTTCTGTAACTAACTTGCCTATCCGATGTGACACTCGCGAAAATCGATTAAAAAGTATCATTACTACATATCCATAAGAAATGCTACTTTTTAATAAGTTTATAAATACGCAAATTGGTTCTTCAGTCGCAGTGCACACGATTAAAGACACGGGTCGCACAAACTCGATTTATTTTCGTAGATATGTATATGTAAATTTTGAGTTCCGTTCTTCCCCCCTTTCAGGCCAAAAGACAGCCTAGCCCAGAGTCTTACAGAACTTACCACAGGATAAATTATGCCTGTTGCGTGTATACGTGCGGCTGCGATGATGATGACGTTCGCGAAAGACAGCAAAGTTTCATAACTTAAATTAAATATTACTTATATTTAATAAATATTTTCCGGGGCGTTGTCGAGCAGCTACCTAATAAGAAAGGGCGGTGACAACTGATGATATTTTCCTAAATTGTGGACATAACTTGATCGTATTACAAGTTTTTAAACTCGAGGCAGTTTAAATAAGATCTAACATCAGGTTATTTTGTTTACTAATCAGAAACGATAGTATCAATTCTTAATGTTAATGATATGCAAATGGAAGTTGTGTGTGTAAGCAACGTCGTATAACCAACCTTCATGTAAATTCAAACACTGTTCGAATTTCTCATAGCTAACTGTCAATGATCAATATTGGCCACGTTATGCACAGTGTATCATGTACCTGTTCTGGTACGCAAATACATAGGTGTAAATGCTGTCTCCCAAAATTGATTACGAGGAGTAATCAATATTTACATACTGATTCAACACATATTCATTGTTAACGTAAAATATTCTAGGAAAACTGTTGTACGTAAGTATAATATTTACGAATTAATATTGGCTTTATATTATACTATTTTATAGTAAATATTATTTTTATTAGCCCACAGGAAGCGAATTGGAGATTTAACTACATGAAATACAAATGTCAAAATAATAAACAATATAATTTTTGACTAAGTTTAAAATAAATAAAAAGACGGTTAATAAGCCATAAAATAATTTAATTGATACAAATACTACGTTTCATATTTGTGGACTTATTCTGCTTAATTATTAAATGGATGAACTATTTACATTAGAGGAATTCGGTGTCGGAGACCACCGAAATGTATTAGTATTAATTAAATGATAATTATATTATTTTATGACTTACTGGCTGTCTCTTTATTTTTTTGAACATAGTTTTATTATACATGTTTCAGAATAATTCGAGTAAAAATATTAATTCAGTGTAAATGTATGTATCACGTCACAAAAAGCACGCAACGTAATAAATAAATCATTATAAACCAAATATATACATAATTCCACTATGGGTTGGTATATTTAATAAGGAAAACAGTTGATAAAACGAATTTTAGTCAAGCAAATACACAATATAAAACGTTTTAATATAGAACGTAATCCTTCACTCTCTTTCATGGGACAGATACTACTCATTAACCTCTAAATTTGATTATAGTTAATATACCAATTACACGGTAAATACCTTTTTTGAGAGCCATAATCAAATAATTGTCCACGGGAATGTTATTGGTTTGACGCCTTGAATGTAGATATCATGTGTTCATCTAAAACTGTTTGACTTGCTCTTTAATTGCGCTCTTGAAACGACACTGTTAAACATTTACAGTTCGTGGATAGTAATAGTTACCAAGAATAATTACAAAATATAAAGATAAAATTCAAAGGAAATAGAAATGTTTCAGTCGAAGCTCAGGTAAAGAGCGTATAGCTAAATTTAGAATAAAGTCAAGAATGGAAAAATATTAACCGGAACCAGAACTCGAACCCAGGACGTCCCACTTTCCAAGCGAGAAATAAATTAAACACTCAAACTTTATAAGTTAGTATAGTTAGTATGGTCTGTTTATAAGGTGTAAATTAAATCGATTTCATAATTTCTAAGTGAATAATAAATTAATAACAATTCACTACCAACAAGAGTAAACAAGATATAGCATCAAATTAATGAAAACACGATACGCAAATTAAAAAGCACAAACAAACTAATAAACAATAAAAAATTCACTTCTTGGATATGCCGACGAGGAATCTGACCTTCCACAGTAGCTTCAGGAAATACATTAAACAGTTAAAGAACAAAGATTAACCTCTGGAGGAAGGCTGGTATATAAAATTCTCCCGGTATGGTGAAGACTTTTCTGGTAAGGCGATGCTTGTCTGACCTTAAGCTGAGCAATTTATAGTCACGTATTCATAAAATTCGCCATTCGTTTGAAACAAATTCATGTTCAAAGATTTCATTAATGTACACGCTAGGTAACGTAAAGTATTTACAAGGTTTTGAACGATGGCTTGGTTTTGAAACAAATATTTAATAGGACCTGGACTAATTTCCCCAATTAGAGAAGCCATAGCACATAAGTGAAAGAAAATACACAAAGTATGTCATTTTTACGTATTTTGTGTACACATTTAACATTAATGTTCTGTGAGAATAACAGGCTAACTTTATTTTCCAGCAAGAAGATCTATATGGTCATTACATTTTAATTTGTCATCAATTTGAAAGGCCAAGCAAGGCGCATGGGCTGAAAATTTGTGTGCGGGTCTGTTGGTAGCTTCAACTCTAAACTCCACTTAGTCTTATCTACGTTAAGAGTTAACATATTAACCTTAAACTAGGCATTTAGACCGTCCCGAGTGCATTCCACTTTCTTAACAAGATTATGCAACCTTCTATCAGCTGTAACATGCAAGTTACATCCCGTTCGAGAAACCAGTGATATCCGGATTAAAATGGCTAGACTGCATTGTTGAAAGTCGTTTGTATAAGTCCTGACAATGGCGGATCAGCTAGCGAGACAGCAGTAGCGCGCGTAAACGAGTAATAACGTCGTGTTTACGTGATATGTCGCTGTAAAAGCGCGTACATCTGATTGGCTGTCGAGGTCACGTGACCGAGCATTTGAAATATGGAGTAAGCCATGAGCGCTTAGTCGTCGGCAAGATGTGGTCGGAGAAGGATGTGTTTAGTGGGTCCCTAATCCTTGATACCACGTGCTTTATAAACGGCTAACGAACAAGCCAGAAAAAATGAACTGTGTTAGACCCAAATAGATCACGAAGCATATAAGTGAACGGAGTTATTTTTGTCGACGTATTTGTATACTAATTGAGTGAAAGAAAGTGTAGTCTGTGTAATGACCGTCTTAGAAAACGTTACTCAAGACTCTAAATTGATTAAATAGTTTTAAACTGTTAAAGTTTGGTATTTCTTATAATATACCTGGCGCCCTATCCTTTTCCTCCTTCGAGGAAACGAAATATTATCTTCGTAGAGCTGAGCAGCTGTGGTGGAAACGTATTTACTCTTCTATATTTGCCATCCGCGTGGAGAATCAATTTTAGAAGATGTACGTATCCGGGAAGATCATTTATGTATGAAATAAAAAGTAAAAGTCCTTGAATTTTTTTTTTGAGGGACTCAATGCGGTAAATGAAGTTGGTCAAGTTCGACTACTACCAGTTGTTTTCAGTGTGTAAGATACGATATTAGTAGAAGTTACGCATTTCTCCGCACGTCATAATATTCCAACTTTTTTTAGCAATATGTTGTTGTGTCATTCAATCCTAAGACTGGTCTGATGCAACCCGCCATGCTAATCTATCTTGCGCAAGCCTTTTCATTTCATTATAACTAGCACAAACCACATCTCCCACAATCTACTTAGCGTTTCCATCCTTTGCCTCCCTCTTCTGTTCTTATGCCACACACTTCCCTCTAATGCTTATTTTACAAGACCCTCGTGTCTCAAAACGTGGCCTATTAATCTATCCCTTCTCTTAGTCAACGTCCTCCATATTGTTCGTTTTTCCCATATTCAGTTTAGAACTTCCTCGTTTGTGATTCTGTCCACCCATCTGATTTTCAGCATTCGTCTATAGCACCACATTTCAAAGGCTTCTATTCTTTTCCTCTCCGGACGTTCTGTCGTCCACGTTTCGCACCCATATAACGCCACGCTTCATACGAACATTTTTAGCAACGATTTCCTAATATTCACACTTATATTGCCCGTAAGTAAATCCCTCTTTTTGTCTTCCTTGCCTGTGCTATCCTTCTCTATATGTCTACTATACTTCTACCATCCCTAGATTTCGCTTCCCAAGTAGCAGAATTCCTTAACTTCCGTTTTAATAATATTTCATCCAATAATTCTGGACATGTTGAATGAACTCGAAAATTACACTGTTTTTGGTCTTTCCTTTAAGAAGACGTACGGGAGACTTATGTGCTAAGTCGCGTGTTTTGGAGGGTTCACTTTTTAAAATTATTTTATTAAATGTATCGACGTTTGGGCTTTACTAGTCTGATTGTGCTTTGTTTTTTTTCCAATCCGTATTATTGTTCAGAGATATATGCAAGTCGTTACAGTTTCTTGTAGTATTTCTTTATCGCCAAGTTTACAATTTAGAATCACTTCATCAAGCCGTCTACAAAAACTTATTGCTGTGATAAACAATTTCTAGATTGCTGGGAGGGAGAGAAAAATCCTATCACGTAACTACGGAACAGTTAAAACGGAAACGTGCGGAGAATCCGTACAAACGTGGAGGTGCGCGAGCAATCGCTGACATAAGCTAAAATAAGTAGGATGCACTGATTCGGACTGCTGTAGATGTTACTGGAGGAGAGTGCGCAGTGAGAGGCTTAGGAACGAAAACGATAAAGAGGACGACCGTGAGGTTAGTCGTCGAAGGGGACTTAAGGAAGCTTGGCGTTACGGATAGACGCCGTTGCACCACGGTTCTAAGGGAGTTGAGGAGCTCTGTAAGAGCTGTTGCGATTAACCTAGTTTTCTTATAGTTAATAATTTAACATTAAAAAATAACGTGTTACGTCACAAATTGGTTGGAATTGCGATAATATTCCATCAGATAATCGTTAGAAATTTCTGTAATGAGAATATTCAGCACAGAATTTAATACTCACTACAACGCTGAAATATATACGGTTATCTGCGTTAGTAAGCTCCTAATTGTATTTTATTATTTTTCTTAACTCGAAAATTATAATTAATTGGTTTTTTGTCCATTTTATTGCGAAATTATAACCATAAAATTCATAATTCTATGGAAAATGATTTAATAGGGCTACTGAAAATTTAAGCAATGTTTCCATCAGCACTAAATGGCTATCACAACGTGAGTTTATTAATAGAAATCACTCGAATTTTAGGACTGTATCTTCAAGAAGAAAAGAGTTCGTATGCATATCTCCTATCACACAGATATCCGAATTATCTATGACGACGTATGAGGAAAGTTGTATATGACTACAAATAATACAGTTTTTGATTACAAAAATGATAATTTAAATCTTACACAATGCCAGTTAAGTAACATAACATATATTTTTACCACTGCTTAGAATCGATCCAAGGATTATCCAGCCTTATAGCTATTGAGAAAGTAGAAATAACTATCACACTTGTAAGGTTACTCCAACTTCTAAGTCACCTACGATTCTAGGCCGTGAAATACGCACGGAAATAAATTATAAGGTTATCTGCCCGCGCTATTTATAATAAGGTTTACGGCGAATTTAATAGTTTTTGGAATTGAAACTCAATTTTATGGACGTCTTGAGGTAGCCAGATCACTAGTAACAAGAACTCAAGCCAAGGTGAAGTGTGTCTCACCGACGAGTGACTTTCTTGTTTTTTATAATCAAACACTTCTTTTCGAACACTAGTATTTCAGACTATTTAATTATGGATCCATTCACATCTGAGTCAAATAATTTTTTTTATAAAGTCGATTAATATTTCTGTCGGTTTCAATAAAAATATAAGCTTTTTGTGAATGGTAGAAAAATTAGTAATCCTGTAGCGCGTTATTAAGTATAGGCGCAATTAGTTTAAACTACGATTTAGACAGTGAATCGCGTGAGAAATGATGAGTTGTTGGGTACTACCATGTGGAATGTAAGGAACGTCCAGACCCCCGGGGTTGAACATCTGGAGGAAATGAGTGACAGGCCTGCAGAATCGACAATGAAAGAGTAAAGGAGCGGACCCCCTATGGCGCCGGGCTTCTTCAAAATCTTCGGACGCACGAGGGTGACGAATGTTCATACTGTGACACTTACCCCTGATGGAGATGCCCTGGCGAGGGAAAGTTTTGGAGTTTTTGTGCCGTTAAGAAGCGCGACTGCCCAAAACTATTTAAAAGGCATGATAGCGGAGATAGAGGACAGTCGAGGGCAAAATTCGTAAGGAGACAGTCGAGGGCAAAATTCGTAAGGAGACAGTCGAGGGCAAAATTCGTAAGAAGGCAGTCGAGGGAAAAATTCGGAAGGCGACACTCGATGAAACTACTGGAGGGAGTCGCTGGCATTGAAGAAGATACTACAGATAGCAGTCGCCATCATTCGATGGCAAACGACAGAAGCCGCCAGGGTCCAGAAAAGCTGACTACACGACATCGCAAAGGGGAAAATACCAGATAAGTTCCACTCATGGTAGTCCTTAACATTCTCATGATTACGCAGACAACGTAAATTCGTCATTTTTCCGACCAAAATTATCCCACGGTCAACCCGAGGTTTTGGATTTCATAGCTGAGTAGCCAGTGGCATAACAATTATATTGAGTAGGATCGGTCCGCCAAAATTTCTCAAGAATAAATTTTTACGCCTTAAATAAGAATTATTTAACTCCCCTCCCTAATACAAATTGGCTAAAAGGACATCCACTCTGGCGCCCAACAAAATAAGAGAGTACGCCACAATCCTTTAATATAGTCTGTTAATGTCACAGCACCAGTGTCTTTCCAAGATAATAATTTTTATTCATGTATTAAATTTTGAAAAGGGAAATTATTTTCGCGGCAAGAGTTGAACCTGCGATGATGTACCACAATGACAGAGGCCTTATAATGGAGGATACATTTTCTATGTATCTCTATGTATACAATAAAGAAATAATATTCTTAACTATAAAGCTCCATTTCTGTAATATTTTCCTTTTAAACGCTCAGACATCGTTCCATACTGTTTGGCAACAATTAAATATTACGAATTAAAACTTTAGTTCTTTTATATGCCTGAATTAGTTTCACGATAGGTCTATTTTCCGGAAACAATTTTAATAAGAATCAGGTTGTTTTAATTTCAGTAGCAACATCGTTTATAAAACTGAGACATCCTCAGTTAAAACGTGTTGTAGTATGACACTGGGATTTAAAAATATTTGTGAAAAATGTAACTAACAGATGCTCCATATTTGGAAGGAAAGCGTTAATACCTGGAGAGCAGGCTGAGATTGGAACTAATTTTGGTGGCTGAATGAAAAATATAAATTAGGTGGCAAATATAATATATTGAAGGAATTAGAATTGTAAGTTCAAGAAAAGAAACCAGAAATCAAGTAAAGAGTAAAACATGGATGTTGCTTGTTGCCCGTGCTGTTTAACTTTCATATAGAACTGGCGATGAAGAAAGTAAAACTGTATATGGAAAAGGAATCAATATAATACAAGGAGAAGAAATAAAAACCCTACGATTTTCCGATGATATAGTACTATTACGGGAGTCAGAAGAAGACTGTGGCATGAACGTGGTCCAGGAGAAAGAGTTCAATATGAGGATTAATAGAAGGGAAACCCAAGGTGATGGAGTGTTTTACGTGAATTAGTGAAATAACAAATGGTTGTAGATTGGGAAGGAATATTTTGAAGGAAAGTAAGGAATTCTGCTACTTGGAAAGCGTAATAACTAGGGATGGTAGAAGTATAGTAGACAGAAAGAATAGGATAGCATATGCAAGGATGGCTTTCGCGAATAAGAGGGTTTTAATTAGGGCAATATATGTGTGAATATTAGGAAATCGAAAATGTTCGCGTGGAGTGCGGCGTTATGTGTGTGAGAAACGTGGACGGTAGGAGTTTCAGAAAAGAAAAGAATAGAAGCCTGTAAAATGTGGTGTTCTAGGAGAATGCTGAAAATCAGAGGAAGTTCTAAACAATATGGAGGCCGTTGACCAAGAGAAGGGATGGATTAATACCACGTTTTAAGACATGAGGGTCTTGTAAAATTAGCATTAGATGGCAGTGTGTGGTGTAAGAATAGAAGAAGGATAGATGAGGAATAGAAGAGGATGGAATACGCTAAGAAGATTGGACAGGATGTGCGATGTGGTAGTTATGCGGAAATGAAAAGGCTTTCGCAATATAAGTTATTATGGAGGGTTGCATCAGTCCAATCCTAGGACTGAATACCACAACAACACCGACAATGAAGACTAATTTAATAATGTATCACAAAACAGTTAAGTGTATATTATTATTTCTTCACGTTTGTAAAACTTCTGAATGGTAAATTTGTCAACTTTGTTGTTAAAAATTCAAATTTTGATGTAAACTTTAATTATTTGGCATTCATAGTAATTTATTTGATTGTAAAACCATGTTTTAACATTGAGAGAAGGAGATTTAGTGATATTTCATTTATGAAACGTGATTACCTCATCAGTGTTTATCACTAGTAGTATTTTTTATCTTAAGATAATTAATTTATTTAATTTGGATGTTAAAATGTCTAGAATTAAATGGAGTTCGAATACTTTTCATTGCCCAACTTTTAAAAGCAATATATCAGGGGCAGCCAGATCAATAATCGGAACAATTTTTTGATAAAATTTACATGCATGGATTTTAAAATATAAGTATTTATCGTATAAAAGAGTCTGGGACGGTTTTTAATAGTTAATATTATGGACGCACCAACATTGAGGTCATTACCGACTTATTAATTAGGTAACTTCATTTCCTTTTCTTTGTCGGGAAGCTCAGTCCAAGAACTTGAATATACATACACGGGCACTCATATCCTTGCCAGGAATCGAGCCCTAAACCTCTGTAGTACAAGTTCATGACGCTATCCACTAGGCCACTTAGGACTACTTATGTGTATGCGATTTATTTAATGTAAGTCCATCTTAATTCTACATACTTACGTAAATTTTTGTTTTTGAAGTTAAATAATGGTAAAACATTAATTGAACTGAAGTTTAAATTTTGTTAATCCTACAAGAATCCTAAAACTTATACCTGCAATTTCTGTTTTATGTGCTGAAGATCATCCAGCCAACTACAAAGGTTGCCCAGAAGAAACGGAAGAAGTTAAAATTTCATTTTACTGTAATTTATTGTTTGAATGCACATAGATACATTATTACTGGCTATTATGCAAGTTGTTTATTTCCGTCAGTCCTTACTCATACGAAACATCACAACTATATGAATTTCCTGGAAGTGCTTCTGGCAGTAATTAATAATAAACTGTGAAAGGGACTATAAACTGAAACACAAATATCGAAATGTGTGTATTTATACTCTACAATTGGGCGCATGTCCGGTGACAGATACATAATTACATTTTCCATATATATGCTATTTCTAATCTAAATTCTTTGTAATGTTTGTAGTCCTGAAAATTACACTGCAGGAAATATATTAACACTGCATTTTGGATTAAACATGAAAATTGCACTAGGCATTAATATTAATTTATAATGAAAATAATTATTTTCCTTATGTTTATCTGTCACTTCAATCAACCAAATCTATATTTCAATTTTGATTTAAAACTTTATTTGGAAGAAGCTTTCGGCATTGACATATTCATGTACAAAATAAATTACAATTTTTTTAAACATTACAAATTTTTTTATATAAATATTGGAAATTTGTTTAAAAGTATGATATAAAATATTTGTTTTTTAAATTAAATTATGGTTAAAGGTACTATACATACTTTCATGTAACAAAAGCGTTTTTATATCGTTTATATCGTTGTCAAAAATAAACAGTATGTCACTCATTATTATCAACCAATAGATAGTAAAGCACCTAAATTTTATAATACAGATGAAAATGATGTAGTTGGACAAGAAAAAAACAGTAACACAGATAATAATACATGTATTGTTACATTAACACCTAAAATAATAAATTTAAAAAAAATAATGGTATTAATGAAACAAAATTTTGATTATAACCTGAAAACAAGATAAAAAATTATTTAACCAATCTTAAAGATAAAATTACGATAAAAGTACAAAATAAGGTAATATATAATATAAATTATAATGACTGTAACAAAAATTATATTGGACGCACAGGATCGAACTTGAATACTTGAATATATAACCATAAAAATAATGCTAAGAGCAATAAAAAAACTAATACAGCCTTGTCACTACACCATTCAATCCTAAAACATAAAATAGATTATGATATTGTAAAAATTATAAGTAAAGAAAATAATATAATTAAAAGAAAGATTTTAGAATTCATTTACATTTTTAAAAACAATAATGGTATGAATTCCAGAAAGGAGAGTAGAAATATCCAAACACTACGCCAAAGTTTTAGAGTAAAACAGAATGTTACGATTATTATTGACACTTTGACAATTAAATTTTGACGTGGCTAAATTTAGGACTCATTGAAAAAATTTTTCAATGTAAAGTTTTCGACGATTCTGGAACTCTGAAGTTCGAAAATTGCTTTGTGTAAACCAGCACAGTCTGGAATCGCATACCAATCCATTGAAGAAAATTAGAAATTTATATGCTTACTAAATTACATGAAGGTATGTATAATATTTTTAAACATTATATCATTTAAAAAACCAAATGTTTTATATCATAGTTTTGAACAATTTTCCATATTTTTATATAAAATATTTTTTGTAATGTTTAAAAAAAATTAATTTATTTTGTAGATGAATTGGCAATTACCGAACGCTTCTTCCAAATAAAGTTATGAAATAAAAATTGAAATATAGATTGGCTTATTGAAGAGACATACAAATAAGGGAAAAAATTATTATCATAATAAATTAATTATGTCTTATAACAAAAATTTTAATAAATTCCTTGAAGAAATTAATTTATTTTGTTGGGGAAAATCACATGGTTTCTTAGATTTAATCTTAATTATCTTTCTTGAAGACAAGTTTCCCAAAGACTTTCACAGGTACAGTATTACAGTTGTTGATGGTCGTATTTAGGAATCAAAATTTGCCAACCTCTGTTTTTTTTACATTCTACTTTCAATTTATGATTCTATTTACGGAGAAAAATAAGAGGTTACATCAGAATTATAAACCCAAGGACATTTAGTCCTTACTTTGCACAACGTGAAGCACAGATTAACGAAACGCCCACTCTCGCTCTTTTTTGTACATCGTGAACCAAACTCAAATAATACAGACATTTAGAAAATAGGGAACCTTTTAAATGCCATAATAAAATTTGAACCCCTCTACTAAAAGAAAACAGCAGTACAGTGCCATACAAGACATACTGCAGAGGAAATCCAAAATATATTAATGTGGAGAAGATCAGTTAAGCCAAAACTGTGACAAGACTAGATCCACACCAAAAATCTGTGCTTTATGTCCTGAAGAACATCTAGACAACTATAAAGATTACCCAGAATACAAGAAAAATATGAAAAGAAGAAATAAACAGAAAACAGATATACAACGAATACCTAAATCGAAGCAAAAAATTCCGAACGATTTAGATTTCTCTCCACTTCGCAATCACTCTATTGAAAACAATAACTTTTCTCATGTTCCTAATTCACAACCCTCAAGAAACCACAGGCAATACTTTAAAAACCCGTATCCCCAATCGCCATGGAATTCAAGAATTTATACCAGCAACGACACTACAAGAGGACAAGGAAGCCTTAGTTCTGACATCGATAAAGCCTTCGAACGCTTAAAAATCATTATAAAGCAACAATCTGAGCAAATAACTCTTTTCAACTTAATTAACGCACTGCTATCTAAAACTCATTAAATATGGCGTGGAAAATCAAAATAATACTCTGTAACGCAAATGATATACTCCAACATCGCGGAGAAGGGATTTCTATTTTGAACGAGGAAGGCATAGACGGTATGAGACGCGCTTCACAGAAAAAGCTACCTCCTAATTCCGGGATATGCAATCAATAAAACAATATTGGAATGGAACAGCCCTCGGAGGAACAGCCGTTCTTATTTGTATTACGATAAACCATTACGAGCAACCTGAATAAAGAAACAAAAATTACAGGCTATCTCTATAACGATAACAGAGGACAGCAGACCATTAACCTTAACAGCTGTTTACTGCTCTCCGAAGCATACAATAACAGATCAATTTGATGAATTTACAAAAACGCTTGGAAGGAGATTCATAGCATACCAAACATCAACAGTGAGGCTCAAGGCTTAACACGTTAAGGGGAAAAAATCATCTCAGAGCGACTAACAAACAAAAAGTAACTACACTATCAAGCAGGGAACCTTCATATTGGCCCACAGATGCGAATAAACTACGTGACCTTCTAAACTTTTTCCTAGTAAAATGAGTAATCATCTGATATAATTAAAATCAGAATAAATTATGATCTTAGCTCTGACCACACACCAGTAGAATTGACTATCTGCTCCAATATTACTCAACGTAAATCAACACCAAAACTGGACAGCAAATTCGCTAATTGGGATCAATTTTAAATTAACATCAACAACTTGTTATGCGCAATGATGCCTCTGAAAACAGGTAAGGTTATTGAAGATACAGTCCAGTATTTAACATAATTAATATAAAACGCTGCCAGGAATGTAATACCAAAAATGGACATAAGAAAGCACACACTGCATACCAAAGAAATTAGAGAAAAATAGCTGAAAAACGTGGCCTTCGTAGAGTCTACATGTACACACGACAACCAGAAGACAAAGAAAAATGAATGCTTCAGCTCAACAATTAAAAGGAGAACTAAATAATAAATTTTTAAATTATGCCAAATCTTCATCACCAACTACTACAGCTAATAACTCACTCTGGTATGCAACAAAAAATGAGTAGACCACCACAGCTTATTTCGCCTATTAGAAGAACGAAGTATTTCAAAATATGAAGTATTAGAAAATTTTAAGACTTCACCTCATCAATCGGAACCAATAAAAACGTTCAACATAAGAGAAATAGAAAGAACCATTAAAATGCACATAAATCGTTCTAAAAGCCTAGAGTATGATCTTATAGCCGGTAAAATCCCACAAGAATTGCCTAATGGAGCATTAATATACATAACAAATATCTTCAATGCATGCAGAAGTTATAACTATTCCAAAACCTGGAAAACCGATTTCGGAAATGGATCATACAAAACAATAAGTCCTTTACGGTTTCTATCTAATGCCTTTGAAAAACTATTATTAAAATTAAACCAATAATTAATGATATAATCCCACAGTACCAAGATGGATTTCGGGATAGTCATTCAACGATAGATCAGAATAGTGAATGTAATATCTCAAAACCTCGAAGAAAATAAATACTGCTGTGCTGCCTTCTTGGACAACCGATAGGGTTTGGCATGAACGTTTATTATATAAAACGAAGAAAGTACTCAACCATATTATCCCTTTTTCAATCATAACTTTGCAATGACTCTTTTCAAATCAAATACCAAGATGCACTCTCTGAATTCAGACCAATGAAGACAGATGTTCTACAAGGCAGTATACTTGGACCATTACTGTATGTATTGTACACTTCCGACGGAACACACCATGTTGGACACATTTGCCCACGACGAAGATTCAACTCAAGTGTCGCAATACTTGGACGAAACAATGGAGGGTGACTATAAACACGACAAAGTCTCAACATATTATTTTCCACTTAAAAACTTTGCTCAAAAGAGAAAATAAATTCAGCAGAACTCCCGGAAACAACTGTTGTAAAATATCTGGGCCTACATTTCGACAGCCATCTAACCTGGAAACCCCATATCCAAATGAAGCGAAAACAAGCACATATCAAATTAACTTGGCTATTTAATACCGCGAGATCCGGAGAAGATTTGAATAAAAAACGTTAAGATATTTATGCAACGCGCCGTGGTTTGTATCAAATAAAAATCTATACAAATATTTGGAAATGTCAAGTATGACAGAAGTTATCACCGAACGCTGCCAGAGGTATCAAACGAGATTGAGCAATCACCCGAATCCACAATCAGTTACAATGTTGGACAGTAGTGAAAATGTCTATAGACTAAACCGCAGTAATATTTTCTATTTACCATTTAGATTCTCTTAATTGTAGCTCATATCCAAGTGAACAGATTGTAAATTATCAGTATGGAAAATAAAAGAAAAGTTACTCATTATTAAGAGAAAATGAATTCACGCTTTCCGGATTGTGAAACTCACCTCTTCCTTCAACTCACCTCTATCAATATATTCTTAGCTATTTGCAGCTGGACACCCTTGGAATTACTTCCCCACCTAATCTATAATACGTCTCATCTATAGATGTATGTTTTTAAAACGAGATTTAGCTCCTTTTTTTCATCAATTTTAATTTTTTCATGAAGTTATTTTTTAAAGTGTTCATTATCTTCATTAAGGATTGATTCAAATGATAAGGAATGAAGAAAAAATCCCGGATGAATGGTGTCAGGGAATAATACAGCCAATGTATAAAACAGGAGGTAAACTTCAAATTATAGGTCAATTGCGTTATTTAACATAACATATGAAACACTATCTGGTATTATAGATTACTCCGATGAAATAATAGGAGAATATTAATGTGCATTTGGACTAGACCGATCCAGAACGGACCTAATATTTACTTCTAAATCAGGCAATTAAACAAAAGAACACATGAATATGATATATAATTTATATAATTGATATTAAACAGACTTTTGATAGTTTGAATAGAGAGCCAATGCATAATGATTTAACACGTCCAGACATACCCAGTAAACTTATGAAGATGATTAACCTGATATTGTCTGGATCGAAGACATTGGTGGGGGTGGATGGAGAGCTAGACACGTCATTTAATTATGATAGCGGAGTTAGACAACGAGACGCACTGTCAACATTGCTGTTTAATGTAACTGAGAAAGCAGAACTACGAAATTTGAATGTAACAGAATACAAAGGAGCAAGAATGCTTACGCATTGAAACAATTGTTAGAAGTAGGAAGGAATTGGAATGTATTGTTAGAGGGTTGAATGAACTTCATAGAAGAGAACTTGAAATAAATGAGTAACAAACGAAATATATGGCAATATCAATAACAAACGAACAACAACCAAGATAAAATTATTGATGATTTTGAATTTAAACAAGTTCAAAAAGTTACATATTTCGGATCATAGCTGAATACTAATAACGATTTATCAAGTGAAATCAAACAACATAAAATTTCATATTTAATAAACTATTTAAATCCAAACTGTAAAGTATTAAATTAAAAGTCAAATGAGTAAAACGCTCATAAGACGGAAACCATTAATAATGAATTTATGTTGGTTAAAATTTTAAGGAGAATATATGGCCTAATTGAAGAATCGGGTGGAAATTGGAGACTTGATCAAATAATTAAGCAGTAAAATAGAATTAAATTTGTGAAGAGCCAGGGAATATCAGGGATGGGACACTTAAAAAGGATGGAGGAAAATAGAATACCAAAGAATGACTTGAAATTGAAACCAGTGTGGAGAATATTAAGAGGGAAAACGATAAAAAGATGCAGTAATAAGAGAACAGTGGGGTCAAGGGGCTGGAAGAGAATGGCAACGGAAAGAGTAGTCTAAAGGAAATTTGTTAATAAGGCTAAAACTCATCATGGGCTGCAACGCCAAAGAAGAAAATGAATTTCAGATTAATTTTCTTGTGATACTAACATCTCATTCATTATCTTTATGTAGATGATACAGTCGTCTGCGAAAATCTGACCCCAGATTTTATATAATTCGGTATATTCTTGATAAATATTAAAAAAGTAATTGTCCGATTAAAGAGCCTTGGGGAACTCCCGACATTACAATGCCTAAATCAGAAAAAATTTTCCATTCTTTTGACTATTCCTGTTATATTAAATTTATTCAATAGGATATCACGTGACACTACATCAAAAACTTTTGCGGAGTCTATGATAACCCCATCTATTCTACCCCAACCATCTACTTCATTTGCTAACCCTTGAAATAAACTTATCTTTTTAGGACCCTTCCTGAATCCTCATGTGAATCATTACAAAATCACTCTTTCTGTAAACTTCAGATCGAATGTAGGCTACTAATAAGTGTTACTGAATTAAGACAAGGGTCTAGTTTTTACCCACTGTTGTTCTACCTGATTTATAAACTGGTATTACAGTTGTAGTTTTTCAATCTCCCGGAAGAGCCGGATTATTAATTGATGTATTCAAAATTCTTATTAAGTAGCGAATTATTGCCTTTCCGCCGAGTTTTAATATTTCTCTGTATTTATTATCTGGACCCTGTGAGTTACTGTTTTTTAATTTCCATAATGTATGTCTGATTGTTTTGGCTTTAATCTAAAATATTTCTGAACTATTGCTATTGTCGTCTATTTGTAAATTTATAATATTAACTTTAAATATTGAAATGAAATATGAATTGACTAGGTCCGATTATCAAATATTGTAATACCATTAGGTGCATGAAATGTACTGTAACACTTATCCGAGATAGTAACTCTAAACAAAGGAACAAACTATAATCAAACAAATGGAAGTGATACAGTGAATCCTATCCATAAAATTAGAAAGAGTATGCTACTCTGCAGTAAACTATACAAGTATTGACCTAAATTTTGACGGAACCATATGATTTTAGATATTGAACAAAAACATCGCCATTTCGCGGAATACTCAACAAAATCTCAAGTATTACTACGTCTAAAGTAATAATCACCTTTCTGAGGAATTCGCATTAATCTATGCATGATTTTAACGGATTTGCGGGATATATATAAATATTATACTAATAATATATTTAACTAATCCATTTTAAAGTGGTTTTTATGATCTTCAAAACTCATTGTATTTTCACTTTTCAATGCGCTTCTGGACGTTATTTCGTGTATGGCAGTTTTATTTTAAACCTGACTAACAAGCATTATTTCACTATCAGAGAAAATCCTTAAATTGATCATGAGAAAAAAAGTAATTTACTGAGATACTATCAGTTTGTAATGAATTAAGGTGGCTTTTGCTATTTTTTTTTCAGTTAGTGACGATACTCAGCAATTACTCCGGTTGAAATTACTTTTTCGCGCCAATCAGACGGTGATAACATGCCAGTCAAGATGCCAATCAGGCGGTGATGAACGACCCGAAACGTGAAAAATCCAAAGTAACTGGAATTAGCAGACGTTACCTGCCCCGGGTTTTAAACCACTATGGAATTTCCAAGGTCGTTCTCCCTCCGTGAAATCAGATGGTCTCTGAGGGGAAAGCTGGAAATATGATTGGAACAGGGGGTCATGAGATATGGCATCCATCTTCATGGTTGGGGTATGTGGATAGTTGGCCTGAGACGAAAAGAAGTTGAGAAAAAAATCAGTTGGGGAAGTAATTTTTAAGACGGAGAATGAGAGTAGACAGAGTAAACAGGTAGTCTGGAATAGAATTTTCAAGAAGGAAGGTGGAAAGGAGACGAGGTAGGGAAGACAGAGTCCGGCGCGAATCTTTAAGGATATAGTGTGGGAGTTGGACCACGAGAGGCGATAAGTCAGTCTGGATCGTAGGATCAGAGTGAGGGAGGTAAGAATAGATGGTCTCCATTGAATCAGCTGTGAGAGAAATTTGTCTTTAAGTCTCCTGAGACAAACTGTCACTGGCAAAATAGCATCAGAGAGAAGGAAAGAAGAGAGGGCAGCGAGATGGACTTCAATGGCCATTGCATGACTACGTAACCACCCGAGACTAGTTAGAAGGTTCGGAGCTGACACAGACTGGAATTCTTGGAAGGAGACCCTAGGAACAGGTGCCGACGAAGGAAGCAGTCGCTCACTAGCACCGAAAATCAGCTGGGTCAGTACAAATGTATCAAAATTTCGTACGACTACTTTTTTGTTGCAAAATAATGCCCACATAAATGACCCTATAAATCGAATGTCTCTTGTTAAATTTTAATTTGGCCTAGCTGAGGAATTCAATGCACCTTAAATTTTGTATTTATCATAATTTATTTTAATATTAAAGTAATGAATTTGTACTAATTTAACTTCAGAACTCATTTCCTCCAGTTTCCATTATAAGCTATATAAATTATAATGATGGTTATCCCTGAAAGAATAATAATTTTTCGAGATAGTGAGGCCAATTAAAAAATACATTTTCTGAGTCTCGTCGAACTGCTTCCCATAAAATAGCTCGTAAATGAGGTAGGTGCTATGATAACTGCGTGGAACATATATCATTGTGTCGCTCAATCTACTGGCTTGACGTGGATCGATCTCTCAGTTATGTGCCCAAGGGACGTAGCTACGTTACGGCAGGATCCATAACGTTGTATGTGAAACTTTTATGGCAGACCCCAATCCGCTTTAGAGCGGCCGTAGATGGTAGAAGAGGTGTGCTATGGACTTCATTGTCTAAAATGCGAAGTAATAACTTGAAACAATCAACACAAATCTGCTGTTTACAGGCTCCCGAGGTAGTTTTAACGCACGTGGTCAAACAAGGTTGCTAGATTAATGGCCACAGCTAAAACGAGAATAACTGAACTTATTATTGCTTTTGAGGAGTATATTATAAATAACTAATGAAAAAATAAATAATTTTTTTGAAGGATATGAGGCGGTTAGCGTGTAAATTAGAGCTTGAGTAACAAGAAAATATTTGATTTTAAGTAAACCGACTTTATGGTTAAACAATCTCGAAATCAAAATTCGTGCTGCATCCCACAAATGAAAATTTAACGAGTAACGTTCTTCAATGAATGTGAATTAGACTAACAATTGTAACTTATTTAGAAGTTGTGGTCTTGTTCTTTCCAAGGTTGGCGCAAACCTTCGCTTAAGTGGTTTGGATGTGGATCACAACTCGGGCTCTCCAATATTACAAAGCTTGTAATATCAGCAGATTATTTAGTATTCAGCAACAAGGATATTACTTTATTTGTTCACTACTTTTTTTGGTAATTCGACAGATTGCTTGTTTCTCAAATTTTCTCCATATGACCTTTTTGTTGATTATGTGTCAATTTTTCATGTAACGATATTTGAAACTAACTATAAAATATATAGCTTCATTTTGACAGAATATTTACATTGAAGATGTGAGACGTAATTATACTGAAATCATAAAATATGATGTACGACGAAACAAGGACAATAGGATTGTATTTACATTAGTAGGCTCGAAGTAATTCGTTATTTTTATATGAAATTCATTCTTTGTAGTGAATTGAAGAGAGCGGAACATGGACGAGAGCGAAGAATGCCTGTGTGAGAATTCCCTCGTTGTAACATCTCCCCAGATTGATTCAGGTGATGCCTCAAACTGTTTTTTTAAGGTTCTCACATGCCGTTACCATTATAGGAGGTACATGTACTGGGGTTGAAGACATCGGGCATACGATAAGAGCTGTCTGCTGATCCCTCCTAAAACGGGTGAGAACACGGAGAAGGAATGCTGCGACCCCATAGAAAACTGCTCTTTCGTCGTTCAGAAGTGAGTAAGAATAGTACCCAATATCCCGACCTACCTGATGCAGGTTTTATAGGGTTTTCCTGCATCTCTTTTTGGTGAAAACCCGGGTAGGATCCTTTAACGATAGCCCAGGAGCCCTACTTATCCCTGAGCTACGATGCTCTACCTTCCACATCCCCCATTTTCAAATCTCATCATATGCTATTAAAGGGGATTTGCCTGTTACATGATCACCCTCACGTAGCCTGTTAACTTGTGGTAGAGATGTCTGTGGAAGCTTTCTTTCTCAGGTATTTCTCCCCAGATTGATTGTGACACCTTTGGGAATGTCTCGTTTTCCTTCTGTTTTTTTTTCAAGGTTTCACATGTTGAGGCACATTTATCTATTTTAGGAGGTGTAAGTACTGGGATCGAAGATCTTCGGCATACGGCAAGAGTTGTCCGCTGATCCCATTGCATCTTCGGGCAACTGCCTCCTAAAACTGGTGAGAAACTTCTACATCCTCTTTTGATTATAACTCACACACCATGATATGTCCCATGTCTGCTGATGTTGCCCGATGTTTTCCGAAGATAATGGAAGTTTTATTCATTTGTCTATAGCTATTAACCCTGTTGTTGTGTTATTCAGTCCTAAGACTAGTTTGATGCAACCCTCCTTGCTAACCTATCTTTCGCAAGCCTTTTCACTTCCTTATAACTAGCACACCCCACATCCTCTCTAATCTACTTATCGTATTCTATCCTTGGCTTCCCTCTTCTGTTCTTACCCCAGGCACTTCCCTCTAATGTTAATTTTACAAGACCCTCGGGTCTTAAAACGTCTCTTCTCTTAGTCAACGTCCTCCACATTGTTCGCTTTTCTCCTATTCTGTTTATAACTTACTCGTTTGTTATTCTATCCATCCATCTGATTTTCAGCATTCGCCTATAGCATCACAATTTAAAGCCTTCTATTCTTTTCCTTTCCCCAACTCCTCTCGTCTACGTTTCGCACCCATATAACGCCACGCTCCATACAAACATTTTTAGCAACGATTTCCTAATATTTTCACTGATATTACCCGTAAGAAAATCCCTTTTTTTCGCGAAAGCCGTCATTACCTGTGTTATTCTACACTTTATGTCTACTATACTTCTACAATCCCTTGCTTCACTTTCTTCATTGCCTGTTCTACCCTAGTTTATTATTACTATTGGCAGATATAACTGAACACAATAATTACGGCATCAGTGTTGAAAAAATATGGAGGTTAGACGTATTTGGTGTCTACGAGTAAGTCAAACGTAGGAGTATAATATATATGAAGAGCTTAGCGGATAAATTTGGCAGTTAAGGTAAGGTTGTATAATAAAATTTAGTATCAATCCGATTAAAAACACAAATGTTCTCAGAATTATGAAACAAAAACAATCCGAATAACATGACTTTGATCTAGAACATCTCTGAAGAATGATACGAATAAGGAGCACGGAATCGTAATCGTAATGAAAAATGAAAGATCCACTAGGTTCAAAAGTTATACAGGAAGTTAAGTTTCCTTTTTATAATGGACTAAACTTTAAAGCGCTTCACAAAGTTTAGTATTCTGGACTACATTGTTAAGGTATATTGTATGAAGGTTCATTGTAAAGATAATGAGGAACAATGGTATGATAGTTTAATGTGTGTAATGAAAACTTCTACGTCATAGAAGGAGCCTCTACTAAAGAATGTTCTTATTTATTATTTACATGGAATCGCAAATGTTAAATCACTGTAATGTGTGACACGGAATAAAATCTAAAAGCATTATTTTATAATTCATCAGTATTATTCGTATGCATTCCCATAATCAATGTGCAATTTACTTCATAGCAAATATTGTTATGTACGGAATAAAAATGTTTTGGAAATTTTTTGATCTTTAAATGGCTTTTGATAATTATGATCGAAAATTGCAAGCTACTCTCTTTGTTTATCCAAATATAACGGTTTAATGGATAAATTATAAAAAATTCGAAACCAAAATGTAACCTCAACTCGTGAAATTTACAACTCACTCGGAAAATTAATATCACAAAAGAGTAGTGTGAGAATTACACTAAAATTAAAACCAGGAAATCAGTTTATTGTGGACTGTTTGAGTAATTAATGTAAATACCCTAGTATAATATTCTGTGAACACGGCTCATGAAAATAAATGACTACTTTATCTTCTTAACTGTTACCGGAATAATATCACGAATATTAACGAAATGCACGTTAACTCCCTCTGTTTAGTCTATCAATTAATTACATGAATATGAATAATTTATTATTCGAACATTGATAGTAATTTGCAAAAATGCGCTAAAAATCATTTTCAAAGTTTATCAATCATACAATAACGCTTTTCAACGCAAGCTTCAAAACTATTATATATATTAAATTTCGTCCGAATTAAGTTATTAGAAAATTTGAAGCTTTGTAAATCAGATTGAATGGGTAACCAACATCATAAAAATTCAGGTAGATCGGATTATAAATTATAGTTCGTAACTTGCGGATAATTTTAAATAAACAATGGAATGTTTAAAACAATGTTACAATAGCGATTTATTTCTTTAAAACATGCAGCGTGGTCATAATTTTTCTAGTTATCTTAACAATACTTTACCATGAAGAATAGGAACGAAATTGGCGATGGTAACAATGGCACCTGGTTGGTGGCATTCAGGCCGTATAACCCATATCATTTTGTTACTCTAATGTATTTGGGTTTTCGACCTTTCGGCACCATAAATGCCTTAACTCTTTTAATTACCTTAAAAATTTCGCATCCCGTCTAGAATATTCTAAATACAATACCTGAGATTTGTTAATATTATAATTATTTTATGCACTGAAAAACATTTAGTTTATTAAGGGGCATTGAATATTTAAACGGGATTCCTTCAATTAAATTTTTGGTTCCCTGATAAACTTTCACTTCTTTTTGCATTGCAGGACATTTTTATATTGATAATAGATTTATCAGGCACTTAGAATGTAAGAATGTAGGGGATTTAATTTTAATCTCAGTCATAAGCAATTTATTAAGTTATATTTTAAACACATTAAATGTATTAACTGAAACCAACAATAAATACAAAAGCTTAGGGTCCATTGCAAGTTACTACGACTAGCTCAGCATGAGACCCTATCTAAATTAGGGTCATAAATGTGGGAATTTTCGCAGCATAAAGAGTGTCATTACCCATTTTAGACACACCTGTTCTCCGTACTTCCGCGTTTGTGAGGCGGTTGCTTCCTCCTTCAGCAGGAGTAATTGGACTGCTCCCGTAGTTTCATGTTCAGTACCTGGTCTTGTTTTCAAGAATTCTGGTGCCCGGATTACGTATACCGGTGGGACCACCTGGCTGCACCTTGTCGCCTGTCTTGTTTCCCCGATTACACTTGCTGGTGTCTTCTCTTGGTTGGCCTTGGGATTTAAGGCAATCTTCTCTCACTTGCGACCAACTCTTCTCGCCTCTCTCTCTATCTGATCCTTTGGCCAGAATCTATTTTCTAGCCGCCATGATCCAACTATAACACTCTCTCCTCTCAAGCTCCTTCTTTGAAGATTATTTCCCAACTTAATTTCTTACTTCCAAGTTCCATTCCCGTCTACTCGATTTATATCCACAGACTGCATCAATTTCCAACTCAATAATTTCTCCCTCTTCACCTCTACAGGTCAACTTCTCCGGCCTCCCATCACGGTGTTGATGGCGGATCACATGACCTGCAACCCCAATCAAATGTCCAGCTTGGCCGGCGGTTGTTCTATCTAATTTGTGGAGGAAGATGTGACCTTCAAAATAGCCGGTTTCAATGAACTGGGAAACGTAAATGTTCCATATTCCTCAAAACTGTGGATCTTACACGCTCGGGTCACCGATGTCCCGCTTTGCTGTCGCCTTGATGTTATTTCCGACTTAGTGTGTCCAGTGGGGAATTTCTCAGCCAGTGATTAAATAAAATGGGAATTGTCACATACACTCATTACAAGTTACTTTACGGCCTGGACGAAGATTTAACTATAAGATATCTCTGAAATGATTTTTTTATATCGTATCTATTTAATAATTATCTTATTAATCATAAGAAGCATCACAAATTTTCTTTATAAAATATCTTACTTCGGGTTTTGTATTTAACTGATTTTGTTGATTTTATTTGAGTGTTTTCTGTTATAGATAGTGACCAAACACTGTTTTAAGCATAATAACATAAGTCAACTTCCTGAAACAAAAACGTGATGGCAGCTGGATGAGAGAAAGTTGCCAAAAGATTCTTTATTTCCGACATAATAATTCTGTAGCACGGATCCAATCATAATTAATGACCAAAATTTATTGAAAGTCTTCATGCTAGAGAGATATGTTATGCGGTTTGATAAAATATTTATTATTATCTGGGTGCCCGGCATTGTCCGGGTATTTATTTACAATTGCGCGAAGTAGTCCAGAATCTTTGATGATTTTCTGCCGACTCCCATTCCCAACATTCTTAAACTGAAGTACAGGTTTATTTGCATGTTGAATGTCCGAATCAGGCTAAGTTACACTGTTTTTTGACATAAAACTTGATAGTATTCTTATTGTTTTCAAATGACACCTATCCAACTCCACCCCAATGATCTCTCCCCTCCCATGCTGAAAGAGGTTTAGATTGTATACAAATATTTTCGAAGAAAACACTGTCGAAGTAATTGACCAGAAAAAGTATTTATTCGAGAGAAATATCAGTTTTTTTGTATACTTAAGAATTCCCGCCCTCCCTATGCCCGCCTTTGGGATAATAGATGTGCTAGTTTCTACTTCACGAAGAACACGTGTAAAAATTTTTGTCGAAATTCCACGCATTTATGTTTGCATGCGGATCATATATTCACACAAACATTTATACGAACAAAAATTGTGCTCTTTTTACACGTATACAATTAAATTCATTAATAAGAATAGGGTAGTTGATCTATATATTTGGTCCCTTTGGCGTGAAATTAACCACAAAAAAAAAAGAAAGTTGGGTGAAGTTCTGGTAAGTTCTTTAGGGCTGGCTTCCTTTTTCCTTGTTTTCCTCTTTCCCTCACCCCTTGACTCCAGAGACGATCTCGAGCAGTTTAAGAGGTGTATATACGGGGGTCATAGAGCTTCAGCTACCAGCAATAGTTGTTCACTGATCCCATTGGACCGTAGGCCCCTCAAATTTTGACGAGGCATGGATTCGGGTTTGTTGCGTTCTCACATCATTCCAGTCTCACGTCATCAGAAGGGCGAAGGAGCAGTTACCAATAGCTCAACCCACCTGATGCAGGTTTTCTATGGTTTTTCCGCATTACCTTTAGATGAAACGCCGGGTAAGTGGGACCTAATAAACCATTGCTCTACTTTCCACATCCCCCTTATCATTACCCTTCCTATGCTATTAAAAGGGAGTTGCCTACTTCAGGATCACCCACTTATAGACTGTTACGTGCCAAAAAAACACGGGAGCCACTGTGGGAGTTTTCTCTCACAGGTTTTTCTCTCAAGCTTGAATGCGTGGCTTACCTTTGGGGCTGCCTATTACTTTCTTTGGTTAGGTTCTAACATGTCGAGGCACCTTCATATTTCAGGAGGTGTATTTGCCTGGGTTGAAGACCTTATGAATACCAGGGTAAGAGTTGACCGTTGCTGCCAGTCGTCCAGATGCCTCCTAAACCTGGAGGAGATACGAATAAGGGAATTCTGCACCCCACAGCAGATTCATCTAATTCTCGTGAGAATAGTACCCAATAGCCTGAACTACCTGATGCTGTTTTTTTTAGAGTTTTCCTGTATTTAATTTTGGTGAATCACCCGGTAGAATCGTTAATTCAAAGCCTGAGGGCCGTAGGCAACCCCTGGGTAACTTTCTCTACCTTCCACATCCACTTTCTTCTATTCCCTTCCTACGCTATAAAAGGGGTGTTGCCTGTTTCAATATCACCCTCATGTAGCCTGTGATCCCTCCCCCCTCCTTCCCAAAACCCTAATTGTCAATTTTTATGATTCAGATTATCGTCAGTTTCATTGATTGGTGGAGTAATAGTTTCAGACAATTTATCTCGAAAAGGTTCTTCACTTTTTATTTCTTTTACTCTTTTATGCAGCTAAATTCTTTGAAGCCAGAACCTACGGAAAGTGCACAATGCGATCAACTTATTCATTCTTAATGTTTTTCAGTGGAAACCACATATTAAACTTTCTTAATAAAATTTTTTAATGCCACACATGCTGAAGTAATTGTTTAGAAACGTAGACTATAGGATGTGGGGAAGGTGAGATTAAGACCAGTTTGAATGTAGTTAGCTGTTATGAATCCTCAGGAATCATTGACCATCTGAAATCAATTACATTTTAAGTGTATAATTTATAAGCCCATAACTGCTTAAGCTAAAATTTCATCTACCGTACTTTAATTTCTGCATGCCATTTCTGATGTTATAATTAATTTTTCAATTTAATTTAAATGTTATAATAATTTACTAAAATAATTGAGTGAGCTTCAGCCTGTGCACGTCAAATACATTGCGGCCAGACGCACCGATTTACATATCGTGCGATAATTAATTTCATTGATTTTGCCCTCAGCATTTATCGCTCTGCAAATTTTACCAATAACCTATTCGTTTTAATTTTTGTAATAGCAATTAATAATAAAATAGAAATGTATTTATTTCAGTCGCAATGAATATTCGGAACTAAAATTTACTTATCTTATCAGCTTTAAAATATTGGTTCAAATGATAAATTATGTCATATAGTAATGAAGTAATTGCATTGATTCAAATTTAAATGTAGTATTTCTATCGGTTGTATGCTGCGAAAGGGGAGAAGTCATATTGCAGCTTGCTATCTAGTCGAGGCATAAAGTCAGAAATGCCGTGTCCTCACTGAACACCCCACATACAGTTTTTGAAATGACGTGGATCAAGTCGATAGAACCCAACCTTCCATATTCAGGGTTTTCTGGCGCTTCACGAGAATCACATTTAAGCAAATGTCTAATAGAATATTTAAACGACATTCAGTTAAGCTTCGGATAGCTACTTCTTTTTCCTTTATATCCTTCCCCTGGGTACTAAGGGGAAGATGCCACAACATGGACTCCGTCACATCCTCTTTTCTATTCGTTGGTTATCTGGTCGATGCAAGGAATCTGGAATATTACATTCGTATCGAGCCCATAACCAACTAACGGAAGGTCAAGTACCTGATTGCTTTGTTGTGCGTCAGATACTAGTTGCTCCCTTCTCGTATATTCCCTTCCTATTTAATTTGATACTATTATCGTCATGTGTCAACTGAAATGTATATTTAGGGGATATTAGCTGTTTTTATACTATAAATAAAAATTAAGAATTATTATATAAATTTAAAAAATCCCTTTACTCAACATTTATCTGCTCCATATACAATAATTAAATAAATTTTTCTTCACAAAGCTGGTCTTTTTCAATGATTAACTATATATTTACAATATTTACACACATTAGATATCTTATAAGCTACGAAAATAATATCTAATCTAGCGGTCGTCTTAGCGGGTCTTCTCATGGAGCAGATTACATTCACAAATCCTACGCGGAATTGGATGTATTCGGAAATCAACAAAAGGTTACGAACAGTGTAATTATTCTTTTTTTTATTAACCTGGTACTTGCCGCTGGATTCAGTGATGACGTTCGGTCCTAACCGGTCATTCACGTTGAAAAATGAACACCTTGCTCATTTAGTTTTCTTCTTTTTCACCACGGAATAGAGCAAGCGTTCTCCCCGTTATTCAAAAGTCAATCGCTAGTACAATGTACAATCTCTTACTGCTTTAATGACCATTGTTTAATGCTTAATATCCTGAACTCAATATGATTAGCGTTCTAATGCTCAATCCTCCAAAATCCGTAGTCCTCATGCTCAATCTCCCAAAATAAATATTTCCTGTGTTTTAACACACTGTTCCCAATTCATTATTTCATTTCCGTCGGTGACGGAGCTCGATCCTGCCCAATCAAAATTACTTATCTGTCGTCTCTGGGAGTAGCCATTCACCCCACTACACTGATATTTATGGGGAAAACACCAAGCTTGCTCACAATCGGATGTCACCGAATCTCAAAGACTTTAGAAATATCCAGGCCACGCAAACTTGTCGAGATTTTATAACCCTGTCTGTAACTTTCTTCAACTTCCCTGCCGTTGTTTGTGCACCGCCAAATTCCGTATGTAGTTGTTTTTATCCATTACATAACAATATGTATGTTTCCCAACAAGCCAGTATTAAAATGTATTAGTTATATTTCTCTTCAGTATATGTTTCATTCACAACGATGGAAAATAATACTTTGGAATGAATATTTTAAAATTGTTACAAGCAAATGAGTGACATATACGCTCAGGATGAACAATTCGTAACAGCCGAGTTTCACCTAATTGATGATACTCGTACAAAATCAAATTAACATAGGCACTAAAGATTGTTCTAAAATCTTGCTGCGTCGTCTGAGGGAACACAAGTACAGACTGATTATCTGCGCCGTCCTCTTCAAGCCGTGGCTTTACAGCATTATTTGTACATCATGATAGACTTGAGAGCGCTCGACGGACCAAGTTGCTGCATTCTTGGCAAGAGCCTTCGCGGGGTCGGAGAACAGATAAAGAGAGAGCGAAAGGATGTTGCTCCAAAAGTCTACAACCAGAAGCGGCAAACACGATTTCCAACGTCGAAAAGGATTAACTATTTCACACATGCTGCAGCTTAATTGAATAATTCAGTCATAAAATAGTAAATCCATCATTGAAATACGCAGTCACGCGTTATCTTGCTGGTGATCAAAGTTTTCTGTATGTAAATAAAACAGAATAAGACACTTCATAGTCAAAGTCCAACTAGAATAGGCGTTAAAACGGTGTTTTTCGGACGGAGAATCTGACCATTTTAATCTATATGTTAGATTACAGAACGAATGCTTCTTCGGTGTATTTGGTGTGAATATAATTTGCGAACTTCAACCGGATGAGATTTCCGACTTCGCCTACAAAAACCGGCGCCTCCCGAGACTCTACGACCTAAGATTCTTAAGGTCAGCGTCCCCTTTAGATCCACTGTGAGCGCCATTGAGTCTGCCGTCTAACAAAAAAACAACTAACCAAAAAAAAATCAACACAAACAAAAAACAAAAAAAAAAACACAAATAAAACAAAACAAAAAAAAAAATAAAAAAAAAAAAAATAAAACAAAACAAAAAAAAAAATAACAAAAAACAAAAAAAACTAAAAACAAAAAAAAAATAAAAAAAAAAAAAAAACAAAAAAAACAAAAAAAACAAAAAAAACAAAAAAAAACAAAAAAACACAAAACAAAAAAATAACAAAACCAACACATAAAATACAAAAAAACAAAAACCAAAAAAAAAAAAACAAAAAAAAAAAAAAAAAACACAAACAAAACAAATAAAACAAATAAAAAAATAACAAACAAAATAAAAACACAATAAAAAAAACAAAAAAATAAAAAACATACAAAAAAAACAACAAAATAAAAAAACAAAACAAAAAAAAAAACTAAAAAAAAACAAAAAAAAAAAAAAAAAAACAAATAAAAAAAAAAACACAAAGAACATAAAAAAAAAAAAAAAAAAAAAAAAAAAAAAAAAAAAAAAAAAAAAAAAAAAAAAAAAAAAAAAAAAAAAAAAAAAAAAAAAAAAAAAAAAAAAAAAAAAAAAAAAAAAAAAAAAAAAAAAAAAAAAAAAAAAAAAAAAAAAAAAAAAAAAAAAAAAAAAAAAAAAAAAAAAAAAAAAAAAAAAAAAAAAAAAAAAAAAAAAAAAAAAAAAAAAAAAAAAAAAAAAAAAAAAAAAAAAAAAAAAAAAAAAAAAAAAAAAAAAAAAAAAAAAAAAAAAAAAAAAAAAAAAAAAAAAAAAAAAAAACAAAAAAAAAAAAAAAAAAAAAAAAAAAAAAAAAAAAAAAAAAAAAAAAAAAAAAAAAAAAAAAAAAAAAAAAAAAAAAAAAAAAAAAAAAAAAAAAAAAAAAAAAAAAAAAAAAAAAAAAAAAAAAAAAAAAAAAAAAAAAAAAAAAAAAAAAAAAAAAAAAAAAAAAAAAAAAAACAAAAAAAAAAAAAAAAAAAAAAAAAAAAAAAAAAAAAAAAAAAAAAAAAAAAAAAAAAAAAAAAAAAAAAAAAAAAAAAAAAAAAAAAAAAAAAAAAAAAAAAAAAAAAAAAAAAAAAAAAAAAAAAAAAAAAAAAAAAAAAAAAAAAAAAAAAAAAAAAAAAAAAAAAAAAAAACAAAAAAAAAAAAAAAAAAAAAAAAAAAAAAAAAAAAAAAAAAAAAAAAAAAAAAAAAAAAAAAAAAAAAAAAAAAAAAAAAAAAAAAAAAAAAAAAAAAAAAAAAAAAAAAAAAAAAAAAAAAAAAAAAAAAAAAAAAAAAAAAAAAAAAAAAAAAAAAAAAAAAAAAAAAAAAAAAAAAAAAAAAAAAAAAAAAAAAAAAAAAAAAAAAAAAAAAAAAAAAAAAAAAAAAAAAAAAAAAAAAAAAAAAAAAAAAAAAAAAAAAAAAAAAAAAAAAAAAAAAAAAAAAAAAAAAAAAAAAAAAAAAAAAAAAAAAAAAAAAAAAAAAAAAAAAAAAAAAAAAAAAAAAAAAAAAAAAAAAAAAAAAAAAAAAAAAAAAAAAAAAAAAAAAAAAAAAAAAAAAAAAAAAAAAAAAAAAAAAAAAAAAAAAAAAAAAAAAAAAAAAAAAAAAAAAAAAAAAAAAAACAAAAAAAAAAAAAAAAAAAAAAAAAAAAAAAAAAAAAAAAAAAAAAAAAAAAAAAAAAAAAAAAAACAAAAAAAAAAAAAAAAAAAAAAAAAAAAAAAAAAAAAAAAAAAAAAAAAAAAAAAAAAAAAAAAAAAAAAAAAAAAAAAAAAAAAAAAAAAAAAAAAAAAAAAAAAAAAAAAAAAAAAAAAAAAAAAAAAAAAAAAAAAAAAAAAAAAAAAAAAAAAAAAAAAAAAAAAAAAAAAAAAAAAAAAAAAAAAAAAAAAAAAAAAAAAAAAAAAAAAAAAAAAAAAAAAAAAAAAAAAAAAAAAAAAAAAAAAAAAAAAAAAAAAAAAAAAAAAAAAAAAAAAAAAAAAAAAAAAAAAAAAAAAAAAAAAAAAAAAAAAAAAAAAAAAAAAAAAAAAAAAAAAAAAAAAAAAAAAAAACAAAAAAAAAAAAAAAAAAAAAAAAAAAAAAAAAAAAAAAAAAAAAAAAAAAAAAAAAAAAAAAAAAAAAAAAAAAAAAAAAAAAAAAAAAAAAAAAAAAAAAAAAAAAAAAAAAAAAAAAAAAAAAAAAAAAAAAAAAAAAAAAAAAAAAAAAAAAAAAAAAAAAAAAAACAAAAAAAAAAAAAAAAAAAAAAAAAAAAAAAAAAAAAAAAAAAAAAAAAAAAAAAAAAAAAAAAAAAAAAAAAAAAAAAAAAAAAAAAAAAAAAAAAAAAAAAAAAAAAAAAAAAAAAAAAAAAAAAAAAAAAAAAAAAAAAAAAAAAAAAAAAAAAAAAAAAAAAAAAAAAAAAAAAAAAAAAAAAAAAAAAAAAAAAAAAAAAAAAAAAAAAAAAAAAAAAAAAAAAAAAAAAAAAAAAAAAAAAAAAAAAAAAAAAAAAAAAAAAAAAAAAAAAAAAAAAAAAAAAAAAAAAAAAAAAAAAAAAAAAAAAAAAAAAAAAAAAAAAAAAAAAAAAAAAAAAAAAAAAAAAAAAAAAAAAAACAAAAAAAAAAAAAAAAAAAAAAAAAAAAAAAAAAAAAAAAAAAAAAAAAAAAAAAAAAAAAAAAAAAAAAAAAAAAAAAAAAAAAAAAAAAAAAAAAAAAAAAAAAAAAAAAAAAAAAAAAAAAAAAAAAAAAAACAAAAAAAAAAAAAAAAAAAAAAAAAAAAAAAAAAAAAAAAAAAAAAAAAAAAAAAAAAAAAAAAAAAAAAAAAAAAAAAAAAAAAAAAAAAAAAAAAAAAAAAAAAAAAAAAAAAAAAAAAAAAAAAAAAAAAAAAAAAAAAAAAAAAAAAAAAAAAAAAAAAAAAAAAAAAAAAAAAAAAAAAAAAAAAAAAAAAAAAAAAAAAAAAAAAAAAAAAAACAAAAAAAAAAAAAAAAAAAAAAAAAAAAAAAAAAAAAAAAAAAAAAAAAAAAAAAAAAAAAAAAAAAAAAAAAAAAAAAAAAAAAAAAAAAAAAAAAAAAAAAAAAAAAAAAAAAAAAAAAAAAAAAAAAAAAAAAAAAAAAAAAAAAAAAAAAAAAAAAAAAAAAAAAAAAAAAAAAAAAAAAAAAAAAAAAAAAAAAAAAAAAAAAAAAAAAAAAAAAAAAAAAAAAAAAAAAAAAAAAAAAAAAAAAAAAAAAAAAAAAAAAAAAAAAAAAAAAAAAAAAAAAAAAAAAAAAAAAAAAAAAAAAAAAAAAAAAAAAAAAAAAAAAAAAAAAAAAAAAAAAAAAAAAAAAAAAAAAAAAAAAAAAAAAAAAAAAAAAAAAAAAAAAAAAAAAAAAAAAAAAAAAAAAAAAAAAAAAAAAAAAAAAAAAAAAAAAAAAAAAAAAAAAAAAAAAAAAAAAAAAAAAAAAAAAAAAAAAAAAAAAAAAAAAAAAAAAAAAAAAAAAAAAAAAAAAAAAAAAAAAAAAAAAAAAAAAAAAAAAAAAAAAAAAAAAAAAAAAAAAAAAAAAAAAAAAAAAAAAAAAAAAAAAAAAAAAAAAAAAAAAAAAAAAAAAAAAAAAAAAAAAAAAAAAAAAAAAAAAAAAAAAAAAAAAAAACAAAAAAAAAAAAAAAAAAAAAAAAAAAAAAAAAAAAAAAAAAAAAAAAAAAAAAAAAAAAAAAAAAAAAAAAAAAAAAAAAAAAAAAAAAAAAAAAAAAAAAAAAAAAAAAAAAAAAAAAAAAAAAAAAAAAAAAAAAAAAAAAAAAAAAAAAAAAAAAAAAAAAAAAAAAAAAAAAAAAAAAAAAAAAAAAAAAAAAAAAAAAAAAAAAAAAAAAAAAAAAAAAAAAAAAAAAAAAAAAAAAAAAAAAAAAAAAAAAAAAAAAAAAAAAAAAAAAAAAAAAAAAAAAAAAAAAAAAAAAAAAAAAAAAAAAAAAAAAAAAAAAAAAAAAAAAAAAAAAAAAAAAAAAAAAAAAAAAACAAAAAAAAAAAAAAAAAAAAAAAAAAAAAAAAAAAAAAAAAAAAAAAAAAAAAAAAAAAAAAAAAAAAAAAAAAAAAAAAAAAAAAAAAAAAAAAAAAAAAAAAAAAAAAAAAAAAAAAAAAAAAAAAAAAAAAAAAAAAAAAAAAAAAAAAAAAAAAAAAAAAAAAAAAAAAAAAAAAAAAAAAAAAAAAAAAAAAAAAAAAAAAAAAAAAAAAAAAAAAAAAAAAAAAAAAAAAAAAAAAAAAAAAAAAAAAAAAAAAAAAAAAAAAAAAAAAAAAAAAAAAAAAAAAAAAAAAAAAAAAAAAAAAAAAAAAAAAAAAAAAAAAAAAAAAAAAAAAAAAAAAAAAAAAAAAAAAAAAAAAAAAAAAAAAAAAAAAAAAAAAAAAAAAAAAAAAAAAAAAAAAAAAAAAAAAAAAAAAAAAAAAAAAAAAAAAAAAAAAAAAAAAAAAAAAAAAAAAAAAAAAAAAAAAAAAAAAAAAAAAAAAAAAAAAAAAAAAAAAAAAAAAAAAAAAAAAAAAAAAAAAAAAAAAAAAAAAAAAAAAAAAAAAAAAAAAAAAAAAAAAAAAAAAAAAAAAAAAAAAAAAAAAAAAAAAAAAAAAAAAAAAAAAAAAAAAAAAAAAAAAAAAAAAAAAAAAAAAAAAAAAAAAAAAAAAAAAAAAAAAAAAAAAAAAAAAAAAAAAAAAAAAAAAAAAAAAAAAAAAAAAAAAAAAAAAAAAAAAAAAAAAACAAAAAAAAAAAAAAAAAAAAAAAAAAAAAAAAAAAAAAAAAAAAAAAAAAAAAAAAAAAAAAAAAAAAAAAAAAAAAAAAAAAAAAAAAAAAAAAAAAAAAAAAAAAAAAAAAAAAAAAAAAAAAAAAAAAAAAAAAAAAAAAAAAAAAAAAAAAAAAAAAAAAAAAAAAAAAAAAAAAAAAAAAAAAAAAAAAAAAAAAAAAAAAAAAAAAAAAAAAAAAAAAAAAAAAAAAAAAAAAAAAAAAAAAAAAAAAAAAAAAAAAAAAAAAAAAAAAAAAAAAAAAAAAAAAAAAAAAAAAAAAAAAAAAAAAAAAAAAAAAAAAAAAAAAAAAAAAAAAAAAAAAAAAAAAAAAAAAAAAAAAAAAAAAAAAAAAAAAAAAAAAAAAACAAAAAAAAAAAAAAAAAAAAAAAAAAAAAAAAAAAAAAAAAAAAAAAAAAAAAAAAAAAAAAAAAAAAAAAAAAAAAAAAAAAAAAAAAAAAAAAAAAAAAAAAAAAAAAAAAAAAAAAAAAAAAAAAAAAAAAAAAAAAAAAAAAAAAAAAAAAAAAAAAAAAAAAAAAAAAAAAAAAAAAAAAAAAAAAAAAAAAAAAAAACAAAAAAAAAAAAAAAAAAAAAAAAAAAAAAAAAAAAAAAAAAAAAAAAAAAAAAAAAAAAAAAAAAAAAAAAAAAAAAAAAAAAAAAAAAAAAAAAAAAAAAAAAAAAAAAAAAAAAAAAAAAAAAAAAAAAAAAAAAAAAAAAAAAAAAAAAAAAAAAAAAAAAAAAAAAAAAAAAAAAAAAAAAAAAAAAAAAAAAAAAAAAAAAACAAAAAAAAAAAAAAAAAAAAAAAAAAAAAAAAAAAAAAAAAAAAAAAAAAAAAAAAAAAAAAAAAAAAAAAAAAACAAAAAAAAAAAAAAAAAAAAAAAAAAAAAAAAAAAAAAAAAAAAAAAAAAAAAAAAAAAAAAAAAAAAAAAAAAAAAAAAAAAAAAAAAAAAAAAAAAAAAAAAAAAAAAAAAAAAAAAAAAAAAAAAAAAAAAAAAAAAAAAAAAAAAAAAAAAAAAAAAAAAAAAAAAAAAAAAAAAAAAAAAAAAAAAAAAAAAAAAAAAAAAAAAAAAAAAAAAAAAAAAAAAAAAAAAAAAAAAAAAAAAAAAAAAAAAAAAAAAAAAAAAAAAAAAAAAAAAAAAAAAAAAAAAAAAAAAAAAAAAAAAAAAAAAAAAAAAAAAAAAAAAAAAAAAAAAAAAAAAAAAAAAAAAAAAAAAAAAAAAAAAAAAAAAAAAAAAAAAAAAAAAAAAAAAAAAAAAAAAAAAAAAAAAAAAAAAAAAAAAAAAAAAAAAAAAAAAAAAAAAAAAAAAAAAAAAAAAAAAAAAAAAAACAAAAAAAAAAAAAAAAAAAAAAAAAAAAAAAAAAAAAAAAAAAAAAAAAAAAAAAAAAAAAAAAAAAAAAAAAAAAAAAAAAAAAAAAAAAAAAAAAAAAAAAAAAAAAAAAAAAAAAAAAAAAAAAAAAAAAAAAAAAAAAAAAAAAAAAAAAAAAAAAAAAAAAAAAAAAAAAAAAAAAAAAAAAAAAAAAAAAAAAAAAAAAAAAAAAAAAAAAAAAAAAAAAAAAAAAAAAAAAAAAAAAAAAAAAAAAAAAAAAAAAAAAAAAAAAAAAAAAAAAAAAAAAAAAAAAAAAAAAAAAAAAAAAAAAAAAAAAAAAAAAAAAAAAAAAAAAAAAAAAAAAAAAAAAAAAAAAAAAAAAAAAAAAAAAAAAAAACAAAAAAAAAAAAAAAAAAAAAAAAAAAAAAAAAAAAAAAAAAAAAAAAAAAAAAAAAAAAAAAAAAAAAAAAAAAAAAAAAAAAAAAAAAAAAAAAAAAAAAAAAAAAAAAAAAAAAAAAAAAAAAAAAAAAAAAAAAAAAAAAAAAAAAAAAAAAAAAAAAAAAAAAAAAAAAAAAAAAAAAAAAAAAAAAAAAAAAAAAAAAAAAAAAAAAAAAAAAAAAAAAAAAAAAAAAAAAAAAAAAAAAAAAAAAAAAAAAAAAAAAAAAAAAAAAAAAAAAAAAAAAAAAAAAAAAAAAAAAAAAAAAAAAAAAAAAAAAAAAAAAAAAAAAAAAAAAAAAAAAAAAAAAAAAAAAAAAAAAAAAAAAAAAAAAAAAAAAAAAAAAAAAAAAAAAAAAAAAAAAAAAAAAAAAAAAAAAAAAAAAAAAAAAAAAAAAAAAAAAAAAAAAAAAAAAAAAAAAAAAAAAAAAAAAAAAAAAAAAAAAAAAAAAAAAAAAAAAAAAAAAAAAAAAAAAAAAAAAAAAAAAAAAAAAAAAAAAAAAAAAAAAAAAAAAAAAAAAAAAAAAAAAAAAAAAAAAAAAAAAAAAAAAAAAAAAAAAAAAAAAAAAAAAAAAAAAAAAAAAAAAAAAAAAAAAAAAAAAAAAAAAAAAAAAAAAAAAAAAAAAAAAAAAAAAAAAAAAAAAAAAAAAAAAAAAAAAAAAAAAAAAAAAAAAAAAAAAAAAAAAAAAAAAAAAAAAAAAAAAAAAAAAAAAAAAAAAAAAAAAAAAAAAAAAAAAAAAAAAAAAAAAAAAAAAAAAAAAAAAAAAAAAAAAAAAAAAAAAAAAAAAAAAAAAAAAAAAAAAAAAAAAAAAAAAAAAAAAAAAAAAAAAAAAAAAAAAAAAAAAAAAAAAAAAAAAAAAAAAAAAAAAAAAAAAAAAAAAAAAAAAAAAAAAAAAAAAAAAAAAAAAAAAAAAAAAAAAAAAAAAAAAAAAAAAAAAAAAAAAAAAAAAAAAAAAAAAAAAAAAAAAAAAAAAAAAAAAAAAAAAAAAAAAAAAAAAAAAAAAAAAAAAAAAAAAAAAAAAAAAAAAAAAAAAAAAAAAAAAAAAAAAAAAAAAAAAAAAAAAAAAAAAAAAAAAAAAAAAAAAAAAAAAAAAAAAAAAAAAAAAAAAAAAAAAAAAAAAAAAAAAAAAAAAAAAAAAAAAAAAAAAAAAAAAAAAAAAAAAAAAAAAAAAAAAAAAAAAAAAAAAAAAAAAAAAAAAAAAAAAAAAAAAAAAAAAAAAAAAAAAAAAAAAAAAAAAAAAAAAAAAAAAAAAAAAAAAAAAAAAAAAAAAAAAAAAAAAAAAAAAAAAAAAAAAAAAAAAAAAAAAAAAAAAAAAAAAAAAAAAAAAAAAAAAAAAAAAAAAAAAAAAAAAAAAAAAAAAAAAAAAAAAAAAAAAAAAAAAAAAAAAAAAAAAAAAAAAAAAAAAAAAAAAAAAAAAAAAAAAAAAAAAAAAAAAAAAAAAAAAAAAAAAAAAAAAAAAAAAAAAAAAAAAAAAAAAAAAAAAAAAAAAAAAAAAAAAAAAAAAAAAAAAAAAAAAAAAAAAAAAAAAAAAAAAAAAAAAAAAAAAAAAAAAA